>CM077472.1:21715912-22029377 GCA_039654755.1 Calcarius lapponicus
ACAGATATGTGTGCTTAGCAGAAAGATTTTTGAATGTAGAGTCTGAAGAAGGAATAGAAATGAAAGCTTGATATAGTTTGATATAGAAGTTTGATATAGAAGTTTTGATATAGAAGACAAGAACTGCTGAGACATTCTTACTGGCTAACCAAGGAGGCAAAGGGTGTGTTAGTTAGAAGGGGTTTTTAGGACTTAGAGCAAAGGATAAACCCACCTCAGACAAGAAGATGTTTTTACCAAGCAGAAAGAGAGCACAGGCAAACAAGTCAGCAAAGTTGCAAGTAGAAAAAGGTTTCAGAATTTTCCACTGCTAGAAAACTGAAAAACAACTTCTAGTTTAAACTGTAATGTACTGACTTTCAGTGACTGGAGAACAGTAACATGAATATGGTAATTATAGTAGTTATGACAGGCTATAGATAATAGTTAAGGTATAGATTGGTTCTACTGTATTAAGATGCTCAGCAAAGAAAAGTATAGAATGCACTGTAACCAAAACCAAAGGGTCTCCAGGCCTGCCTGCAGCTGGAGCTGACAGCTGCAGGCACAGGCTCTGTCTACCCTGGGCTGCTGTAACATCTTGGATGCAATAAACTGCATTTTGGAGAGCTGCCTGGAGTCCCACATCTCTCGTTTAGGCTTTTACAGTGGCGCCCAACGTGGGGCACCATTAGAAAGAGCCTGAATGAAAGATGCAGGACTCCAGGGCTGCCTGCAGCTGGAGCTGACAGCTGTAGGCACAGCTCTGTCACCCACCACCCTGGACTGCTGTGACATCTTGGATGTAATAATCTGCACTTTGTGTACAATAAACTGCATTTTGTGTACAATAAACTGCATTTTGAAGAGCTGCCTGGAGTCCCACTTCCCTCATTCAGTCTCTTACTGTTCACTACAAAGAAACAGAGAATGAGGCTGGTTTTGGAGGGGGAGAATCCTTAATGGAGCAAGTTCTTCTGTGAACAAAGGCAAGATGAGGCTCAGGACCCTCCAGGCTCCGCTCTGCTGTGACCGCAGGCAAAACTCTCCTCTGCAAAACATCCAACAGCCCCAAAAATACCTAAGGTGCCATCTTCCCATCTCCATCCAACCCTTTCTTCCTCCTCCTGCTTCTCCCTAAGCACCTCCCATGCCCCCACCTGTCCTTTCCTCACCTTGTCCCTGAGCCCCAGTTTTTCTGGTGGCACAGAAAGGCAGGGGACAGCTGGAGCCTGGCTGGATTCTGCAAGTGCCCAACAGGGTGAGCAGCAGCCACTTGTCCCTGTGCTGAGAGGAGGTTTGTCCCCTGCCACTGTGACTGCTGCCCTTCAGCAAAAGGGGATGAAACTGGGACTGAAAGGTCACTATGGACAGGGAACAGCCCCCCAAGACAGCTTGTAAGTCTCACCTAGAGCATTAAATGTGTGTGAAACAGCTCAAAAAAAAAAAAATGATGGCAGCTTTTACTACAAGCAGATTTCTCAAGCAGATAGTTGGGAACATTGGGGGAAAAGAATGAGGGGGTTTGTTTGGGGTTTCCAGGTCTTGATGATGGAAGAGGAACAACAGACAGGCTTTTGGTACTGGGGAGCACAATAGTGTTAACCTTGGTACTTGTTTTTGTTCTTGCTTTTCTTTAACAACTAAATGAATTAGATCTACTCCTAGGACCTTCACCAATCATTTAAAAGGGAAATGTTTATCAGGGTGATAAACAACCAACCCTGATGTCGCCCATCAGGTAGGACTGGCGAAAAGAGAAGAGGGAATAGAAAAATCACAGAGCCCCAGAAGGGCTGAGATTGCAAAGGACTCCTGGAAGTACTCCAAAATGACTAAATATTACAGATAGGACAGAACACAACATAAACACTTGTCTGTATTGTGCTTAATACTGTTAGTTCCCAAGTGCACAGTGGTGTGTGCCATTCTTTCTGCTCTGTTGTTTATTTTGGTGACCAGGCTGGGGGTGATGTGATTATTGCAGGAGTGAGAAGGGTTGAGGGACCCTCCTTTAACACCAAGTGCAAGGTGAGCAGCACGCTGTTCAGCTCTGGCATGTGTTTTGCAGGGACTAGCAAAGACAGAGAGAAGCCAGAGAAGTCTGATAGCTGTTGAGGGGAGCCCCAGGATCTCTTCATTATCAGCAGTTTCCAGGCTGAGCCTTTGCCTGCCTCTTGTAACCCCCTTCCCACCCACACACATTCCTTTCCAGCAATGCTGCTTTATTTGGCTTGTCATTATCTTCTTGTTAAATCCACTTAATTGGTGCATTTAACTCTTTGTGTTCCTTAATAGATCCTCTGATATCACTTGTTTACTGAAAAAAAGAAACCCATAGCCTTAAGTGTTACATTTCAAAACAGCATCTGAATTGAGACAGGTCTTGCCAGTCCCATTTACCCCATGAGACTCAAGGCCAAGCTGGACTTGATGAGCTGTGAAGCCATCCAAGTCAAAGTCTGCACGCAGCCAGGATATTTCCAGAAATCCAAAATCTCCTTTTCCACAAGCTCCTTTAGGACAGCAAATCTGCACCCCCCTGCTATGGACTATGGAGCTTTTAGTGCCTCTCTTGCAGACTGGAAGGGTTCCTCTCCCTGCTGCTCAAAGGGGATTAGTGCAGCTCCCCATGTGCTCTGTACCTGCTCTAAATTTCCACAGCCAGATCCACCAGGAGTCTAAGGAAGAAAATCCTGGCTGTAAGTGATGCCAGCAAAACCCCTAACTCCAATATGTCAGGAAATTTTTAAAAAATTAAATGTTCCTCTGGCAATTTGGTTTTATCTGGGGAATTTCTGCAAGCTTTGCACACATAAAAATGCCCCAGCTTTATGGCACCACCAGCTGCATCTACATGGACAACTTCATCTGTGTAACCCACCCCAAGTCTCTGCAGCCACTCTCCAAGGCAGCACACAGCTCTGGTGTGCAGTGGAGGCTCTCTCCTTCTCAGTGAATGTTTCTGAAAGATTGGGGATGGGGGAGGTTGTCCTTGAAGGGCTTTGATCCACAAGAATTGCTTTGCTGCTGAAAATGGGCTTTGTGGACCAAGCTGGCACAGCACTCTGCAGTGTGCTTTATTAAAGCTGGGCACCTGCATGCCAGGGCATCAGCCAAGGTGCAAATGCAGGGGCAGGAAAAGCAGGCATGTGCAAGGATCCAACTCCTCCTACACATCCTCTGCTGGGGCTTCTGCTGCTCAGAGCACAGCACTACTCACTGTGGGTACAGACCTGGCCACAGACAGTACCCAAAATAAAGGTTTTGCTTTATTCTCATAACTCCTGGAGGAAGAGTAAAGCTCCTCTAAATGTTTGGGAGGGAAATCAGGGGGGAAAAATGAGCAAATCCCCCCCTAGAGTGCCACATGTTCTTAATCCACTTTTTTTTTTTTTTTTTTTTCTGTGCCTGGTGTCACACTTTTGGGAGCAGGGAGTCTCCAGAGACTGCTGACATCAGGAGGGCTCTGCATCTCTTGGTGCAAACAGCATGTTTCTGACATGGCAACAACATGGGTTAAATTCCAGACAAGTCATAGCTTTAACATGTTAACATGCTCTACCAGGGGAAAAGCTGAAGTATTTTTAGCATGGCCAGAGCGTTTGTCTCTGCACTGCTCTGGCCTTTTTTGGAATTGTTAACTCTGCTCTGGAAACAAATACAATAGACTCTGCAGTAGTGAAATGCCACTTATTTTCTTTTATTGTTTGCCACAAAGAAGACTACTGAGTTGTACTTGAAAGAGATTAAAGGAGAAACATACATCAGCTACTTTCAGCACAGCCTTTACAACGCCAGCCAGTTCACTTGCTGCTTCCCTGTTTCTGCCCACACCCTCCAGCCTTTCCTCCTTCCATGCTGAGCTCTGACAGAATCTCAGTGGAGAACGCATTTTTCTTCATGATGAAACATTTTTCTTCATGATTCCATCCTGAGCTGCTGCTTGAAGGCATCGTCCCTTGCTCTCCTGTTCGACTGGGGTGAGCGCAGCAAGAGGGGTCACCAAAACACACACTGCTCTGCCATCCTGCCCCTCACACAGCTGCTCAGACAAACCTCCAGGACATGGCAGGGACAAGCATCTGTTGACAGATTACTTGGTTTTATCTCATTAAAAACCCACCGTGCTGTGGGTGAAGTGAATCAGGGACAAAGGAGGAGATGAAGTTTAAGCACAAATGGAACAACAAGAATCAACACAAGGCAAGTCTGAGGGCTGAAAGGGAAACCACACGGAGTGCAGGAGGGACTCTCCCCCTCTCCTGTTTTCTTATCCCATTTCAAACAATATTCCCCTCCTCCTCCCCTCTGCCTGGGGCTAGCAGAAGCATGCAACACCTGACAGTGCCAGCCACACCTGGGCCACGCATGCAGGATACCCAGGGAAACAAGATTCTTGGAAGGATTAATGCTGAGAGAGGCTCCTGTGGCTGCAAACAGGAGACTGTGGTTGATCATCTGCTCCCACTTGATGGGAGAGGAGAACAAGGCTTTTTTGTTGTCCCAGTTCTTCTCTTCCTCCTCTTCAGAGATTGCCATTACCAGTCTGGAATTACTTCTGCCGTTACTTCTCGCTGCTTCTGGAGTGGGAGAGAAGATGGGGCAAGGGGGTTGTGTTTGGCAGCTCAGACTCATCTCTCAGGCAGCAGGACGAAGAAGATGGCCTTGAGGAAGTGCCCAAAACTGCAAAGAGCAGCCACGAGCCAGTGGGAGCGAAGGCTGGGGTCAGTGTTCACCACACACTTTGTGATGTCTGCCTAAAGAGGAGGGAAGAGAGATTGTCAGAGACATCCTGAGACACCCCCTGGCACCTGCACCCTAAGGAGCAGCTCAGTGTCACAGCATAATAGACTAAAGCTTGAATCATTATTAAATCAGCAGCTGGGTCTAGTGCATATACAGGAGTTGATAAACACTTGTTATGTGCTATATAGCCCAAAAAATATTTTGGCAAAACGCTGTGGAGGTATTAGAACATTCCCAGCACAACTTCCATAGGTTATTGTTCACCTGCTTCAACACCTCCTATGAGAGGTGGATTAAATCCGTGACCATCCCCAGCCAAAAAAATTGAGCCACTGCACCAAAATTTCTTGTGCTGACTCCTGACAACTTGCATTTACTCTCCTCAGCCTTTAGAGCTTCTTTGTTTGACATTTAGTGCCAGGTCAGCCCCTCTGCAGGCTGTGCCAGCCCCACAGCCCAGGGCATGGCACCACCACCAGATGCTGCCTCTGACACTTCCACACACTCAAAGTGATTAAATCAGGCTCAAGAGCCCTGCAAAACACACTTTCCTAATTCCCCACCAGTGAGGCAAAGTGCCCCTCTCTTCAGCCACCCCTGGGGAAAGAAATGCTACAGGAAGATTATCCAGCACTTCCCATTTTGGATAGCTAAATGCAACTTTCTTGCCCTGTTCAAAAGGTCCAGGAAGCCTCAGCAGTATCAGCATTCCCATCCTTTTCTGTAAAGCCAGATGCTTCCCAGAGGTTGTCCTGGTTAATATCAGCTCAAGTTGCTTGTACGTTTTCTCTTGCCTTAATGCTTTCTTTGGAAGGCATTCAAGCAAGCCATGCCCCAATTTAAATCTAAAGCAATGCAAGCTTTGTAGCTTTGTTTGTGGAAATCCATATGCCAGCAGAGATGCCTCCCAGATGTGTGGGCCAGATTTGAAGATCACTTGGGCAGCCAGTTTCAAGTATTAACAAGAAGCTGGCCTGCAATGATTAAAAATTTAAAAAAACAAAACAAACAACCCCATCAAATTGATAGAAATAGGCTCTCAGCTGGCATGAGAAGGAGAAAATGGAAAATATCGAGAAGGTGAAGTGAACAGGACAGAGCTAGAGAGAAAAATGCATTTCCCGGTGCAGGAATCAAAATTAAAGACTTTGCCTGTGATATAACTGAGTTCTGGTTAAATTCCAGCTCAGCACAACAAGATGTGGACTGAGGCTGTGCACTCTTAGCACATCAGCCCCACGTGGTTTGCAGAAACAGTTTTTGGGAACAATAAGCACATCACAAGGATGGCAAATGCTCACAGCCCCAGAGCTTTTTTCTTTACAAGCTTAGCCCAGCAATCTTCCATATTTTCCTTCTGACACAAGTCTCCCATTGACCAGGCACAGATGAGTGAGACTCTCAAACCTGAGGTGTTCCTCCCCAAAACAGGACATGAGAGATGATGAATGCCCCAATAATCTTCTCTTTTCTTTCTGCTTGTGCTCAATACACGCATGAGCCTTGCCTGACCAGCCTTGGTCATCATCAGAAGAAAGGAGAAAGGGGCTGAAGGGACAAATCCCAGAGTTTGGTTGGTGGGTACAGCCACACCAACCAACCCCACCATCATCTACAGACCAAAGCTGTGCTGCCACACATTCCAGCAGTTCCTTGCTCCCCAGGTCAGAAGGCTGGCACAGGGCAGCTCATCCCACTGCTGATCTCCCTGGGAGCACCAGCAGGAGCTGAGCTCATGAATCAGTGACAGGCAGAGGCTGCAGAAGGGAGGAACACAGAGCATGCAGTGGTGGGAAGGAACAGGATGGCAGGAGAGAGCTGAGTCAGCACCAAGGTGTGGAAATAGCACTGAAAAACACAAGCAAACACAGCAAGAAGAGCCAAGGCAGCAGAAGATGCTGCAGTGTGATACCAGTGGTCACAGGTATTGATCTGTGCTGTGGAGGAAAGCAAGGTGGGTCTCCCTGAACACTTCCAGCACACTCACCCTATTGGCATTTGAAAATAGTCTGAGCTGAACCTGTCAGATTGTAGCAGCCTGCATGGGGTCAGGTTTAAAACCCTTGTGTCAAACTGTCCCTTTGGCTGAGGGAAGTCATGCCATGCAGGACCTGTCTGAACACACATTCTAGGGCACCTGATCCTTGAGAAACAAAAGCTTTAATGGGCTTTAGTGCCTCCTGTGAGCCAGGACAACCAACCCAGCTCACTGGGCTGATTACAGCCATGAGGGGTTAACTGCCAGGTGAGGAAATGAACTCCTCAAAGCCCTGCTCTGTTCTCCCAAAGGCAATGACCTCAGTGCTCTAACCGAGAGGAGCTGCACTCAGAAGCACTTACAAATTTCAATGGGGCTTGCTCAGATAAGCAAAATTGCTCAGCTGTTTAACAATTGCCTCAGCTGTTGTTATCCAAATCAAGCCTACCTGATAAGGCAGTGCAATTGAAAACTTCAAAGCCACTCAGGGCTTTTTGCCTGGCCAGGCACTGATAAAACTGTTGCAATGGCAGTTTGATAATCTATGTTAATTGTTCAAACAAATTCAAGTCACCTACACTGCTTTGTAGCAAATGCTGCTCAAAAAAAAAAAAAAAATTAAATCTTTCCATTCCACTGCAAAGCCACTACTGAGGCTGCAAGGCTGCAAACTCTTCCCAGGAGGAGATGATGCCTCAAAGGTTCTTCCCTGCTCTTCCTGTGAGGTTTGCATTGGTTCTGCACTCTTCTCCACCCTGTGGAAGCAGCATGGGAACCTGCTGCAGAATGGAGAACTCCAAATGCCTTTCCAAAGTCTCCTTGGTGTCTTTCCTGGGCCAGCTCAGGGTATGGGGGCTATTCTTGGTAGCCTCAGCCTAGGCTGATGAGTAAGAGATGGGGAACAAGGATGGCAAGGCAGGACAAACCCACCCAGCTGGGCCTGGCAGTGGCAGAGAGGGCTCCACCAAAGAGCCTGTGAGTGAACAAGGCTGGGAAATTCCTTGCTGCAGTGCCTGGACCAAGAGGAAGAACATTCAGGGAGGCACAGCACGAGATGGGACTGGCAGCCTTTCCCCAGACTGAAGAGACCCCTCGTTTCTAGAGGGAAAGTATTTCCTTTTCAGAGCCCAGAGCTGCTGATCAGGGTGCTGGAAATGGCTGTACCAGGACAGCCCAGCAGCCTCCACAGTCCTGTGCTTGGTGAGGGGCAGTGAGGTTGGCTTCCCTTCCTCAGGGCCAGGTCCCAGGAGCAATCAGCATGGATCCAGCAGCCCCAACAGGAATGTGCTGTCCATCTAAAGAGGGATGGCTGGAAAAAGAGCCAGTGGTGGACTCATTCCTCAGCTACACAGAGCCAGTGCTTGTAGCCACAGCTGTCTTCACAGAGAGCAGACAGGCACAACTTCCCAAGGGTATTTCCTGGGAATGGCAGCGAGGAACCTCAGAGAAAGAGAAAACAATTCGTATCTCTATCCTCTGCTCCTGTTGGTTTTGCACATGAAAAATGCGTTGAGAAGGTTGTTTACCTGAAGGGATTTAGTAATTAGATTCTAGTAATAGTTGTTTATATTAATTAACCAATTAGGTGTCCTGTCTTGAGACAGTCACAAGTTTTTCTTTAGTATCTTTTTAGTATCTCTTTAGTATAGTATCTCTTTAATATACTATAGTATTAATGTAATATAGTACAGTTTTAATAAAACAATTATTCACCCTTCTCAATCAATAGCATCAGACACCAAATCGTTCCCTGGGTCCTGAGACCCTACATACAGTAAGTGCTGGTCTGGAGATGGGTTTTGCAGCTTGTTTGCTATGCAACAAATTTTTCCAAAAATATCCCTTTGGAACGATCCAAACATTCTGTTTTGAACTCTAATGAAGAAATACAAAAATTAAAACAAGACGCTAGCTTATCAGAGCATGCAAGTTTTACCAAAACAAAATAAAAATAGTTGGAAACTAGAAAGAGATGTGTTCCTACACAACATTTCTGATTTAATGAAACTAAATTTTAGGAGAAAAAAGGTTTCAGAGAATACATTTCAAGCAGCTCCACAGGTATGCAGTTAAAGAAAGTCTGAAATGATACTGAGGCAGGGACTGGCATTCACAGGCAGGAACAGTGTCACTTAATTCCAGGATATCCTCTTCACCTGCCTCAGCACAATTAATTTTTGGAACACAAAATAAAACAGATCAGGGCATTCAAATCAAAGGTTACTTTTAGCCCAGCCAAACAGCTCCCTGAGACAGCTGGCCTGGAGGTGACACAGTTTTAGAGAGGGCAGGGATGATTTAAGGTAGGATTGGAACTTAGCAAGTGCAAGGGATCCAAAATCAGAGCAATGACACTTTCCCAGTTCTTCATGCTCCTGAAGAAATCAGGGAACTGAACCAGCTACTGACACAGTTGGGAAGAGACAAAAGAGCAATACTCAGCTGGGAAAAAGACACCCCATTCTCTCCAGATCTGTATGGGTGAGGAGCCTGACCATTTCCTGACAGCTTAGGAATAAATTTCACCTCTTGGAAAAGAGGGAATTTGCATGCCTTGGGAACCAGATGTCCTATGAACTGAGTGGTGTCACAGGGCAATATTTTGCAGCATCTGCCCAGCAGCACACTAGAGGATCCAAGGACTGTCTGTGTCCCTGCCTGGTACATGCAGACTCACCCAGCTGCCAGCCAGTCTCTCCAGTCAGCTGGGGAGGTCGCTGGAAAGGTATTTAGCTATGCCACAGCACCAAAATAAAGTTCTTACTATGAACCATCCTCCACAGGAACCAATGCTCACGTTAAGTACAGAGAGACCAAAGAAATTCAGTGCTTAGAGGTGAAATGAGAATTAAGCTGGCAGGCCTCATTTGTTGCCAGTTTCTAGGAAACAGCTGGCCAAGAGTATCACAGAATCAAAGAATGGTTTGGGTTGGAAGAGACTTCAAAGATCATCCAGTTCTAACCCCTGCCATAGGCAGGGACACCTTCCTCTAAAATCAGCCTGCTCCAAGCCCCATCCAGCTTGACCTGAACACTTCTAGGGATGGGGCAACCACAGCTTCTCTGGGCAATCTGTGCCTGTGCCTCACAGGAATGACCCTACAGCGTCCCACTATGGCTGGCTGTTAGCTCTGGAGAAGATCAGGAACACAACAGGTGCTGGTGGGTCGGGACTGAAATAAGAATAATAATAAGAAGGTGAAGGATAAGAAGGAGAAGAAGAAGAAGAAGGATGAGAAGGAGAAGAAGAAGCAGAAGAAGGTGAAGAAGGTAAAGGTGAAGAAGGTGACAAATAGGGAGAAGGTGAAGGAGGAGAAGGAGGAGAAGAAAGAAGAAGAAGAAAGAAGAAGAAGAAAGAAGAAGAAAGAAGAAGAAAGAAGAAGAAAGAAGAAGAAGAAAGAAGAAGAAAGAAGAAGAAGAAAGAAGAAGAAGAAAGAAGAAGAAAGAAGAAGAAGAAGAAAGAAGAAGAAGAAGAAAGAAGAAGAAGAAGAAAGAAGAAGAACTACTGATGGTTTTGAGGATGGGACCACGAGGCAGTAACAGTTATGTAAGTCCAGCACAGGTGCAAGGTGTAAGTAGGACAGAGGTGGCCACAGCATTGTGAAAGAGACTCTCCCGCAGCCTTTTTCCGCATAAATCTGCAGAGAGCGCACTCTCACTTTCACTAACTGGGATATTTTCTGGTCTGGGCACACAGAAATGAGTCCAATGAGACGTGCAGCATTTCTTACCCAGCCTCCTCTCCTCTTCAGCCATGTCACCAGGGTCTTGCGGACAAACTCGCCCAGGCAGTCCACGATGGTGTGAACCATGGCTGGCTGCGCGTGCCGCACGCAGTCCACGGCCAGCCCCGCTGCCACGGCGTACAGGGACACCACCTTGCCCCACGTGATGCCTGGGAGAAGGGAAAAGGACACCCACATTTGTAAGAACTGAAAGGAGGGAGGCAGGACTCCAGGCAGCTCTTCAAAATGCAGTTTGTTGTACACAAAATGCAGTTTATTGTATATAAAATGCAGTTTATTGTATCCAAGACTTGACAGCAGCCCAGGGTGGTGGGTGACAGAGCCTGTGCCTACAGCTGTCAACTGTCAGCTGTATTATATTATAATATAATATAGTATTAACATAATATAATATAGTATCAATATAATATAATATAATATAGTATCAATATAATATAATATAGTATTAATATAATATAATATAATATTATAACAATATTATAATATATTATAATATAATATAATATAATAATATAGTATTAATATAATATAATATAGTATATAATATAATATCGTATTAATATAATATAATATAATATAATATAATATAATATAATATAATATAATATAATATAATATAATATAATATAATATAATATAATATAATATAATATATATTGACACTATATTATATTATATTGATATTATAATATATTGATACTATATTATATTGATAATAAAAACCCATGACTGTCCCCAACAGTCACGACACAGCTTTGACCTAATTGGCCAGTCAATCCAAACAACCATCACCAGAGTCCAATTAACAAATCACTCTGGGTAAACAATCCCCATAATGCATTCCACATGTGCCAAACAACAGGCGCAGCCAGTGGAGATAAGAATTGTTTTCTCTTCTCTCCCTGAGCTTCTCACTGCCTTCCCCGGGAAGAATCCTGGGAGAGAGAATTGTGTCTCTGTGTGTTCAGAGGATGTGAGTACCACACCACCCCAGTGAGGACAGTGCAGGGGTGCAGAGTCAGTCAGCTATCTAATCTCCCAGAAGACAGCCTTCCTGCCAGGCTGCCCTGCCTGCAGCAAGTGCTCCACAGAAGCTGTCCCAGCATCAGGGACCTTCCTGTTGGTGTCAGGGATAAGTGTGGGAGTTCAGCTTGAGGTACCAGCCAAGCTCCCAGGGGCTCCCCTGCACCTCACCAACACCCCTGGGCATAAATCCTTCATGCTCAGACACTGTTGTCATAAATCCTTCATGCTCAAACCCCGCAGTCATAAATCCTTGCTGCTCAAACCCTGCAGTCAGCTGCCCCTCATCAGGCTTTCCTCAGGACCAGTGACCTGGAAACACAACCCTTTCTCTCCCATGCACACAATTTACTTCATTATCTGTGATAGCCCTATTTATCAAGCACACTGGGAAGTATTTTACAGTGTTGGGTCTCTATGGAATCTGTCCAAAGTCTCTCCCAAACGCAGCCAGAAGCCTGGTGAAGTTCTAATGTTTAAAAACCACACAGAAGGGTTGCAGCAAGGTGAGAGGATGGAAGATGTGTGCAATGAATAGATGGGGCAGGAGGGGTTAAAAACACCATTAGAAAACTGGATGTGCTCAGCAAGAAAAAATACAATTTAAATGGGGTAGAGAGTCTGCCTCTTTCCTTCCTTGCACTCTCAGATCCCCAGGTAGCCTGGACCAGCTCTGGGATGGAGCTCCAGCCTCATCACAGCAGTTCTCATTGCAGCAGAATGCCCTATATTTCTTTAGAAGGCCTGCAGATTTCAGAGCATTTCCACAATTCTTGCACTTGGTGCTTCAAAAGGACATTCACACTAACGATTTTAGGAATTGCTTGCTTTTCTTTTCCTTAAAAAAAAAAACAGAGCTAAACTTTAGAGGAGCTCTTCAAATGTCAGCCACGGGAATACCTTGTTACACTGAAGAAAATCCATTCAGCATTACAAAAAAACCCATTTTTCATGACTAATGTCAGATAAAAATCTACAGATGAACCTTTTGTGAGGCTCTCAAATCCTCTGTGACACGCTGTCCTTCCCCAGAACTATCCCTGAGATCAGGGGGAGTTTTTAATGTCGCTAAAGTGACTGTTCTTCTTTTGGCTTCGCTTGCTGAGCAGACCCTGCAGTGTCCCTGACACCAGCGCTGTCACTCAGGAAGTTCACTCCCTGTTTGGCATTCACACTATTTATCTGCCTTTCTCACATTGTGTGTCACCATGACAGCCAGCAGAACGAGCCAGGAAGAGGCTATGAAACCACACAAGAGTAGACAGAGGGGTCTCCCTGCAAGGAAGAGGCTGTCCAAGCGCAGGTCAATGCAGCTCTACCCAATGAAAGAGGCTTTCAGGGGTTACACCCCTTGCTGATGATATATTCAGGACCAGAGCCTCAGCTCTGGCTTATATTCAGCTTTAGTATAAGTCCCTTTTACAGTTCTCCATCCCTGCAGAAATGTGGTTCCCTGCATCTTGAGTTACATAACAAAAGTTACCCAAAATTCCAGGGAAGAGTTCACTGGCTTACTCCCAAGCTTTTGCTGACAGCACTCCTCAAATATCTGAAGCAAGTCCATTAACTCTGAGATATTTACGTGGCAGTAACAAAGACTGACAGGACTGAAGTCACTCTGGTACAGAAAAACAGCTCCAGTCTTGATTAATGCTGTTTTGAGCCCAAAATAGAAGAAAAGCATATCCACAACCTGTGAAAGACAGAGACCCATGGCTTCCCCAGCACAAAGCAGTTTGCTCTAAGGCACATCAGTCCAGAGAGGATGGAGAGGAACCATTCAGCTCCAGTTTCCCTGCTAAGATTGTTCCTGCTGCAGGATTTGCAGGGGTGAGTGCTTCCCTGGCACACGGGGAGTCCCCTCTCCCTCTCACAGCAGGAAGGGAACAGGTTCTTGGTTAATGATGGTGATGGATGTGGAGGGCTCAGAGGTCACATCCTCCTTCCAGAGCACGCCCAAAGGGGTCAAACCAATCCTTCAGCCTGCCTTTCCTGCTAGAGTCAGCCCATGGGGGCAGGAGAGGGGGAAATCTCTTCCTGATTTCCACCTGTCTGAAGTCCCCTTGCGCTGCTGGAGGCAGCAGGCTGGGCTTCTCACTCACAACAGCAGGGCACAGCTTATGCTCTTGTTCTCATCTTGTAGGAAGCAAGGGAAGAGCAGGCTCCTGCAACACCTGGGCCCTGCCCAGGAGGGCTCCAGCACCCACCCAGCCCAGGCAGGAGAGGCAGCAGCCCCAGCAGTTCCCCTCTGCTCTTTCCCAGGACACCAGCTCCATGAACTTTTCTCTCTCAAGAAAATATGGGTTTAATGGTTTTCTGTGTTCAATGGGCTAAGCCTGTGCAATGGTAAGGGATGTTATGTTGCATTTACTCCTCCTGGCAGGGGAAGAGGAGCACAGTTACTGAGAGGGCAGTGCCTCTGTCCCCTGGGATGTCCAGGCCAGGCTCAAAGTGTCACTAGTGTGATACATTTCAGCATAAGCTGGAATTGCATCTTCCCAGTGCACATGAGAAGTGAAAACACATTGGCTCGCTCCAAATTCCTCAGAAGGGCTGGCTGTCATCCACACTGGGTGAAACAGGCACTCATCACCAAGCAAGACAATCCATTCACAGCTTCCCACTGCGTGGATTAACATGCACAGGAGCTAACAACAGCAGGGAATGGAAAGCTGGTCCAAAAAAGAACCAGAGAGAGAGGGAAAGCTCTGCTCACAGACATGGAACAAAAGGATATGGAAAAAGTGAAGGGCTTCTTAGAAGGCATTATTAAAAAATAAGAAATACAAGTTGCACTCCCCAGGCCAGCCATGGAGCTGAAGGTATGTAAACACTGCTGAGCCCAGGGTAAAATGAATTAGCAGGAGAGGAATGCTCTTGAAAGTGTTCCTGCTCATATGAGCTTGTCTTCCCCAGGGGAGAGATGAAGAAGCCATGAGACACCAGGGCACCACACGACCTGAGGTTATTCAAATAAACTTCCCTCTGCTCCACTCAGCATCAAAGCTCTGCTCCCAAATCAGACCTCGAAGAAACACCAGCCACTGCTACACTCCAGCAGCTGGGGGAATACAGCCAGACACAGCAAGCTTTGGAGGGGAGAAAAGCTGAGAGGGGTGTGCACGAGGCAGGAAGCTCAAGCCATAAGGCCTAAGTGATGAGGGAGCAGCAGGATGCATTTCCAGCAGCATTTCAGAGAAACCCAGAATGGTCTGGGCTGGAAGGGAACTCAAAGTTCATCTCATTCCAATCCTCTGTCATGGGCAGTGTTACACCCCAGTCACTTAATTCCAGGGTTAAAACCAAGGTTCTTTTGCTCTGCATAGATTCAAAGGAGAAAATCCCAACCAGATATGATCAAGAGGTAAAAAAACCCTCATGAAAGTTTGCTGGCAAACTACAGAAAATTAAGGAACATTGGCAAAAGAGTAAACGTAACATAACATCACTTACCATTGCATAGACTTAGCCCATTGAACATAGAAAACCTTTAAACCCATCCAATGTCATGTTCCGTGAGAAGAGAGAAGAAAGGGAGAAAAACAGAAAGACAGGAAAGACACAGAAAAACAGACATATAACTACTAACTCCAGTTCCAGTGATGTAAAACTCCAAAATTAAGGAAGGGTCTGTCACCGTGATATTTTCTGAAAAATCCCTTCACCAGGATTTCTTCTCCTGGGAAGCTGAGGAGCCTCAGAGAGAAATGAAAACAATAATTTTCTGATTGCTGCTCCTGTGTTTGCTGCTTTGGAATGTGGTCTGGATATTGTTTAACCAAGAGGTGCATGTTTGATTGGCTCCATGTGAATTGTTTTTACTTAATGCCCAATCACAGCCAGCTGTGTCAGACTCTGAGGAGTCAGTCACGAGTTTTTATTATTCTTGTTCAACCTTCTGTCTGTATCCTTTTATTTGTACAGTTTTAGTATAGATATAATATAATATAATATAATATAATATAATATAATATAATATAATATAATATAATATAATATAATATAATATAATATAATATAATATAATATAATATAATATATCAGCCTCCTGAGAACATGGAGTCACATTCTCATCTCTCACCTTGTCCTGGGGACCTCACAAACACCACAGGTCAAAGGACAATGCTCTTGCCTCGTGGTCAGGCTTCTTAAAGCTTTGGCCCATCCTGGCCCTTCCTCCCAGGTGGGATTTGCAGTTTCTTGGCCACACTGGGGGCTGCCTTCAGTGTGCCATGGCTGACAGACACTGCAGGGCTGGGGGTGCCAGGGCACCATCCCACCACAGCACATTCCAAGCATCCTAAGATGTCTCCAAACAGATTCCTTTTCCCACTCTCTGACAGGCAGGGACACTTTCCACTATCCCAGGTTGTTCCAAGCCCCATCCAGCTTGGCCTTGGACACTTCCAGGGATGGGGCAGCCACAGCTGCTCTGGGCACCCTGTGCCAGGGCCCCACCTTCCTGGGGAAAAATTTCTTCCACCCCATCCTTCAAGGGTGTCACCAGTCAGCTTGGTGTCACCTGCACCCACCTGCTCCTGCAGGGAAAGTGCTTTCTCCTCAGAAAGCATTTACCCTACATTCCTTTACACAGGGCTCACTTCAGCCCAGGCACTCTTGAAGAAAAGCCAAACCCAGTGAAAACCAGGCTGAAACCTTTTAAGAAGCCCTCATGCCTAGCAGCTCTCACCAACAGGGCAGAACTGCTTCCTTTAGGAAAGGAAAATGCCTCTCCCTTTTCTACTTCTGTTTTTCCACCAAGTGACCTCTTCCTTCTGGCATTTGTTTTAAAATGTAAGGAAAAATGTCAGCTTAGCCAGGCCCCAAACCAAAGCTTGTAGAAGACAGGGGAATGTCCCCTGCTACCTGCAGAGCAGCTTTGGACCACACATGAGAACAAGTGGTAGCATCCCAGAGGTGATGGGGCTGCAGATCCTTCACCATCAAAAGCAGATCAGGGCTCTGCAGTGCTTGTCTCCACCCAGGGTGGGCTCACCTCACCCTGAATTAACTCATGAGATGTTGGGAAACAGGGGAACAAAACACAGCTTGAGCCTAAAGGCTCTTCTCCCAGATGGCAAGCCATGGGACAAGAGGAGATGGCCCCAGGTGATGTTCAGATTGGGTATTAATGAAAGTTTCTTCACTGAGAGGAGAGGCATTGAACCAGGCTGCTCAGGGGATGTTCAGATTGGGTATTAGTGCAAACTCCTTCACTGAGAGGAGAGGCATTGAACCAGGCTGCACCAGGTGATGTTTAGATTGGATATTAGTGCAAATTTCTTCACTGAGAGGCATTGAACCAGGCTGCACCAGGTGATGTTTAGATTGGATATTAGTGAAAATTTCTTCACTGAGAGAAGAGGCATTGAACCAGGCTGCTCAGGGGATGTTCAGATTGGGTATTAGTGCAAATTCCTTCACTGAGAGGAGAGGCATTGAACCAGGCTGCACCAGGTGATGTTTAGATTGGATATTAGTGAAAATTCCTTCACTGAGAGGAGAGGCATTGAACCAGGCTGCTCAGGGGATGTTCAGATTGGGTATTAATGAAAATTCCTTCACTGAGAGGAGAGGCATTGAACCAGGCTGCTCAGGGCAGGTCTGGGCTCAGTCAGGACTTGCAGACAGTGTGGACAGGAAATGAGCACAGACAGTGTGAAGACTCAAAACCAGACCAGAATGTGGAAGATAGACATGTAAAAGATTAAGGAGAAAACCTCTCCAGAAAAAAAAAAAAAAGGCTCAAAATCCCCTGCTTCCTTGCTTGAAAGGCATTTTAAGTGTCTAGTGGGGCTCCCCAAGCTGTCTAAGCACTGAAGTGTCAGACTGTAGCTGTTTTCTTAATAAACTTGGTAATTGGCATGAAAACTCACCCTGAACTTGAGTGTCTGGTTTCCTTTGCTCAGTAAGAGCCTCTTTCCTCTGAAGTATGAAAAAAAAAAAATAAAAGGAATGAATGTCTGGCTGCTACAGCCAACTCCAATTTGTTGGATTTATTGTTAAATGCTGAGTTTTGAGACTGCAGTGGGATCCAGGAATGTTTAAAAAAACAGCAAGCTCCTACCCCTCAGCCACTCAGCAGCTTTCTACCCAGGAGAAATTACAATAACAAGCTGATAAAAGCAACTAAATGCACAGCTCCCAGCAGAGATGAGAAAGAATCAAGGACATACATGGAGAGCTCTGGGAAGGTTTGAAGCAGCACACTGAAAGCCATTTCTGCAGCAGGGTGGCTCCAGAGGAGGGGCAGCACTGTCAGAGTCCAAAGTCTCCAGCACTGTCAGCCCCAGAGGGTTGAGTCCAGATTCTATTCTTAATACCATGAAAAGTTTAGAACTATGAGATATGATTTCTACTTTAATTTGAAACTACCCACACATTTGGCTCCTGAGCTGAGAAGTGAAGAACACAAAAGAAAGAGAAGAGAAAAAAAAAAAAAGCAGCTCTCCATGGGTTTGTGTGAGAGCAGAATTCCCAGGAGGCAGCAGGCTTTCTCCCCAGCATCCTGGCTATGCAGCATCCCAGCACACACAGCCTGCTCCCCCTGCAGCATTCCTGGCCCTCTGCCTCAGCTCTCTGTGTCACTTCAGTGCTGCAGTCACCTAACATCACCTGCAAATTGCAAATTGCAAAGTGCACCTGCCAACCTGACTGTTGTTTTCCTGTCAGCCTCGACAGCAGCCAAGCTCAGCACCAAGTGACAAGACAGGGCACCTGCACCCTGCACACAGCCACAGTGACACATTCCTGCCATGCTTTCCCAGCTCTTGCTTTCTGAGCTCCCAGGCCCTCCCAAGCTGCAGCCCAGGCATGCTCTGAAAGGCTGGTGAGGGCTGCAGGACCGGGCACACAGTCCAATTGCACCATTTCCCATGACACAGCATCCATTTCCCTAAGCCAGGGAGTAAAACCTGCCCAGCTCAAACTGCCAGGAGCCCTGCTTGGGCAGTGCCTCTCAGAAATCTATTTTGCCATCTGTTATGATTCTGGGGAGGATCTGTGCTCTCCATCACAGGTCTTGAGGCCTTCTGCATGCCAGGGCTTCTCCAGAGTGTCAGTGGTTCCAGGGAAAGCAGCACAGTTGATTGTAAGAATTAAAAGGTTTTGAGTGAGGTAGCCTATTTGAAAGTAAAACTGAAACCTGGATTTCTGTCCTGTAGCAACTACTGCCAGAGTGACAGGAGTTCCTGCATCCTGTGACACCTCCACTGGTTTCAGTGGTTTTATGCTGCTGGCAAGTTGCTTTCTTTGGGGTTTTTTCCCTTTTTTTTTTTTTTTTTTTGGTTTTGTTTCCAATCTTTAACATCTACCATCCCTTCCACAGACAACACAACAAGACATTGCAGAAAACCTATAACCATGTCAGAACCTGCCTGACATAAATCCCTCTAAAAGGCTTCTCTTCCCTCAATTCCCACAGGCTGCTTTTCCAGTTGTGAGCAGGGATTGTTTCCAGGAAAAGCTGAATGAAGCACAGGGCTTATTCTTGCTTTTGACCATCATCTCTGGAACCAGTCTAACAGCAGCAGCAGAACGCTCACATCTAAGCAGAGAGGAAGCTCAAAGCACCTGCTCATCTGGAACGGCCTTAAGGAGCAAGGCTTCCCCAACATGAGAAAGGAAAAGGTCTCATTGCAGCTCTGGGTGTTGCTGTGGGAAAGGAAGCCAGGAGGAGAGGAGCTCTCTTGTGATGAGTTGATTCTGGCTCCCAGCATCAGCAGCCTGAGCTGGAACAAGGGAGACTCCCATGCAATGAATCTCCTGCAGCTGCCAAAGGTGAGCAAAGAAGCTTGGAATGAGTGACCTCCCTCTGCAGTGAGGCAACAACCACCCCCTAATGAGGAAGGGCAGGAGGTGCCTTCTAGAATGAGACAGAACCTACTGGGAGGATATTACAACCCAGACATTTCCCTGCCAGAAGACAGCAGAGAGGAGCTCTCATTAAATCATTAAAGCAGGGCCCAGGGCCAAACTGCCCACAGCCCTTTGAGAAAGCAAGCCCCACCTTGCAGGCTGTGCCTTCTCTGAGAGAGGTGTTGGATAATACCCTTTGCTCCACTCAGAGATGGGGCAACTGAGAGGTGCTTTAGAAACTTTTATTCCATTTTCAGTCTCATGAGAAGGGTGAGACAATACAGATGTTATAATTCACGCTATCACAATCAGAAGCCAACAATTTCCTAATTACAGTTCATTATAAGCGTTTTTTGGCTTATCAGCTTTTTACCACATCACGCTGTAGATGCCTTAAAACCAATCATCTAAAACTACTAGAATAAATCTTTCATAATTCTATTTAGTCTTATTTGTAAGGCTATTTTTGAAACTTTTCAGCTCTATTTCTCTCTCAATGATATCTCCCCTATTCCACACTATCCCTAAACCAACATTTAAAAGGCAATTCCTTGTCTCAAATTCAGACACAAACACATACCATGTGAGAACTCTCTACAAACCCATTTCCCACAGGAGCTGGCTCCATCCTGCTCCTTGCAGCCAGCCCTGCTGCTGTGTGTGTGTGTGTGTGTGGGGACCATACCTGCAGTGAAGATCTGCGTGGCCACGGCCAGGAAGGCGTCGGACACCACGGACTCGGAGTGCAGGGAGATGTTCAGCTGCCGCGCCACGTTCCGGTACACGTTGGGACGGATGTACTCCAGCTCATCCCCTGCCAACAAACAGCCAGGGTCAGCTGGACGCAGCACCAAGCCCTGCTCCCACCATGGAGGAGTCCAGGGATGCCATCAGGTCAATGTACTCCAGTTCATCCCCTGCCAACAAATAGCACCAAGCCCTGCTCCCACCATGGAGGAGTCACAGCTGGGGTAACTCCAGGGATGCCATCAGGTGAATGTGCTCCAGCTCAATCCCTTCCCAAAAAACAGCCAGGGTCAGCTGGACACAGCACCAAGCCCTGCTCCCACCATGGAGGAGTCCAGGGATGCCATCAGGTCAATGTACTCCAGCTCATCCCCTGCCAACAAACAGCACCAAGCCCTGCTCCTGTCATGGAGCAGCCACCATGGGCTCACTCCAGGGATGCCATCAGGTGAATGTGCTCCAGCTCAATCCCTTCCCAAAAAACAGCCAGGGTCAGCTGGACACAGCACCAAGCCCTGCTCCTGTCATGGAGGAGTCACAGCTGGGCTCACTCCAGGGATGCCATCAGGTCAATGTGCTCCAGCTCAATTCCTTCCCAAAATACAGCCAGGGTCAGCTGCACACACAACACCAAGCCCTGATCCCACCATGGAGGAGTCACAGCTGGGCTCATTCCAGGGATGCCATCAGGCAAAGAGTCTGAAGCCCTGTGGAAAGCCAGGGTATGGGGAATATTTCTCTGTCTGCTCTGGGGTGCCCTGACCCCCAGGGCAGCACTGACTTTGACCCTCATTCATGGAGAAAGTTTCCCAGACTTCAAGACAGACTGGAACCCACAAAAGTGTGAAATAGATTATAGAGAGCAGTGCAGGTGGATCACTGGGTGAGAAATTGAGGGTTTGGGGTTTTTAGTGTGTTGTGGATGGAAGCAAGATGCAGGGCACAGGGTGTCATCCTGGGTTTCTTCTTCATATTGCTTCTTCCTTCTTCGTCTTGGGTTTGGGTGGCACTGGGCAGAAAAGTCCCACTGGGGCTCTTTGGGATCAGTTATTGGGGTAAGAGGGAAAATAATCCAGGTGTCAGTTCTTAATTGGATAGTTTAGTCTTAAAAGACCTAGTTTAGTCTTAAAAGTACCAAGAGATTGTTGGGCATTTTATGCCCTCTAATGAAAAGCTGCTGAACTCACAGTAGTGAGACTGTTTTACTGATAAGGAATAATAAACACCTGAGTCCCAACATGAACTACTGTCTCAAGGGCCTTCAATGCAGACCCAGAAAAACCCACAGCTGAAACCCCCACAAAGCCCAGCTCCACCTGAGTTGAGGCAGGCAGCAGAGTGCTTAGGGTTGCTGAGATGCAATTCCCTCCCACCTGTGTGGAAATCACGAATCCTCTGAACAGAGAGAGGCACATCTCTCTCCCAGGGTTTTCCTAGGAAGCTGTGAGAAAGCTCAGAGAAAAGAATGAGAAACAATTCTTATCTCCACTTGCTGCACCTGTTGTTGTGCACACGTGGAATGTGTTAAGGAGATTTGTTTACCAAAGGGTGATTTCTTAATTGGACTCTGGTGATGGTGTTTGGATTCATTGACCAATTGGATCCATGGGTGTCGTGACTGTCTAGCAAGGGCAATGGGTTTTTCTGAATAGTATACTATTGTGAAAAATACCTATTTTATGATTGACTTTTCACAAATATTAAAATGAATATTGTATGTGTTATGTTAGAAAGTTATGCTGTATTAATTTTCTTAAGTAGTGTGAAAATATGGTTTTAGGTTATAACATAATGTTAAAATAGAAACTATGCTGTGCAAGGTACTTTTTTTTAAAAGAGAGGAACAAGGTACTCCCACTGAGATAGCAGCCACAGGACACCTAAATCTTTCGGAGAAAAAGAATTTATTGTTCACTTATCAGAAGAAATGAACTTCTTTCTGCCTTAGTCAGCCCTGAAGATGCCATCAGGATTCAGAGGAAGAAGTCGACACTGACCAGACAGAATCCTGTGTTTGAATGGAATTTATGTATCATGTATGAGGTCTATGAATATGCAACAGACTGTTGTTTTTAAGGGTTAATCCTCTGTTAATGTGGGTCCTTTTTCAGGCTTATTTTGCCCAGAAAGAGGAACCTGGACTGTTTGTAACTCTTTTACTGTCTCATATTGTCCTAATCCAAATTGTCCATTCAAATTATTATTCCTCTAATTATATTACTATTTTTATGACCATTTTATTACTATTAAACTTTTAAAATTTTAAAAACAAGGGATTGGCATTTTTCACAGCATCATATAATAAAGTACAATACAGCAATTGATCAGCCTTCTGCAGCCATGGAGTCAATGCTAATTACTCCCCAGCAGGGATTGCTGCCACCATACACATCTGCACCTGGGACTCCTAAAGGGACCAGAGGCAGGCAGGGGCCCTGTACCAGTGATGTGGCTGCAGTAATCCCTGATATAAATTCTGTTTCCAGGCTAGCTGCCTACCTTTCCTCCAGCACAGGAGACAGGCCTCAGATAAGCAAAGCCATGTCATTTTATTTCAGAAGTGAGAAGGAGGCATGAATGTGGTGTTGTGAGGTCCCCAGGATGAGGTGAGAGATGAGCATTCGACTCCATGTTCTCAGAAGGCTGATACAATATGATATTAAATAAGAAATTATATACTAAAACTATACTAAAGAAAGAGAAAGGCTAAACAAGAATGATAATGAAAGCTTGTGACTGACTCCTCAGAGTCCAACACAGCTGATGGTGATTGGTCATTAATTAAAAACAATTCACATGTTTGGATAACCAATCTCCAGACCACGTTCCAGAGCAGCAAAGCATGGAGAAGCTGAGGCTTCTCCTCTTCCCAGGAGAAGAAATCCTAGCAAAAGGATTTTTCAGAAAATATCATGGTGACACATGCACATCCATGGAAGCCTTTGAGAGCTACACCCTTCCTCAGCACCCCAGCAGGCTTGTACAAAAATGCCTCAAGTGCAAGAGAGTGACTCAGGAATGCTGATGAAAGCCAAGGATCCACCCAGAGCTGCGCAGCATTAATGAAACAAAGAGGCTGGCAGCTATTTGATGCTCACACAGGCACTCGAGAGTCAGTCCGGAGTTCTTTCTCTCCTCCAAATGGTTAAAGAGATGTTCATCTGCATGGCTGACTGCTCAGCAGCAAGGTCTCTGACTTGCACCTCCAGAGTGCTTTCTGCCCAGCTGGGAAATGGCAGGAGGTGCTAGGCCAGCTTGAAGGCCAAAACTAAAACCACCAAGGACAAGCAGAGAACCTCCTCCTGAAGGACTGAGCTACAGAGCTTGGGAAACAACGGTAAAGCTTTTCCTTTTGTGGCAAAAGAAATCATTTTTTGAGTAGTAGAACTAATAGAGCCCAGTTTCCAAGGGATTTCTCTCTCTGTAGGTGTTCATGGATATTTAATGAAGGTGGCACAGCTGCTGTAGGAACATGACACAGAGCAAACACCACATGGGACCAAGCTCCTTTGTGCACAGAGAGCCCTTTTTGGCTTAGACTTAGGACACAGTGTGCTCTTCTCCTGCACAAGGGTTCTCTGGGAAGAGGAAGAGGTATCCCAAAAGCTTTATATCCCACTGCAAGACCCAGGTGACTTGGCCCAGCCAGAGGGCAACTGATTTGCCTCAAATTTTCATTTATATGAAAGATAAAAAGGAAGATCTCACTGCAATCAGGACCTTTTCCATAGAGCCATTAGCTACTGATCCTTAATTCATTTATCTGGCACTCAGCACAAAGGCAAGCCCCAGTTCTGCAGAATTCTACAGCTGAGCTCTCCCAGCCCTTCCTGAGTAAGGGATTGTCCCTGTTTGACAGAAAGAGGAAACCTGCCAACACATGGTCAGCCCTGATAAGAGGAAACCTCACTTGGACTACTCACCAGCTGCTTTCTCCTCCCAGGCTTCCTGGTGAATGTCAGGAAATGGGGATAGCCCTGCTCAGCTGAGAGGGAGGCCCAGGAGCCTGGGATCAGCCCTTGGTAGCCTGCCACTGCTCCAGCTGCCAACAAGCAGCTCCTGGAGGCCCCAGCTGAGATCAGGGTATGGTTGGAGGCACACATGCCCTGTTCTGCAGCAAGGCACAGGGCAGGCAGGAGCATCCAGGGAAGGAAAGCACAGGAAAGCATTCCCATGCTTGGAGAGCCCCCCTGCCCCAGCAGCACCAGGACCTCTACATTGGTGCTGGTCTCCAGGGCCCTTGTTCTGATTTGCAACATTTAGAGCAATCTGGGGGGCTTCTCCTCCTTTCTCCCGTGATTATGGAGGAATTTGCAGGGCAGCAGTGGCAGATTCCATGTGCAGAAGCTCATGGCAGTGGTCAAAGGGCACGTCCCTAGGCCTTGGCCAGAGGAAATACAAGGTCAGATAAACCAGCTGAAGCCCAAGTCCAGCAGTAGCAGTGCCCTAGAAGATGCCAGATGTATTGTGGCAATTCACTCACTCTGGAGAAAACACTGCAAACCAAATTAAAACACCCAGCTGAGAAAGGCTGCTCTGAGTGCTGTGGGAACTGGCACCCAGCTGCAGACCTGGGCTCACAGACTCACTTTGCTGCTGGGCTGTCTTTGTGACTTTGAGCTGTTGGAGGTCCTCAGAAAAAGGCAACTTTGCAGAAACCCTGTGCTGAGCAGTGCTCCAAGAGGCTGAGGAAACTCAGGCAAGGGAGCTGTTTAGGGAAGATCACCAAAACCAAAAGCAGAGAAGAAAAGCCTCTTTATTGCAGTGGTCAAAGGGCACCTCCCTAGGCCTTGGCCAGGGGAAATACAAGGTCAGATAAACCAGGCCTATGACACACACAGCAGCTTGGTCTGGGGTGCCTCATTTGCCTAGACCATTAGGTTTTACCATGTCTGACTCACTAATTGCACTAATTAGCAGCTAAGCCTCACCGAGCTGATGGAGTCTCCAACAGCATTGCCTGTGCCCAGCACTTCTGCTGGCCCACCAGAGCCTCTGTGTGCAAGTGGGCTAGGAAATAGCCCAACTTCCCATCTCCACAGGCTTCTCAGCACTGCCATGAAGGAAAAAAGCTGGTCCTGCTTGTTGCACTGCTCAGGAAGAGGCTGAGGATTAGCATTCCTGGCAGGTGGCTGGATACCAGCTGGCCTCGTGCTGGTCAGAGCAGCAACGGGGAAAAGAAAGGGAAGGGCCACGTGACAAGTGGAGTTTCCAAAGGAACAGGATGGAAACTGTTCTTCATCTTAATGAGGAGCACTTCTCACCTTTCTGCTTGCATGGGTCCCACATGGTGCTCCCCAAACAGATTTGCTCAGAGCAGGCACCAGGTTCCTGGGACTGTCAGCCCAATCTTTCCATCTGGACAATCCAGGAGACTCCTTCAGATCCAGAGAGCCACCTGCCTGCCCTTTAACATGTTCCTGGACACCCACAGAATTCTGGGTTAAAAGCACAAAAATCTCAACCCCCAAAGCAGGCAGGGAAGAAAGGGAGTACAAACAGACAGTGAGATTGACAGAAGAACAAGAAAATTCCCCCAAAGACCAAACAACCACTGGAAACAAAAGCAGAAGTAAAATCAGCATAGAAGAGAAAAAGTGAAAAAGAACGAATTTTTAAAAAGAAGTCCTTTAAAACAAACACAGCTGTGCCTTAAAAAGAAACTTGGGATAATATCAAGCTGGTAGAAAGGGGAGAAAGTGGGAACACCAGCCCTGGTCCTGACTTTGTTAGACCCAGTTAATGCTGACTTCAGCAGACCTGTTTGAACTCTGATGTAATCAAATCAGATGCAAATGCTGGTGGTAGTTTCCAGCCAGATGTGAGCTCATATACCAGCCTGCAGGCAAAGAGGGATGTTGGAACCAGCTTCCAAGGATAAAGGTGTTGGGTTCCCAAATGACAAACAGGATTTGGAGCCAACTTGAGCACACAGGATGCCACACAACCCAAAACAAAAGGCCAGGCAACTGCTAACATTTAGAGGGTGCTCCTGGTACAAGCTCTAAAGCATATCTTCATGTCACCAGGCATGACCTTCAAGCTGCTCTCTGTGAAGCCCCCATAGCTGCTGTGCTGTGAAGGTGGCACAAATGGCAGTGTGTGCCAGAAAACATCAGCCAACTCCCTCTTGCTCCAGCAAAAATCAAGAAAACTCAGGTCTTGCTGAATAACTAAGGTAGACAAAGGAAAAAGAACACACTGTCATGAAAAAGCAGCTTTTATAAAATCTCCAACAACACATTTTCTGAGCATCTGCCCCCAAATTAAAGCTGGGTGAGCTACTGCTACAGCCCAAGTCCAGCAGTAGCAGTGCCCTAGAAGATGCCAGATGTATTGTGGCAATCAAGTCACTCACTCTGGAGAAAACACTGGTTAACCAAATTAAAACACCCAGCTGAGAAAGGCTGCTCTGAGTGCTGTGGGAACTGGCACCCAGCTGCAGACCTGTGCTCACAGACTCACTTTGCTGCTGGGCTGTCTTACACTGCTTTGTGACTTTGAGCTGTTGGAGGTCCTCAGAAAAAGGCAACTTTGCAGAAAACCTGTGCTGAGCAGTGCTCCAAGAGGCTGAGGAAACTCAGGCAAGGGAGCTGTTTAGGGAAGATCACCAAAACCAAAAGCAGAGAAGAAAAACCTCTTTATTGCAGTGGTCAAAGGGCACCTCCCTAGGCCTTGGCCAGAGGAAATACAAGGTCAGATAAACCAGGCCTATGACACACACAGCAGCTTGGTCTGGGGTGCCTCATTTGCCTAGACCATTAGGTTTTACCATGTCTGACTCACTAATTGCACTAATTAGCAGCTAAGCCTCACCGAGCTGATGGAGTCTCCAACAGCATTGCCTGTGCCCAGCACTTCTGCTGGCCCACCAGAGCCTCTGTGTGCAAGTGGGCTAGGAAATAGCCCAGCTTCCCATCTCCACAGGCTTCTCAGCACTGCCATGAAGGAAAAAAGCTGGTCCTGCTTGTTGCACTGCTCAGGAAGAGGCTGAGGATTAGCATTCCTGGCAGGTGGCTGGATACCAGCTGGCCTCGTGCTGGTCAGAGCATTGCCTGTGCCCAGGACTTCTGCTGGCCCCAAAAGCCTCTTCCAGAAGGCCTAGTCTGGTGCAAATCCCTCCATCCAAGCTGAGCTCCCCCTGCCAGGACTCACCAAGTCGCAGCAGTATGGTGGACACCTCGGCCAGCTTCCCCCCGGGCACCGGCGCGTTGTACTCGGGCTTGCTCCAGCTGACACCTGCCTGGATCAGCCTGGAGTTTATGTAGTCTCTGCAGAGAGCCTTGGCTTGGGACACAAGCTCTTTGTCAGTGGGAGACCTGTCAAAAACCTCCATCACCTCTGCAGCAAAGACTGAGGAACGGCGCAGCACCTCCATCCCGGACCGCTGAACGCCCAGCGCGGCACGCACGGACTGCAGGGCTGAGCCACAGGAGAATCTGCAGGACTTGTCCTCAAGGTCTGTCAGAGATCCCAGCAGCTCTTCTCCACAGGCCACTTTTTCATTTTAGCTGGTAAATAAAAGCATCTGTGAGTCCTGGAGCATTGCAAAGATGTAAATCAGGAGCTCAAGAACACAGTCGCACTCAAGTCAGCAGTGTCAGGTTCGCAAAATATTTGTCTGGGTCTATCTTAAAGACAGGGGGAAAAGTCTTGCATCTCTCCCAGCCACTGACTATCCCTGGCAGCATGGTCCACAGAAGGGCTGCAGTTTGAACTCTCAAGGTGTTTCCTCTTTCCCCATTCAGATCTGGCAGTTCTAGAATTACCCATCTGAGGGACTAGACAGTCAGAGCATGGAAACGCTTCATAGAACGGGCTGACAATCTCAGCTTGTTTCAATTAAACTGAAAAAAAAAAAAAGAACCCCAAATACCAGTTACAGTAACCTCAACCAGATGTCAACAGGCATTCCAGCTCAGTAGGTCATAGATCTTTCTGAAGAAATGGCATTATTGCAAGAGCAAGGCTATGGGAGCATTGGAAATGCCTTGTTGGAGACACTTTTCTGAGACATAGTCTCAGTTTAGGTTTTGGTTATGCCATGCTTTTTTCCCCAAAACAACGTGCATACTACTACTTGAAAACATCAAGCAATTGCAGAGAAAGCAAAGCAGAAATGTAGATTTTTGAAAAGGTTTAACCTGTGAATGCTTTAAGGAAACCGCAAAATTTCTTCAGAGGCACCTGAATTCATCTGCTGATCTGAGCTTTTAAGCCAGTGCTGCTTCTGAAGTCATAGTCAGACCAGTCTTTATTCAGAGGCTAATAAATGCATTTTTCAGTCTGCATTTCAGTTTCAGACACCTACTTACAATGACAATTTTCAAACAGAACACAGCCAGTTATCTCAGTTTCCCCAAGAAAAAAATATATTTACCTCTCATGTTGCACTTTTTTATCCCCCTCAGTGATTTCTTTTTGGGCTTGATTTCATGTTTCTTTAGAAGATCTGCATCCCTGCACACCTGGTTTAGGATTCACAGGTGACTGTCCCCCTTCTCTGGAGAGCAGCAGCCTCCTCTGCTGTCAGCAGCACATCCCGGCTGAGCTCCACCGGGATCCTTGCGCTTCTTCTCCTGCTTTTAAGGGACCCAGGCGCCGAGGAGAGCTTCTGGCTGTAGCCTTGTAAGGAAGATGAAATAAGCGGGAGGTGGGGTTGCTGTGCCCGGAGGGAGACGCTCTCTCCTCCCCTGCCGTCTCTCTTAAGGAGGCTCTCTGCTGTTCTGCGCTGGGCTCGGCTCCAGGCTCAGGGCGAGGCTGCGAGCATCATTTCTGATCCAACACGAGGTGACGAATGCGCTGCTGGAGCAGGAATAATTCCTGCTGGATTCCCAGAGCAGCCTCTGCAGAGGTGATGCTGGCCAGTCCTTTTCACGCAGTAGCCAAGTGGGGGAATTATGCTCTGTCATATTCAGCCCTGGGTTAATCCTACACTTCAATCACTGCCATCATTTTGGACGATGTCCCTGCCCATGCAGGGGGTTTCAACTCCCAGTAGATGATCTGTAAGGTCCCTTCTAAATAATTCTGTGATTCTACAATGATTTTATGATTAACATAGAGATGTTGGAAGGATGAAAGTTTGACAAGAAAGTCTCAGATATGTGTTCTTAGCAGAAAGATTTTTGAATCTAGAATCTGAAGAAGCAATAGAAATGGAAGCATTTTGATATAGAAGAAAAGAATTGCTGAGCCAGCCTTACTGGCTAACCAAGGAGGCAAAGGGTGTGTTAGTTAGAAGGGGGTTTTAGGACTTAGAGCAAAGGATAAACCCACCTCAAACAAGAAGATGTTTTTACCAAGCAGAAAGAGAGCACAGGCAAACAAGGCAGCAAATGCGGCAAGTAGAAAAAGGTTTCAGAATTTTCCACTGCAAGAAAACTGAAAAACAACTTCTGGCTGAAACTGTAATGTACTAACTTTTAGTGATTGGAGAACAGTAACAGGGATATGGTAATTATAGTAGTTATGATAGGCTGTAGATAAAAGTTAAGGTACAGATATTGGTTCTACTGTATTTAGATGCTCAGCAAAGAAAAGTATAGAATGCACTGTAACCAAAACCAAAGGGTCTCCAGGGCTGCCTGCAGCTGACAGCTGTAGGCACAGCTCTGTCACCCACGACCCTGGGCTGCTGTGACCTCTTAGATGTAATAAACTGCACTTTGTATACAATAAACTGCATTTTGTATACAATAAACTGCATTTTGGAGAGCTGGCTGGAGTCCCACATCCCTCATTTCAGCTCTTCCATAGAAACCCACAGCTCAGGGCTAAGACAAGCAGTGCTTGCAACTCCCCCTGAACTATGAGTAGTCTGGTTAAAAAAAAAATGAAGTGGCTTTGTTGATAGGAAATAGTTTATCCAGAATGAAGTGTATTGCAGGAACTTGCCCACTTTATCTCAATGTGTTATGAAAAACATGTCAGTGAATTCCAATATATTTCTATATTAATTTCAACATCAGCTTCTTGTTGCAATATTATCATATTGATGCCACAATGTTCAGCTTTCTTCCATGTCCATTTCAATAAACCACGTGCAAATATTGGCTTTCTGTGTTACAATTTGAAACAAAAGAAGTTTCAATAATAGAAATTTCCTGCAGCCAAGAAATTCTACCAGACCAAACAGAAATTCTCCCCAATAACAGTTTGTATATTAGCAACTGGGCATTGGGCATGTTTGAAACACAATTTTCTGAAAGGAGGTCAGAAGTGAGACGTAACTGTTGTCATCTTCATGAAAAGACAGAAGAAGAAAAAACACCTCTCCAAGGTGTTGAGCACATAAATCCCTCCAGTACAACATGCTCCAGTGCTGGTCTTTATCCCTCTAAATCGAGGGATAAAAAGGAACAAATGAACTGCATGAAAAAAGCCTCATTATGTGACGTGTTGAACATTCTGGCCAGCATCCAGCACAGATTAACACAAAGCACGTTGGCTGCTGTTACCTGGATTGCTGGAGCCTGCTTTGCTGTCTTGGAAAAGGGCTGAGGTACCTCACAGCCTTCAGATCTTCTGTCTGAGCTGGCTTTTCCAGGGAAAGGAGCAGGGTTAAGGAGAGGTACATGCAGTGATCCAGCTGGGACCCCAGCTCAGCTCAGTGGCATCTTAATACAGCAGAACCAATCTATACCTTAACTTTTATCTATAGCCTTTCATAACTACTATAATTATCATATTCATGTTACTATTCTCCCAGATCAGCTCAGCTCACTGGGAACTGTCCCCAATAACAGTTTGTATATTAGCAACTGGGCATTGGGCATGTTAGAAACACAATTTTTCCTAAAGGAGGGCAGAAGTGAGACGTAACTTTTGTCATCTTGTTGTCTTCATGAAAAGACAGAAGCAAGTGCACCTCTCCAAGGTGTTGAGCACATAAATCCCTCCAGTACAACATGCACCAGTGCTGGTCTTTATCCCTCCAAATCGAGGGATAAAAAGGAACAAATGAACTGCATGAAAAAAAGCCTCATTATGTGACGTGTTGAACATTCTGGCCAGTGTCCAGCACAGATTAACACAAAGCACGTTGGCTGCTGTTACCTGGATTGCTGGAGCCTGCTTTGCTGTCTTGGAAAAGGGCTGAGGTACCTCACAGCCTTCAGATCTTCTGTCTGAGCTGGCTTTTCCAGGGAAAGGAGCAGGGTTAAAGGGAGGTACATGCAGTGATCCAGCTGGGACCCCAGCTCAGCTCAGTGGGGTCAGGGTCAGATGCCAATAGTGACTGTGCAGCTCCAGCACCAGATGTGTTTGCTACAAGGTTCTCTACGAAATCTGATTTTATCCCCCAGCTTTACTAAAATTTAAATACAGACAAAGGCTTGACCACAGAGTCTGAAATCAAGACTCTGTACTACTGCCTACCCTAAACCCACCTATTCCCTGCACAGTGGGCCAGATTGTGTCTTGGAAAATTGTAGTTTTGCCTTTGCCACCTTGATGGCTGAAAAAAACATTAAAAATTATGCCTTAGCTTCCTGCAGCAGCTGACAGCTTGACACAAGGGCCCTGTCTAAACTGTTCCTATTCAGCGGGGCTATGAAATGAGGAGGAATGTTTAAATATCAGTATTGCTTAACTAATGATAATTTTTTTTCCCCAGAAATCTGGCAAATGTGCAAGTACCACAGTGCTTCCCAGCTCCCTGTGAGCGCCAATCTCATCCCACATGTGTTCCCTGCCCAACTGTCACAGCATGCAGCACCCCCTCAACTTCCACCCTGCAGCAAAGACACAAAACCTACAAGCATGAGGGGGTTGTGCATAAAAAACCAGACTTTGTATTACAAAACCCCCACCCAACAGTGCATGGTTTTTTACCTGTATTATTGACACATTTGTATTAAAAACAGTTTCACACCGAGTGATGCCTCAGTAAGTAAAAACAGATGAAACCACAGCATACAGTGCTCAGCTGACCAGAAAAGAAGAGGGTGTTACAATCCAAGGTGCTGTCAGTGTAATCAGAGCCCTTTTTTCCATAGAATGTTTATGCTTAGGGACTTGATCTATAATGGGAAGACACCTGTGGCAAAGGAATGACAGGCAACAGTGCAAAAAGCAGTTTTTATCCCCCCAAAACACAGTTCCCAGCGTAGCTGTTCCTGGCATGAAGGTGTTCCAGGCTCCACACCACAGCTTCTGTCTCAGGTGGGGTGACCAAAACAGCTTGGAGCACTCCTTTAGTAAAACCAGGGGACCACAAGGATGTATTTTATAAACATGTCAAGTGGGAACAAGCCCTGGAGAAGCCACATCAGCAAGAACACAGAGAGAGTTTAATTGTGAACTGCTTCTGCTCAATATTAAGCAGTTCAACTGCTAGAGAAGGATGTCTCTGGGAAGGCCTTTCAGCAGTTGGAGTTGAAGGAAAATATCCAGTGAATTGTGAGCACACTGCAGAGGGTCTGCATGGCATAGATGCCTGCAAGAGCAAGAGAACAGCCCCAGAGGCCAGAGAGGTCATTCAGCATCATATTCCCACAGCCTGGCTCTGACTGGAGCTGTTGTTGTGCCTCACCTTGCAGAGCTAACCCAGCCACTCCACAGAGCCCACAATTCCAGCAGAAGCTGCACACACAGGTGCCACGCTAAAAACACCTGCAGAGCAAGGACTTTGAGGAGCAGATGGTTGCCAGACATCCAGGTAATCTTCTGGGAGCCAACCCAGCCTCTCCCTGCTCTAAGTGTCCTGTCGGAGACAAGATGCTCTGGCAAAACTCCGGCACTGCAGCCAGACCAACTCCTTCTCCCACACCAAGCCTGAGCCACTTTCTGCATTGTCTCACCTACTTTTAAGGTACAATCTTGTGTGATTTTTTGCAGCAATTCTTCCAGTCTGTGTGTATGAAGTTATCACTTACCTCTGCAAACACAGCAGTTTGTGATTTTGAGTGCAGCAAAGCATTTTAAACACTTGATATACCTCTAGACTTTGTGGTACTCCACACTGGCAAAAGTTTTCTTCAAGGCTGCACTGGATGGATAAGAGTGACCCCTCTTACTCTGTGGAACAGTACAGGGCTGTTTTCCTCAGCAGCAGGGTCAGCTACAGCCACCTTCATTCATGTCCAGCTGCTCATAGCAATTCCTAAATCATCCTTCCAACCCAGCCTCTCCCTGCCCTAAGTGTCCCTTCAGAGACAAGATGCTCTGGCAAAACTCTGGCACTGCAGCCAGACCAGCTCCTACCAAACCAAGCCTGGATCACCTTCTGCATTGTCTCACCTGCTTTTAATGTACAATCTTGTGTGATTTTTGCAGCAATACTTGCAGTCTGTGTGTGTGAAGTTATCACTTACCTCTGCAAGCACACTTACAATGTCTGGCTTTGTGCTGCAAGGCTGCACAGGAGGGCAGGAAGGTTGGACAAAACATTTTTTTTTACATAGAAATATTTTGCCAAGCGAACAATACATGGAAGCAGCAGCTTAATGGGACCCAAGTAAAACACAGAGGCTTTTGGAACCTTTTTCTTGTTTCTGAAGGCCTTGATTCAAAGCCATGCTGTGAGTTGAATCACTTGCTTTATGGAATCGCCTTGGAGAGTCACATTTCAGACCAAAGAGTCTGTGTCACTGTCAATTTATTTTCCACAGCCTTCAGACAATTCTCCTTCACAAGGATACAGATCCAGTGACTTAAACACATCAACAAGCATACCACTACTTTGGTTTCTGACTAGCACTGACACCCAATGCTTTCATCTCCTAATCCACTGGCATGCCCACTGTCACTGCAGACACAACTTCTCTGTTACCCACATGTTTTGACAAAGACAGAACAGAGATATGGTGTGCTCCAGAACTGATGTACACACTGGGTGAAGGGGAAACTGTAGCAGGAATTTAATTTTGGAGTTGAATCATAGAACATCTCTACCTATATTCCTGAATCTTATTGGGAAGAGTTTAACCACTGTGGCTACTCAGGCAGCAGTTATATAGCTGCTCACTGCAAGACAGCAGCTTCTAGGTACATCTAGGACTTTGATGAGGCTGCATCATCTGCTTCAGAACTTATTTCAGTAAATACAACTGATTTATTTATCTCTTGTCTCCTAATTTGCTTCAAAGTGACACATTTTACTGAATGGATCAATCATTGCACAGCCAAGAAGGCAGCAGACATAAAGAAATAAAAAGTTTTAGGTTGTTCAACAACTATAGCTTTGTTTTGAAGCACAAATATTTACCACCAAAAAGAAAACACCAGATGAGGTCACTGTCCCCAAGAGATCACAGCTCTCTTCCCTTTAAGCTCTAATCAACAAAGGCAGAGGGTGAATCTTTGTCTCATTCTAGCAATTGACCACCAGCAAGGTTTGGGAATCAATTCCCACTCACCCGTGGGACACATGCACGTGGACAGGTAAAGACAAGCAGGTGCCTCTGCCTGCAAAGATCCTGAAATCAGAGAGCCTGAAGTGGGAACAGCCCTTCTGCACAGGTTCTGCAGCATTTGTGAGCTCTGACACATTTATCTGCAGCTGCAGACGTGTGCTGGCACACAGACATGTCCTACATAGGCAAAGGGATTGCTGGATCTGATAACAGGGGCAGGACTCTGCCCTGTGCACATCTTCATGCCCTAAACGTGCTCCAAGGGATTTAGACTCAAGTTTTGCATATTCAGAATGTAACCTGACTTGTAATTAAACCCTTGGTGACTTCTGGAATGCCTCTTCAGGCTCTTCAGTCTTAGCTTCTTCTGCTGGGCAGGGCAGCTGCTATGGCTTTAAAAAAATTTCTTTTCAAGGTCTGAGACAAGGAGGTCAGGCTGATGTCTCGAGTCTGCACAAATCAAACTCAGAGTGCATGGCTGCTTCATGCACAGCATTATACCCTACAGCACCTCCATTAGGCTGCAGCTCCACTCTGAGGGCAGCAAAACATTTTTAAACCCTTGATACACTTTTAGACTTTGTGGAACTCCACACTGGCAAAAGTTTTCTTCAAGGCTGCACTGGATGGACAAGAGTGACCCCTCTTACTCTGTGGAACAGTACAGGGCTGTTTTCCTTAGCAGCAGGGTCAGCTACAGCCACCTTCATTCATGTCCAGCTGCTCATAGCAATTCCTAAATCATCCTTCCGACCCAGCCTCTCCCTGCTCTAAGTGTCCTGTCAGAGACAAGATGCTCTGGCAAAACTCTGGCACTGCAGCCAGACCAACTCCTTCTCCCACACCAAGCCTGAGCCTCTTTCTGCATTGTCTCACCTGCTTTTAATGTACAATCTTGTGTGATTTTTGCAGCAATTCTTCCAGTCTGTGTGTGTGAAGTTATCACTTACCTCTGCAAACACAGCAGTTTGTGATTTTGAGTGCAGCAAAACACTTTAAACCCTTGATACACTTCCAGACTTTGTGGTACTCCACAATGGCAAAAGTTTTCTTCAAGGCTGCACTGGATGGACAAGAGTGACCCCTCTTACTCTGTGGAACAGTACAGGGCTGTTTTCCTCAGCAGCAGGGCCAGCTACAGCCACCTTCATTCATGTCCAGCTGCTCATAGCAATTCCTAAATCATCCTTCCAAATTGCGCTGTGATCATTTAGGGATTGCTGGCACTGTGGACTGGTTCAGTGAGCTGGTTGGTTATTTTTCATCTGGATGTGATAAAACCTTCCATTCAGAGCACATCTGCAGAGATGTATTAGTACGAGCAAGGTAGTTACAAGCAAAAGGAAACACATTCAGCTCTTCCATCAAGAAAAATGCCCAGGAAGCAATTGCACTAGTGCTGATTGTCCACATAAAAATGCAGCTGTGGTGATCTGGAGCTTCCTAGTCCACTGCAGAAGACAGAGAAATGCTAAGAGGAGGTAATCAACGGATCCTGCTGTGAGCTCAGCATGTCTGGATTTTCCTGCATTTATAAGATGAGAGCTTTTGTGGCTTCTGGTGGAAGAGACCTTAACCAGAAGGAGGAGGGGGAAGGAAAAAGGAAAAAAAGAGATGGCAACATTCTATTACCTGACATTAAGGTATCCAAATCTGGCACTTGTAATAGCCAGGACAAAAGCAACTCCCACCTTCAAGCTGAAACATGAGCTGGATTTTGGGGTCCAAAGCAGGGTTAACTTGCATTTGTTGACCATGAATTTCATTGTGTCCCTTACTTCACTCCACTTTGGGCTGGAGTGTTCCCATGACTGAAAGGCAGCTGGGTACAGTAGCTGTGTCAGATTCATATTTTCTGAAAAATCCTTTCACCCAGGATTTTTCTCCTGGGAAGCTGGGAAATCTCAGAGAAAAAGAAAAACAAATTCTGATCTCATTTGCTTCTCCTGTGTTGTGCTCCTGTGGAATGTGTTTGGAGATTGTTCACCCACAGGTGATTGTTCCATTGGATTCTGCTGGGAGTTGTTTTCACTCTTTGGCCAATCAGGGCCAAGCTGTGTCGGGACTCTGGAAAGAGTCAGGAGTTTTCATTATTATCTTTTTAGCATTGTGTAAGTATCCTTTCTGTATTCTTTAGTATAGTATTCTTTACTATAATATAGTATCATAAAATAATAAATGAGCCTTCTGAGAACATGGAGTCAGATTCATCATTCCTTCCTTCATTGGGGGACCCCACAAATACAAAAGTAGCTGCTCTAAGTGTTTGGGATCAGGTGATCCACGTGCCCACCCCTGCTCAGGGAAGAAGGAAAACCTCACCATCATTAGCAATCCCTCCTCAGGCTCCCTAGTGCATTCTGGTTGGAAAAGAACTGTCTGGTAGGACCATCAGTTCAGCAGGAGCCAGGAGGCTCTTGGTGCTCTGCTTCTTCCCCAGCCTGCAGATCTCCAGTGTGTCACTTAGCACTGCCATGACAACAGGAAACATCTGGCCAGATGTTAAAAAAAAGTACTGCCAAAGGTGCTCAGGGTGGACCCACTTTAGTCAAAGTGATTCAAATCAATCTTAATCACATTTCAGAATCAGCAAGCAGGAAATGTTGCTTTGAAGTCACTGATTTGATCTCTTTCTAAGAGAAGGAAAGTTAGACTCACCTGTCCACTCGCATCTGAACAAAGCTCATTGCCAGGGTTTCTCTCTCAGCAAAAAACAAGAAAAGTGATGTGTATTTAAGCAATTTTACAGCTGACAGCAATCAGAAATCTGAATGTGTCCAGGGTGTTTTGTACTTATGCTATCTTAACTTCCTGTTGCTGCTGTATGCACCCTTGAACGTTAAAAAAAAAAAAAAGGAAATTAAAATGCAAGGAAAATAGAATAAAATAATGTCTTTAAGTGCTAAATAAACTATCAAACATGAAGTAGAAAAGGGGTTTGGAGTGCAGAAAAGCACTCAAGACCAAAAAAACCCCATAACACAACCACTCTTACACAGGTACTGAACTGAGTCAACTGTTGAAATGATTAAGCAATTGGAAACCAAAAGTCTTCTCTGGGGACAAATTCAAGTCTTCTGAGATGTTTCAAGTTCAGAGAAGTCTTTCTTACTGAGCTAATTCAGTTTGTGCTTTGACTATGAGGAGTCAAAGAGGTAGAGGGAAAAAAATCTACTACATATTAGGCAGGATTAATTACTTTTCACAAAAAGCCTGAAGAACCACCTCAACATAAGCAATGCTGGTTGCTTGTATTTTAAAAGTCACTCCAATTTTATGCCATGCTTTCCATCACTTCAGAATTTCAACAAATCTTCACAGCTTTGATATTTTTGTTTTGCAGCAAAGAAAGGGCTTAAATTGGACTTGATGATCCTGTGTCTTTTCCAACCTAAATGATTCTATGAAATATTTACTTACCTACATGAATAAACTCTAAATGAAAATTTGCACCAAAAGATCCCTTTAGCATTCCACAAACTTCACCTGAGCAATGAACTCATTGCCTGAACTAGCCACGAGTGCAGTGTCCCACAGGTGATTTGGGGAGAAACCAGCAATACTCTAGCCAGGTTAAATCTGGAGTGTCTCAGCAGCAAGGAGGAGGTTAATAAGTAAAACAGAAATAGGGGAAGTGCATTTAAAGAATGAAGCAGAAACTCATAAAACTACAGTTCTGGGGAAGAGAGGTTATCTCACAGTGACCAGTGTCAGCTGAAGTTACTTCAGTATTTGCAAGTCAGCGGTTTAAGGGGGAGTTCAACGATGTTCAGCATCATTACATGTGGCAAAACCAGTGAGAAATAACACACAATCAAATCTCACATTTAAGAGCTGCTGCACTGCATAGGAGCAAGCAATGAGAGGAAGATTTTCACTGCCACCAAGGCCCTGGGAGCAGCCAAACACATCTCCTTCTCCATGAGGAAGCCAAGCAGCCACTGAGCTGCCTGGTGCACTTCCTGCCATGTGTTTGCTGTTTAAGGGACAGTGGTGCCTCTGGTAGAAGCCACAAAGTGGGACAGATGAGTAACTTAATAGACAATCTTGATATAAAAATAGATGCTGGTCATCATGAGTTATCAGAGCAAAAGCAGCTTCACACAGACCTGCAAAGGGTTTGTGTCTCTCACCAACTCCCAAAGCACATCTTCACTTAAGGTTCAATTTCTCATATCCTGGAAAGCACAGAGCAGTTTCTCTGGATAGAAGCCAAGGCAGGGTACAAATTGTTGCTGGTATTACAAACACACAGTATTCTGCTAGGAGAAATACAATCTTTGTGACTTCAGTTGTAGAAGCAGCTGTGAGTTCATCAGGCCCACACTGCAGGGGCCTGGAGTGATTTACATAAATGAGTGATTTATGTCAATGGAGTGATTTACACAAATGATGAGTGACCTTGCAGAACATCAGGGGACAGAGGTTAATGTGGCTTTGGCCCAGCCAGCAGAGGCCAAGGAAGTGCTCATTAATGAACAGAATTAGGTCCCTCTCTAAGTCCCTCAACACAAAGAGGTCTAAAAGAGCAGGTAGCTTTGCTACCTTGCTTGAAAACAGAAAGAAAGTTCCTCAGAATCCTAATTCAAGCAACTATTAACTCCACCAGGTAACTGCATCTTCCTGTTTCAAAATGCTTCTGGACAAATCTGGTTGAAGATGTCCCTGCTCTTGCACGAGGGTTGAACTAGATGACCTTTAAAAGGTCTCATCCAACTTGAACTATTCTATGAAATAAAAGAGGAGTCTTTCATTAATTTCTAGTTTTCCCTTCCACAAGATGTGTTGGGAGCTAATGGGAGCATGGACTCAGTTCAGTTTAGTTCAGTTCTTTCCTCTGAAGTACATTAATCTGAACAATTGGTTTTACTTAGTGTTATATTTTAGTTTAATGTCTTGAAGGTACATGTTTTGGTAAGAAAAAATGCTGTCAAGTCCTCTCTAGGTTTTTGTCCAGGAAACCTTGCATGCTGAACTCAGACCCAGGGATCAGCACAACGCTGGTTTTACTTCACTGTGGTTCTCTACACACACAGAAACCCTGAGTTTCTTTTCCAGGAGTCTCCAAATGGCTCACACATACTGCGCTGGCCTCACAAAGCAGCAGTTAAGGCAGTGGAAGCACAGAAGACATCATGCCATTTTCACAGGGGAAAGCTGGAACACAAAGGGGTCAGAAGCACCTCAGAATTAATTAGGAGATCATTTTGAATGGCAGAGATCTTTATGAACACACGTGTGGCCACACTGTGTTTTTGCCAGAATTACAGCTGAGTATTCCTGCTCCTAACTGGGACAGAAGTGAGAAAATAGGTGTTTGTCCAATCTGCACAGGTAATAGGCAACCAGAACAAGCTGATTCTCTCCAGCATTTCTGGACAATACCATCTTTCTCCTTATTTTTCTGGGTGGAAAAACTGAGAGGGGATTCAACCACATCTAGCAGCTCCAGTTTAAAAGCAAGTCTGACCCACTGAAGCACAATGCCACACTGTCAGTTCCAGCAGAGCATTTTTTCCTCTGTTTCAAGGAGCCTTTAAAACAATTTTCATAGGGATTATGTGGTACCAGACAGGAGTTACCCCTGAAGTGTTCAGTGAGTGCCAGGTCCATCAGCCAGATAAACCATGTGCCAGCAGCTATCCCTTACAGCTCTGTTAAACAGGGCTCTCCCTACTCACCCTGGAAGTAACAGCTTCCAGAGCAGCCAGAGGAAACAAGCAGCAAAGCAAAAATCCCTCCAGAATTACATTAGCCACAGCCATTCCTGTCTGTGCACAGCACAGAGGCCTGCAAGAATTCAGCTCAGCCCTCTTGAACTGCCTGCTACCACTACCCAGAAAAACAAGCATTCCATGCTCTGGGCTTGGAGGAACCATCATTTAATTTAGGGATGAGTTGCTGTGAGCAGCAAAGGGCTGCTGAGCCAACAGAGTGTCAGCTGCACTCTGAGCTTTACAGCTGCAAGCATCACTCTTGCTTATTCCACTCTGCCAGCAAGATTGAGAGATAAAGGCTCTTTTCTTTGCTCAACACTCAAGACAGCCTTAAGAGCCACACTATCAGCAGAAAATCAGCCCTGTGCAGCCAATATTGCAAGATTTGTAGTGATAGAGTCTGAAAGCAGGAAGGAGACTGATGTAGCTTTAACAGCTTGCTGCAGTCTCCATACAAGCATAGATCTGAAGAGCCACCATCAGAGCCAGTGGATTTCCACAGTACCAGCTCAGACTGATCTGTCTTGTAAAGGGTATGGATTTCCCTTTGAATTCTCCTGGCTTTCCCACAGTGAGCACCATTTAAGGCCTGGAGCAGGACATTACTGCCAAAACAAAATAACCACATTATGCTTATCAATAGCTGTGATGCACCCAAATAGAGCAGAACCAATGTCCTATGCCTTACACCAAAGGAAGGAGCAATTTAGATTCAGAGTGCTCTCTGCTCCTAGTTTCCTTTGTTGAATTCAGGCAAGGGACTGCTGCACTTCAAAGTCTTCACCAAAAAGCAAGGTGACTATGGAGAACATCCCCACTTCAAACTGTCAATGTAGCTTGCAAGCTCAGGCAGGGACTGTTTTGGCATGAGCTTGGCTAGCAGGGGCCAAGTCCAGACAAAAACTACAATCCACAGCAAAGAGCAAAACTGCCAAGGAGCCCAGCTCTTGCTTCTTTCTGTACAAGTGCATTCTTTCCTAGGGCTTGAAGGCTCCACTTTGCATTGGGCAAAGCCATATGCCTTGGAAACAAGACAGATTCGAAAGGATCCTCTTGTCAAGAAGATAACTCGCCTCTGTTCCTACAGCAGTAGTGTTTAACTGCATAATGCAGCAGTAGTGCTCCTCCACATCGCTGCTCTCCACAATTCCACTCCAGTCACGAACCACTCCAGCCTCTTGGTATCCAAAAGGAGCCAGAAATAGCTCCTCTCCAAACAAGCACCACAGCACCAAGAGAGCTGCTCTTGCAGCACATTTCACAGGGAAGTTTGACCCCCATCTGTCCTGCTAAGTCATTCTACCTTTAGGGAGAGCACTTAACACCCAGCTCTCGGGTTAACCACTCTGCTCCACAGCTCTGTTTATGCCAGGAAAGTGCTACCACTTCTCAGGGCTCTCCAGGCTCAAGGTGCCTAAGCTGCTGCTGCAAATAATCATAGAATGGTTTGGGTTAGAAGGGACCTTAAAAGTAATCTCCTGACATGTCCCTTAGTGACTCCAAAGCTAAGGTGCCAGACCTGATATCAGCCAGCCTGTGGTGGTGTTCACAGGGGTCCCAGGATGAGGGAAGAGGTGAGAATCTTGACTCCATGTTTCAGAAGGCTGATTTATTATTTTATTATATATATTATATTAAAAGAAAATGATATATTAAAACTACACTAAAAGAATAGAAGAAAGGAATTCATCAGAAGGCTTGAAAAAAATAGAAAGGAATAGAATGACAATAAAATCTTGTGACTAACCAGAGTCTGAGACAGCTAGACTGTGATTGGCCATTAATTAAAAACAACCACATGAGACCGATCAAAGATGCACCTGTTGCATTCCACAGCAGCAGATAATCATTGTTTACATCTCATTTCTGAGGCTTCTCAGGACAAAAGATCCTAACGAAAGGATTTTTCATAAAATATGCCCTTGACACAGCGGCACGAAGGCTGCATGACCCCCAGGAAAGGGAATGAGCAGTGGCAGAGCAGCGGGGATCAGGCAGGAGCAGCGGCAGAGCAGCGGGAATCGGGTCTGGCAGGAGCAGCGCAGCCTTTGTCGCAGGGACCGAGAGGATGCTGCGAGGAGCCGGGGCTGCAGGGCGCTGTTGCCATCTGCTGGCACCAGCACAGAGCAAACCAGGCGGGCTTCCAAAACCTCTTCATGCACATCCACAGCTTGTAGTATGATTGTTCTGTAGTCACAGTTGCTAATGTTAAAATAAAAAGATTAAAAAAAAAGGAGAGAGAACTAGCCTGATAGGAATACAGCACTGCTGAAAACCAGGGAGCAAGAGTTTGGCTCCAGTTGATGCATTCTGGAAATCAAATGGAGGTGCTGATGGGTACAAACATGGAGAAGTCAGGCACACCTGCTTCCCCAGGGTCAGCATTTGTTTCTGCATTCTTCTGAGCACATTAATAATTTCCTCCCTACAAAACAGGCTCAGAAACAGCTGCCTGACAACAGAGCAGTCATCTCCAGGCCCTGCACCCCAGCTTGTCCAAAAACACCCAACCAAAGTGTCCAAAGTGACCAGCTGCTGATCCATAAATGGCTTCCTCCAGGTGGTGGCCAGACCAAAATCCCACACCAATCTCTCCTGCCCCATCCATGGAGCAACAGGCTACAAAGCAGATGAGGAAAAACACCAGCCCTACAATTGAACCCCTCAGTGTCCTGTGCTCCTGAGGCAGCTTTTGCAATTTCAGAGGGAATTGCCATGCTAACCCCACATGACAATCACCCTGAGGAAAGACTTATCCTGAACTGACAAAACAAATTAATTGCTGCTCCTGTGTGTATGTTCAGACTTAATAACACATTAATTAACATGAGACTTCTGCCCTTTGGCCTCGTGCCAACAGTGGCTGAATTAATGACTGAAATTAATGTGACAAGAGGTGGAGAGCTGAGGCATTGGGGTCAAATTAAGTAACATACACAGGGACTCAGACAGAGAACAGTTCACCCCTTGGTCCTTGCTGCAGTGGAACCAGAGCAGAACTTCACTCTCCTTCTTTCCTGCTTCACATGAAGCTTTGTTTTCTGTCAGTTCATAGATCTCCTAAGTAAAGGTGCCATGCTGGAATAGTGAAGCCATCATGTTGGAATATCATGTCTCATCTGTTTATGAGGCAAGATGGTCTGATTTTGTGGGGCTGGAAGGCTGGTCCTGCAGGTATAAACTCACAGCTCCAGAAACCCTAGGATCCAACAGGCAAAAGCTTTGTGCAAACCTTCCAGGGAGGCACAGCTGATTTAAATACAAAGTCAGAATCTCACTGCAGGATACCTGCACTCTCTCTATTTGATGTTTTCACTCAGATACCTCAAAGTGCTGGTTGATTTGATCAAGGGCAGGGAAACAAAGAGAAGGGAGATGGATGGGGGAGGCAATGCAGGAGGGAATAAGAGGAACGTGGGGGAGCTGCTGGCTGCTGCCAGACCCATCTGTCCATGCAGCAACAGTCCCAGGTGTGAAAAAAGTCAATCACTTGTTTTTAAAATTTTAAAAGTTTAATAGTAATAAATGGTTATAAAAATAGTAATATAATTAGAGGAATAAAAATTTGAACAATTGGGATTAGGACAATATGAGACAATAAAAACAAAGAGTTACAGACAGTCCAGGTACCGCTTCCTGGGCAAAATAAGCCTGAAAAAGGACACACATTGACAGAGGATTAACCCTGTTGCATATTCATAGACCTCATACATGATGCATAAATTCCATTCAAACACAGGATTCTGTCTGATCAGTGTCAGCTTCTTCCTCTGAATCCTGACAGCGTCTTCAGGCCTGAGCAAGGTGGGAAGAAGTTTGTTTCTTCTGATAATGGAGCAATAAATTCTTTTTCTCTGAAAGATTCAGGTGTCCTGTGGCTGCTATCTCAGTGGGAGTACCTTGTTCCTCTCTTTTAAAAAAAGTATCTTCCATAGCATAGTTTCTATTTTAACATTATGTTATAACCTAAAACTATATTAACACACTACTTAAGAAAATTAATACAGCATAACTTTCTAACATAACACATATAATATTCATTTTAATATTTGCAAAAAGCCAATCATAAAATACGCATTTTTCACACCAGGGTTGCTCCTCTTGCTACAGCTCACCTGTGCTTCAGAGCAGCACCAGCTCCCCATTAGAAGCAGCCGGTTGTGATAAAGGCTTTGTGTGTCAGCACCACAGGAAAACCTGTGCCTGGTTTGTTCAGTGCAGGACTAGCGGTAAAGCTGCCTGGCTAGAGGCTAAAAATATTGGGTTTTTTTTTTCTTCCTTTGAAAAACGTGAATCAGTCCCTGACATTACAGCACGTGGAGGAAAACCTAACCCCGCTGGGGACGAGGCCATGAGGGAGCTCCGGTCCCTTCGGCTCTCCTGTCCCGCCCTGCCGCCTCCCCCCGGCAGGGGACAGCCCCTCACCCTCACCACGAGCAGCCGGCAGAACGGCTGAGGGCGGGCCTGCCTGGCATCACCCGGGGGGGGCTCCCGGGCTCAGTCCCGTGAGAGCTGGCGGGAGAAAAGCCCCCGTGAGGCACAAGAGCGGCCGTCCCGCCACCTCCTCCCCGCCAGGGCGCGGGGGCTGCGGAGCCACCGGGCCGGGCAGCGCCCGCCCCCCGCGCCTCAGGACTCCCCGCCCCAGCCACCCCCGCGCCACCGCCCCGCCCTGCGGCCCCGCCCCGCCGCTGCGCGCGCGGCATTCTGGGTATTGTAGTCCGGGAACTCGGTCTCACCGCTGGGTGTAGCAGCGTGGAAACTACATCTCCCGGCGTGCTGCGCGGCGCGGCCTCCCCCGCGGCCGCGCCGTGTTGTTGCGCCCGGCCCGGCGCTCCCCCCCCGCCGCGCCTGGTGTCGCGGGGCAGCCCGGGGCGGCGGCGGCTCCGTGCGCCAGGGCCCGGCATGGCGCTCCCGACGGCCGCGCCGCGCTGCCCGTAGGTGCGGCGGCGCCCAGGGCCGGGCGGGCCCGCGGCGTGAGCAACGGAGGGACTGTGAGGGTGCCGGGCGGGGCGCGCTGAGTAGCCCATGATGGCGAGGGGAACGCGGGAGGGGGGAGATCTCCGAGGTGTGAGGCGGGACGAGGTGTCTGTGACGGGAGTGGGGGTGGAGGGCAGCTGTGGGGCCGCACCGTGACGGGGGGATGCTGGGCTCGGGGCCCTGGAGAGGGCCGGCCGAGGGGCTGGGCTGGGTTGGGGCTCAGCTGTGGCTGGGGTGCAGGGAGGGAAGGGCCGCTGAGGAGAGCAGAACTGGGGAGCGGCCGGGGAGGTGCAGGGCTGGGGCTCCATGAAGGGAAAGGTGTGAGGGGCAGGGTTGGTGTTCCCTGGAGGGAAAGGTGTGAGGTGCAGGGCTGGGGCTCCCTGGAGAGGAAGGTGTGAGGTGCAGGATTAGTGCTCCTTGAAGAGAAAGGTGTGAGGTACAGGGTTGGTGTTCCCTGAAGATGAAGGTGTGAGGTACAGGGCTGGGTCTCCCTGAAGATGAAGGTGTGAGGTACAGGGTTGGTGTTCCCTGAAGATGAAGGTGTGAGGTGCAGGATTAGTGCTCCCTGAAGAGAAAGGTGTGAGGTGCAGGGCTGGGGCTCCCTGAAGATGAAGGTGTGAGGTACAGGGTTGGTGTTCCCTGAAGATGAAGGTGTGAGGTGCAGGGTTGGTGTTCCCTGAAGAGGAAGGTGTGAGGTGCAGGGTTAGCACTCCCTGAAGAGGAAGGTGTGAGGTGCAGGGTTAGCGCTCCCTGAAGAGGAAGGTGTGTGCTGCACAGCTGAGCTTTGCCAGTGGCTGTAGTGGGGACAGTGGGAGCGGAGGAGCACTCCCAGTGAGGGGGCTGCTGAGGAGGAGAAAAGGAGTGTGTGAGGATGATGCTGGGGAAGGTGCTGGCAGTGGTGGTGAGGCAATAGAGCTGTGGAGTTAGCTGTAATACTGGGGAGCGTGCTGAGGTGGTGGCAGGGAAAATGGAGCCCGGGACTTGGTCAGTGTGTAACATTAGAGTGAGGTTCCTTGACACATCTGGAAGGCATTTCTGTAAAGAATTGAGAAATGCAGTGTGCAAGGAGGGCCTAGCATACTTAGAATGTGCTGGCAGGTTCAAGGAGCACTTCAGATCAAGGAGAGAAAAAAGATGCAGGTAACTCTTCAGGGGAATGAGCCAGCTTCCAAGAACCTCACTTGAGAGCTCTGTATTCTTGCTTGTCACAGTTGACCAGTGGAGAAATCATCACTTTCCCGCTGTGCTGCAACATCCTAACCCCTGATTTTGCAAAAAACCCCGTCCTGTAGGCATGGCTCACCTGAGAGAATTTGCTAGCCAGGTAAGTGGTGATTAAAACTTTGTTTTAAAACCCTCTTCGAGGGTTTACATAATGGTGTTTGCTCTTGATACAAGGGTTTCAAACAAATAACCAGAAAATCACTTTTTGCCGCTCTTTATCTCTGTTGCACAGGTCTCAGCTTACTCCTGTTAGCTGATTGACCTGTGCCTGACTCTGTACCTGGTGTTGGGCTGATAGTGATGCGTTGCCAGCCATGCAGAAAGTGAATTCTTCACCCACTATGGAGCCTTTCTCTGGGATTAAATGTGTTCTTTTTAGGGAGACAGGAGTCATTGGCTTTCTGAGCATTTTTGGAAGGGGAAGTCTAGAAATGGGAATAGAAAACCAATGTATGCTGGCCCTACATACCTGTCTAAAGTGTTCATGGCATTAGTCTCAGAAAAATGGTGCCTGCAACCTTGTTGCATAAGAGGCAGTGATATTTGATACTGGGTCATAACTCTTCCAGGAGATCTCAGCCTCCGTGGAGGTGGTTAAATGTTGCTGTTGTGACATTTTCACAAGAGGAGTGTGGGAAGATGATGCCAGGATTTGGGACTAAAAGCTAAACCACATTAATAGTATTGGCTTGCATCTTCTTCCCTCTGAATTTGGTTGTGAGGTGTGTTTGATTATTGGCAGATGTCAATACTGAGCACAGCGCTTCTTAAACCATGTTCCAGGGCATTATTCTGTTGTGCTCCAAGGTGTAGAATTACTAAAAGCTTTAGTGGTTTGAGCTAATGCTTTCTCTGAACCTTTACTGATTTAAAATTGATTTGCAATGCACCTTAGTTTGCATGCTGTCTTTCACATCAACTGTTTCCCCAAAGTGTGTGTGGAATTAAATGTAAATATAATGCCTGGCTGAGTCACTGTACAGGGAGAGAAAGGGAAGGATACTGTCTGATTGGGGCTGAAAACACTTCTGGAGCTGCAGAGGAGGTTGCTCTGAAGCTTTTTTTTTGTACACAGCATTGACTCTTGAAGCTTATCAGCATGCTGGTGGTTTCAGCTCTGAATTTATTATGGAAATGTTAGGCATTCTCAGACCCTGTCATCCCATGACTGTCTGGGCTTGGAATAGGAAACCAATCTGTGTTGTCCATTCCTCCAGTCTTTTCAGGAATCCCTGGTGTCACTGAGGCTTGCTGGGAGGACACTGGGAACTGGCCTGAAGTTTTCTTCCCTGGGATTTAGGGAGCAGTGGGAGGTGCTGTGAAATGCAAGAGACTGAGACTTGCATTGGGCTGTCAGAGGCTTGGCTTGGCTTTGATTCTCAGCTCTGGTGCTGATGGGCACAGTTACCTTAGGCCACTGCCCAGGCTGCTCTGCTTCTGTGCTGCCATTTCCCTGCCTCAGCTGGTTCTCCTCTCTTTCCTTGGCTCCCTTGTGCTGTGAGCAAACAGCACTGCAGGCCTCTGGTCTTGGTCTGAAGCTCTCTATCTGCCAGGGGATGTATTTGTGTTAGTTACTCTGTTTAAAGCTCTGATTTGAGCTCTGTTTCTGGATTTGTTGTTCCTTACCTGACCTTGGAGGAGCCATTTAGGTTTTTTTGGCTACGTAATGCTTCATCTCCTGAAGGAAAAGAATGCTGTCTGTGAAGAGAGCTGGGAGTTTCAGAAACAAACAGTATTTCAAAGTGTGGAACACAAACTTCCCTGTTTTCTATACTCCAGAAATTCAAAACTGTCCCAGGTTTTGGCAGCTGCAGAGAGCTATGCACTGATTTCATATAGACAGGGAAGCTTTCAAAAGGTTCCAGGTACAAAGCTGGTTTCACCAAAGATGCTGTTGGTAGCTCAGAGGTGAGTGTTCATCATGCTGGGTGAGAAGTTGGGGAGCAGAGGAGGCAATGAGGGAAAGAGAAGAGCAGATGAGTTCTATTAAAACCAACTTCCTTCTTCCACTGTGTTTGGCAGAGCAGAATTATGTTTGTTTGTTTGTTTGGCTGGTTAGAAAGTGCTGCAGTCAGAAATAACTCTTAAATGTGGCTGTAGCTCCACATAAACCCTTTGAAGTTGCTACATTCCTGTTTAGCTTCAGCTCATAAAGTATTGTGGCCTTGGCAATCTAGAACAGTGATTCCAGTTCCAACCTGCACCAGATTAGGAGTTCTCATTTCCAAAAGAATTTAAGCACCCCTCAGTGGTTTTTTGCAACAAATGCAGGCATGATTCTTGCTCTTGAATATTTTGAAAGCAAGATCCAGCTGGACATGGCCCTGGGAGAAGATCTTCAACTGCTTCAAATGGTGTTTGCTTCTGTTCCCAATATGCAGCTTATCTTTTCAGGCAGTAGCTTTGAAATGAGGGCAGATACTTACCTTTCTTCTCTAGTACTTATCCACATCTTCTCAAAGACTGTGGCTATCATGTCTCAGCAGCTGGAGGTGGCAGAGCTGCCAAAACCATTCTTTCCCCATGAAGCAGCTGGTGTTCCTGCCAGGCTTGTCTCATAACACACTGCAGTTCCTGATGGCTGCAGTGAGTTGGTCTGTTTTAAAACATGCTATCATCAGTCAGGATGGCAAACACTCCCACACCTGTCAGGACAGAGCATCCTTCTTTCCTGTGCTGTGAGATTGGATCCCAGAGGGCAGAAGTGGAGCACATTACCAGGAAATTGTCACCATCCCTCTCATACTTATTCCCTTCCTGCCCTTGCAACTGAGCTGGGGCATTGTGTGCTCTCCCTCCAAAGCCTGCCCAGGCCTGCCTGAGCCATCTCAGTGCCTGACTGACTGCTCTCAGTGGAGGGGAGCAGCAGGAGGCTTTTTGCTTCAGAGCTGCTGTATAACAGGCAGTCAGCCAAGGAAAAAGTTACAATGTAGTGATCATCCCTTAACAGCTTTACATGTAGAACAAGGAGCAGCTGCTGCTGACCTGGAGCTGCGTTTTTCAGCTCTGATGGGTTCTGTGAATGTGGAAGAAAAATGGGAAGAACCCAAGCTGCTGAGCAGTTGCAAAGGTGACAGGTCCTAATAACCTGCTTTGGGTTATCTGTGCTCATTTAAGCAGGTTCCATTTCATCTGGATTCTGTTGCTTCCTAATAATGAAGTTTTCCAGGTGTGTTTGTAGCACTGCAATTCCAGAAGATTTCCAGCCAGGGTGGTTCTCTAACAAGATGACTGGTACTGAGATAAGTCATGTTTAGGAGAGGGAGGGATGGTGCTTGTTACACCTCTCACCGTGGTGCTGTGCAGGTGTGTTGGGAGAGTCAGGCTCATGGAGTGCCTCCTTCTCTCTCCTGACAGAGCAGTGCAGTTCCACAGCTCTCCATTCCTGGTGGAACTGCATTTGTGCTGCTCTCTGATGAGTGCTGAGGCTTTTATGCCCACAGATCTGAGCATTTGTGTTTGTCAGCACAGGTCACCGTGTGGCGTCTCAAACTAGATTTTTATTTTTTTTTATGGACAAAGGATTTTGAACAACGTCCTGCAGACAGGACATCTTTGTTGTGGAAGTTCAGAGTTGCTGAAAATGCCACCTGGCAGTTTCTTCTGTGGTGTCCACAATGGCAGTTCACAAGGTGTGCTTTTGAGCAGACATTGACCTGCTTGAATTGGGCATGGGCCTGTTTCCTCCTCCCTGTTTACAGAAAGGGAAGAAATTCATCAGCAAACTGTGCTCCTCCAGCAGTGTCTGGTGTGTCACAGTGTAACTGTGGCTGGAATGACTCTGTACCCCTTGGCCCTGGGTGCTTTCTGTTGCTGGCTCTGATTTCTGCAGTTTTGGCCAGTGCATCAAGGGATGTTCATCCTCAGGCCCTCCACAGAGTCAGACTCTTGCTCTGTCACCTGTGAGCTCTAAAGCTTTTCCAGGTCAGTATTGGGAAGGTAAATCCAGTACCTACAAACTAAATGTCCTAATATTTCCACCCCAACAGGAGTGGGCCTGTCTCACCTGCCCATCAGTTATGTTGTTTTCCTGAGTCCCTTGGGCAAAATTTCTGTCTGCTTGTCAGAGGCTTTGTCTCCTTCACCACACCTACCTGAACTTCTTTGTTCTACAGAAAACAGGATAAACCAACATCCAAGTCTGGAAGGTTGTTTACAAAGCTGTCCATGATTACAGAGCCTGCCACATAAAGTGGTGGTTGTCCCTAAAGCTGCCTGCCACAGCCAATGCTCTTAATGTTTGATGTCTTGATCTGGAGAAAGCAGTCCTGACTTTCTGATGTGCCCTGCCAAGCTGTGGGGGGAGCACTTCCTTCCACTTCACTGTTTTTTTACCTCATGGAAAAGTTACATGGGAGGGGAGGAATGTTTTCATGAAGATTTGCTTCCCTGCAGTATTCATGTGGGTCGTGTTTCTTTTCTGAGCTGAGCAGGTGCTTCTAGGAGATGATCCTCTTTCTCTCCCTTCTCCCTGATGTGTGGGAGTGGCTGATGTGTTGTAGGCATTTTTAGGGTGGAGTAGATCACTGTGCACAATAATGTTGGGGGCACTTTCTTGCCCCTTCCTCCAAGTTGGACACTGTTCCTGGTCTGTAGTGAGCCTGGACTAGTCAGACTGTTCTCCCTGCCTGTGGTCATCATTCTCATGTTGTCTCCTAACATTTCTCAAGCTCAAATCCTCTTCCCCACACTTCCCTCTCTCCAGTCTCTGCTATGCATCTCCAGTTCTTATCTCTGAACATCCCTTCTCACCTGTTTCCAGTGCATTTGTTCAAAGTACAGCCTGTTTGGGTGTTACTATGGATGCAAAAGGATATTTGGTTATCCTTCTATATCTTGGGCTGGAGTTTGTGTGAAAATCCTGTTGAGTGAGCTGCCTGTAAAGCTCACCTGGGCCTGGCTTACAGCAATGCACAGAAGGCAAACAACCTGTGATGACAGACTGGCTTAATCATTAAGCAACACCTTGGGCTGCTCAGTGATGACCTGCTGCTAGAACCTGGTGTGAGATGGAAAAATGCAGCCTCTGTGTTCTCTGATAAAATCTGCCAACTCAAGGCCCTTGTGAGAGAGCACTCTCACTGGGTGACGTGTTGGAGGTGAGACTGAGAAGTTCTGGGTGTGGAAAATTCCTTCTAATGGCTTGGCTGCTTCCTAAGGTCAGGCCATATTTTCCAGGGTTCTTTTTCAAAAAGAAAAAAAAAAGGCAGAAAAGCTAATCACAAAGAGCATTTTAGTGGCATGAAGGACCTCCTGGTGTGCAGATGGACTAAATTAAATAGCATGAGAAGTGACTGTGATTTATTCCCTTTCTTACCCATATCTTTATAAAGAATTAACTGTGCAGCTGCTGTTTAAAAAGTCAGTGTTTCTCTGTTAATAACTGCCTAGTTGATGTGCTTATCTAATGAAGGAGTTGCTATTTGCCTTTGCATCTGAGGCTAGAGAAGAGGCTGGTACAGAAAGGCAGGTCAGGAAGATGGAGTGTCCATTCTGCTCTCCTGCCTCCTCCTTGCTGCTGACCTTCCAAAAGATGTGAGGCTCCATCTGCAAACATCTGAGGAGAGCTGGGCTGGGAGCTGCCTGGAAATCAGGCTGCAGCAGAGGAGACAGTAAATGTGAATTCATATTACTGTAATATTTCACCCTCCAGACAAGTAGGGAAGGGTGCAGATCTTTCTAATCATTTCAGTCTTTGAGGGCAGGAAGGCTAACTAGGGAAACATTTTTATGACTTCTTGCTTGTGCTCATTTTCTCATCAGATCTCCAGGAGAAATGTGGTTCTGGTACCCCTTGCTGGTCTGTATTGAAGTGTGAACAGATGCTTGCTCATGGAGCTGCTTAGGCACCAGTTGGTGCCTGCAGTTGAGCAGCCCTGTCCCAATGGAGCTGACACTTTCCATAGCCATATTTGCTGACATTCTCATGCTGGGCTTCCCTCCTTTTCCTCCCCCACTGTGCTCTGCAGGCTTGGAAAACCTGTGGAAAAGGTTTCTTCAGTTCTAATCTTGGATATATTCTGTGCTAAGTTTCTAAGACTGTTTAAGACAGGCGAGTTTCAGGTGAATTTATCAACATAGCAGGTGCACAGGTATGGAGATGAGCTGTATGGGGATGTGTGGTGCTCTGCAGCCTGGGACCTGAGTGGAATTCTCCCATGTCATGGTTTAGCACTCCAGGGTGGATCCTGAGGAGCTGTTCACCAAGCTGGAGCGGATCGGCAAGGGATCCTTTGGGGAAGTGTACAAAGGCATCGACAACCGCACCAAGGAAGTGGTTGCTATCAAGATCATTGATCTGGAGGAGGCTGAGGATGAGATTGAGGACATTCAGCAGGAGATCACAGTGCTCAGCCAGTGTGACAGCCCCTACATCACCCGGTACTATGGCTCCTACTTGAAGGTAGGACAAACCAGTGGTTTGGGAATGGGGAGGTGTGGTATTTTCTGAGTCCCCCATCATGGGGAGGAAGGATGAACCTGACTCCATGTTCTTAGAAGGCTAATTTATTATTTTATGACCTATATTATATTAAAGAATGCTATACTAAACTATACTAAAGAATAGAGAATAGATACTTACAGAAGGCTAGAAGATAATAATGAAAAACTTGTGACTCTCTCCAGAGTCCGACACAGCTTGGCACTGATTGGTAATTAAGTAAAAACAATTCACGTGAAACCAATCAAACAACCAACTGTTGGATAAACAATCTCCAAACCAGATTCCAAAGCAGCAAAACACAGGAGAAACAAATGAGACAATATTGTTTTCCTTTTTCTCTGAGGCTTCTCAGCTTCCCAGGAGAAGAATCCTGGACAAAGAGGATTTTTCAGAAAATATGATGGTGACAGGGAGGGCTGCTCTGTGGTTGCTGCAGTGGATGGTGGCACATGGCACTGCAAAGTGACATGTGAGTGGCAGCAGGAGCAGTGGTGGCTCTGCTCACTGCATTGATGTGCACTTGATAGCAGACTGGGCTTTCAGGCACTTGCTAAGCACATGGAAATGAGGTGCCCTGTACTTTGTGCTACCCAGAGCAGGGCACTTCACTGGAGAGCAAGTTATTTGTTGAAGACTGAACTTTCCCTGGTCTGACAATTCTGGAAAGGAAGTTGATGGAATACTTTTCCAGAATAGCAGTGTTAAGGGATTTATGCCTCTGAAAAAAAGAGGGGGTTGAAACTACTTAATCAGAAATGGTGAAAAGAATATAGACTGAGTCTATGTAGGAGTACTAATATTGCTTCCACTGAGAGCAGGTTTAGGAATCCCTAGTGGAGGTAGTGTTGTTCAGAAGTGGCTGCTGGAGGTCAATGTCACAGTGGGACTGCAGCAAAATAGTTCCTGAGCTCTTTGGGTCCTGAATATTCCTCCTTTATTTTTCAAAGGCCATAATGCATTTTCTCAGCCTTCTGCTGTAGTTTCATGGACCTGCTGCTTATCTTCTGTTGGGACCCTGAAACCTCAGCATGGAATCTCTTCTCTGAGGAGTAAGAGTGTCTTGCTGATTGTACCCTTCATGCTGCCAGTTCTATTAATGAGATCAAAGGCTGCAATGCTCCCCTGCCACTGCCAAGAAGGGTTTATACTGGCTGAGCTGTTGGAGAGATGTTAAAGGGCTCCAGCCTGGGAATAAGTTTATCTGTGGGCTGGGCAGTCTGGTGCCTGTAGGGGCACTTGCCCACATAAAACTGCAGACTGAGAGTTAGAAAGGTTGGAGGCAGGTAGTGCTGTGTCAGCAGAAAAGAGGGAGCTTGGGGCTCCTTCCTTAAGCCCCTAAGAGCTGCAGTGTGCAGCATCTCTTGGATTGTGCACAGGACTACTCTTGTGTCTTGCTGCCTCTTGGGTGTCTCACTTTTCTGTCTGCTTTTATTACTGTCTCTGCTCTTGATTTGTGCTCTTGCTTGCAGGGCACTAAGCTGTGGATAATCATGGAGTACCTGGGAGGAGGTTCAGCCCTGGATTTGGTGAGTAAGTGGCAAGTTCTGGACTATGAAAAACACTGACTGAAGACTTGGTTTGTGGAATGCCCATAAGCCAGACACTCACTTGCCACATTCCATCCTTTAGGCAGCCCTGTGCCCAGGGGGTAAGCAGTGCAGGACACACATGTTGGTTATGCTCATCCCAGGACTGAGGGAATGTTTTCATGGAGCTCAGCTGTCCCAGCACTGTTGTCCAGCATGCTGTGCTGCTGTGGGATGGAAAGAGCCAGTGAAGTGAAAAGTGAGCACAGCCAGTTGGTTTTGAGCAGTGCAAATCTGTACTTCACCTAGAATCATGGTATTGCTCAGTGCTTGCATAGCTCAGGAAAGACATGGTCTGTGATTAAGTTACCCCAAATTTTGAGATAATACAAATGCAGAATTTACCCACAGGCAAAGGTGCACTGCACTGTATTCTGTCACAGCATTTTTCTCTTCTCTTTAGGACAATAATGCCCATTTTTCCAGAGAGATAACTAATGATGTAGGGAAAACTGCTGAGCCTACAGTGGCTTGGAGGAAGCTGTAATGGGAGGCTGTCATCAGCAGAAGTTGTCTGAGTGTCAGAACCTCAGTTGTTGCACCGAGAAGGCAGGACTTGGTTAGAGAACTGATGGAGAGGAGAAGAGCTTTGGTACAGTACTCCACAGCCTGAGGGTTGATATCTCAGAGGCTGAAATTCAGTACTTGCATGCTGGCAGAGAGACCTGAACAAGAGAAACTGTTAAAATGTTCTGTTGGCCAGTGTATTTCCAGGCCAAAGTGAAAGATAAACTGCTGTTTGTTTGGGAAACATTTAACAGACTGATAGGCTAGCAGAAAATCCCCCAAAGTTTTGCCATTGAATGGTTCCAGGTGCAAACACCAGCATTCTGCTTGTAGCACCTAAATCAGGTGTGCAGGAAGGTGCTTCCTGCTGAACACAACCTGCTTGGCCAAGGTTTCCAAGTAACAAACTGAGAGCCTGGAAAATCCAAGGCATCAGTCAACCTCTTTTAAGTCACCTTTCTGCCTTTTGTCAGCTGAAGCCAGGACCACTGGAGGAGACTTACATAGCTACTATCCTGAGAGAAATCCTAAAGGGTTTGGATTATTTACATTCAGAGAGGAAGATCCACAGAGACATCAAAGGTAGGATTGGAGAGCTCAGCTCCCTTTCTTGTAATGGATGTTAGTAACATAATACTCAGAGGTATTTTATTCACCATAATCTGCAAGGTTTCAAAGACTTTCTCAGTGCTGCTTTTCTTGTTGAGTTGCTGTTTTGTGAATCTGATGCTTATCACTGTATTACAACTCATGCTTTTCATGTCTTTAGGGTTTAGAGTAACAGTGAGGATCTGTAGCTCTCCTCTGGCACTTGGATTTTGGACAAGTGAGGGAGCTGAAGTGAAGGAGTCAGTGAAAGGCATGCTCAGATATTAGCTGACTTGTGTCTGGACATTTGCTTTTCTGCTGGACCCCAAGGGTGTGTGTGCTGGTTATTGTGCTTGTAGCTCACAGCAGGAGTGAGCTGTCCTCATGCAGGGTTCACAGCCCTGGAAAATCAGGGCAGCTTGTGTCAGCTTATCCTGTTGCTGTTTTTTATAGTCACCGGCCACGTGTGGTGTACAGAGCTGGCATCTGCCTCTCAAAGAGCAGTGTCCCAGCAAGCCCAGAGCATCAAAGTTCTGCAGGAGGATGGAGGGACAGAGCTGTGGAGCTGGGCCAGGTGCTCACTGCTCTGACCCAGTGCAGGAGGTCAGGGCACAGAAGCCTCATGCAGGGAGATTGGGAGAAGAGATTTTGTTGTGTATGTGAGACTGCATGTTCCTAGCACTGCAAGATGTGTAGGGCTGTTGGCTGCCAGTGGTGGGGAAATGGTGAAAGTTGTTAGGTAGGGTCTCAGAATGAACCCCCCATTCCCAAACTTGCACAATGTTACAGTCTTATCAGTGAGTGGGAACCAGTACAAGAGTGGGCCTTGAGCTCTTTAGAAGGATCTGCTATTTAACCTGTGCTGAATGCTACTCTGGAAAAAAAAATCAAGAGCATTAGAGACTGTGTTATTCTCCCTTCTCTGTGTGGCCAGGAGTCACATCTAATTGATGGTGTGGTCCTTCACATCTACTCCCTGCTCCTGCCTTAGCAATATTCCCCTCCTGATCCAACAAAGTGCCTGAGTTTGTTCCATGTGGAGTTACCCAGTGGAGTTCAAAGCATGGGAATGGGTCTGAAGGTGGAAATCCAGGCTGAGGGTTATCACTGGGGTGAAGGGGGATCTCAAGGAGGGCTCTGCTCAGTATTCAGTTCTGTGTGGGCTGGAGGTGATTAAGAGGCCAACAGACTTAATTTCTTATTTGTGCATACAGCTGCCAACGTGCTGCTCTCAGAACAAGGAGATGTGAAACTGGCTGACTTTGGGGTGGCTGGACAGCTGACAGACACCCAAATCAAGAGAAACACCTTTGTGGGGACTCCATTCTGGATGGCACCAGAGGTCATCAAACAGTCTGCTTATGACTTCAAGGTGAGCTGGGAGCAAGAGGATTGCTGCTTGGGGCTGCCATACGTGAGGTGGTGCTAGGATAGAAACTGGGGCTGGAAGTGCTGCTTACTGCAGGAATTATTCTTTTCTGTTATGATGCAGAGTCTGCTGGAGAAGTTTGTGTATTAGACATGAAATGCCCCATCTGATTTATGTGATTTGCTGTCTTAAAACTGTGCTTTCATGTTGTAGAATTGTTCCTTGCTGTTCTGTGTTCTTCTCTTTTCCAGGCAGACATCTGGTCCCTCGGGATTACAGCCATTGAGCTAGCAAAGGGAGAGCCTCCAAATTCTGACTTGCATCCTATGAGGGTTCTCTTCTTGATCCCTAAAAACAACCCTCCAACACTCGAGGGTCACCACAGCAAGCCCTTCAAGGAGTTTGTGGAAGCCTGCCTCAATAAGGATCCTAGATTTGTGAGTATTGCTGCCCACCTGTGAATTTGGGTAGAAGTCAGAAATTCTTTCAACAGGAAGAAATTCTGTTCCAGAATCACAGAGAGAGAGAACTGCTGAGCTTACAGAATGGACACAAGAGCTGGACTTCCTCATGAGGGGATATGGAGGGGAGAGCACTGATCACTTCTCTCTGATTACCAGCAATGGCACCTAAGGGAATGGCATGAGGCTGTGTCAGAGGAGGTTTAGGTTGGATATTAGGAGAATACTTTTCCCCCAGAGGGTGTTTGGGCACTTGAACAAGCTCCTAAGGGCAGTGGTCATGGCCTCAAGGCTGCCAAGAGTTCAAGGAGTATTTGGCTAACACTCTCAGGGACTTTGCTGGGGATTGGAGGCTGTCCTGTGCAAGGCCAGGAGTTGGATTTGATGATCCTCACCCAGTTTTTGGGGAGGTGAGTAGAACCTTCTTGGTGTCTCTGCTGGTTGGAGATGAAGAGATACCTGACATAGATAAATGGGAAGGATTTGGAGAAGGGAGGTGTGGAGAGGTGTCCAGTAGGGTTAAGGGACTCTGAAGCATTTGTACCAATTCAGAGTGCATCCCTTCCAGCTCAGGATATTCTGTGACTCCAGTAGCAGTCAGTGAGTGTGTGTTCAGTGTGCAGGGATGGTTAGATGTGACATGCTTTCCTTGTCTGCTCCAGAGGCCGACAGCTAAAGAATTGTTGAAGCACAAGTTCATCACACGCTACACCAAGAAAACCTCGTTCCTCATGGAGCTCATCGATCGCTTCAAGCGCTGGAAGTCAGAGGGCCACGGAGAGGATTCCAGCTCTGGTGACTCTGATATGTACGTGCATCTTTTTGCATGGAGGGGTGCCCTGCTGCCCCTGCTTGCCCCAGGGCAGCCTACTGCAAACAGCTTAGGTCCTTTTCTCACCTGAGAACTTACCCTTGGAGCTTTTGTTTGTGGGAGCAAGTGAGTGCTGTTACCTCCTGTGCAGTGGGACTCTCTTCTGGTCCTAACCTGTGGAGCCTCTTTGCTGAGTGTAAGGAATCAAAGTACTGACACAAAACATTTAGTCTGCATGTAACCAGTAGAACAGGGCTCTTGTGGCCTGTATTTTATGCACCCCTCATTAACTACAAGAGCTCCAGGCTTTAGGAACTGTGGCAAGGGCTGTGTTGATGTGGATGTGTAGTCAGGGGTAAATCTTTGCACTGCCATGCAGGACGGTCAGATTATGGGCCTTGGGTGGGGAAAGGGCACTTCATTGCCAGAGTGGTGTCACAGAGCTGTTCTTCACCTGTGGCAGCAGTCAAGTGACCAAGCCCTCAGGGAAATTGGCTTCTGACATCTAAGTCTAGTCCCTCACATTGTGAGCCTGGGTTGTCTTGAAATTCTCCTAAATTTAACTAGCACTAGAAACTTCTTCAAGCTGGCTGGATCAGAGAGGTGATGTGATTTGGAAACATGATGCAGTACTTAGCTGGGATCTCTTTGATGCTCTGTAGGTGTAGTAGAGACTGAAGTGGTTTCTCTTCAGAATTTTTTCTGGGATAGGGAAAAGCCTGAAGGCCTGCAGCAATATGGCAGTCAGGTGGGGAGAACTTGTGATTCTGGGAAAGTGTGGGCAAACTCCAGTGTATGGAGCTGAGGCTTTGTCATGACTTTGCCCTTTTCATTTGCAGTGATGGAGATGCAGAGGATGGAGACCAGGGTCCAATCTGGACATTCCCACCAACCATTCGCCCCAATTCCTTGAGCAAGCTGCACAAAGGAATGGCTCTGCATGGTTCCCAGAAGGTCTGTGTGCTCTCTGGTCTTTCTGAAGTGGACTGAACTAACATGAGCTTTTGGGTGTCTTGGGGAAGCCACCATGCCCTCATCTTCTGTCTGAAATTTACTTCAATCTGGCACCAAGGGCTGGTGCTCCAGAGTTGCCTCTTCCACATCATCAGGGTACTGTGACTTGTGGCTTTCCCAAGATTGGTGATGGGATTGCTGTGGAGGTGCTGTGAGTTCACCAAAGGCTATTTCATGTGCCCTGGAAGCTTTTCCCTGTGCTTGTAACTTCTCCTGTTGCTTTGCAGCCTACTGAGCCCATCAAGAGGCAACCACGGTCACAGTGTCTCTCCACACTTGTTCACCCAGTTTTTGGGGAGGTGAGTAGGACTTTATTGGTTTCTCTGCTGGTTGGAGATGAAAAGATACCTGACATGATAAATGGGAAGGATTTGGAGAAGAGAGGTGTGGAGAGGTGTCCAGTAGGGTTTAAGGGACTCTGAAGCATTTGTACCACTTCAGAGGACTAGACCATATGTGGGGAAAGTGTGTGTGTCCCAGGCCTGTCCTCCTGATAACACTTGTGTTGGAAGAAGGGCATTACCCTTCTGGTAATCTGTGTTCTGGTGAGGATCTGATAGAGGAGTATCTGTCTCTTACTTGCATCTTATGCTTGCTGGTGCCTGGGCAGCTCCAGACTCTGATATGTGTGGCTGAAGTGCAGCTCTTGTTAGAGCAGCCTTGATCTGCCTGTCACTGTGCATGTCCATGGCAGAGTTACTGAGGGGAAGGTGAGTGGGTTAGAGCAGGAATGGGCTTTGCTGGTTATTAGAGCATTTCTTGATCTGTACAGACTGCTGTTGGTAGAATGCCAAGACCAAGGAGTTCCCTGCCACCCAGCTTCTGGAAGGCAGGCAGAGAAGATCTGTTTAGAAAGCTGACCCAGTTCCCCTGCCTTGTGGTCTGGATGGGGATGTGGAGTTGGAGTAAGAGCTGCCATTAATGACAGGGTGGTGTCTGTGTCAGCAGAGAGGTGACAGCTCACCTCTCTGGGTGATGCTGTCAGGGAAGAGGAGGATAATTGTTAGATAATCATAAGGGGGCTCCTGGCTCTTTCCAGCAGAATGGAAAGAGATTATGCTTTGGAAGAAATCAATTAGATGCTGCATGTCAGGGTTCTGTTCTTGAGATGCTGGTGACAGACACTCCTGAGGAGTTCCTCTTCTGGATCCTGATGGCATGGCCCAGCAGAGAGCTGTGGCCATGCCATCAGGATCCAGAAGAACTTTTTCCAGGAATAAGTTTCTTGACTCTCTTTTCTCAGGGCTGCTGCTCTGTGGAAGGAGGGTTTGCTGCATGGCAGGCACCAGAGGTCACTCTGAAAAGCAGGCTCTTGAGACCACTCTGCTTTGGAAATTGGGAGTGTATCTTACCAGCCTCTCTGTGCTCCACAGGCCTTGACTTTCAGAGTCAGAGCATGAGGGCACTGACCTGGCTCTTGTAGGCCCAGAGCTATGAGATGAAACCACATTAAAACCATGCTGGCTTGTGATGCAGTTTGTTTGTGCAGCACAGTCACTGATGTCTGGGTCTCTGTTCAATTTAGGAGCCTCCTGGGGCAGAGTGCTCAGGGCTGTGACTGTAAATGCATTTTGTGCTTTTCCTTACTCACCTTGCTGCACCAGTTCCAGGCAGGAAGTGGCTTCTTGGACATTTCATTTCTGCTGGTTTGATTCCCTTGCCTTTTTTGATCCCCCTTTCCTTTGATTAGAATTTGCTGGCTCTGAAAATCTCACTGAGCAAAATTAGGAGCAGGAAGGGTTCTGGGCAGTGGCAGAAATAACCTGGCTTTTGTGTGCAGTAGAGGGGGCTTGAAAGAAAACTTCTCCAGGTTGGAAATCTGCTTCTCTGCTGGTTGCATGTGTTATTCTTTGCTATTTTAGGAAAGTAGAACTGAAAGCTTGGTCCTCCTCACTGTTCTGTGATTGCATCTTAAACCAGCTGGGTTTGATCCCCTCTTTTCCTAAAGGGGCTGAAGCTGGGCTTTGTGAATGGAAATCTGACTGAGATGTTCTTTGTAATCTTTCATCTGCCTTTCCTGCATGTGAGTTATTGGATGTTAACACTGAGAGCAGCTTGTGAAGAGTGATTAACAAGTGTGGGCAGCTGCAAATCTGGAAGCATTGTGGAGCAGGGAGGTAAAATGACTTTTTAAACCCGGTGAGGTTGAGCTCAGTGCAGTGCTCTAACTCCTGCAAGCCTCCAGAGAGCTCTTCTGCAGTGGGAGGAGACAGCCCAGCACACACTGCTCCCATCACAGGCTGCTGGGCTGAAGTTCTGGAGCTTTGGCATCAAAGGCTGATGATAAACTGACTCCTTACCTCCAGGACAGACAGACCCTTTGCTTATTCTGAAGCAGGCAGACTTTGGTGGGTACACATCAAATCCTTGGCTGTAGCATCACAACTCTTTTTGGCTTAGGAAGTCTGTATCCTTGATGAGTAACTGAGTTCCCTCCATGCCCCTGCCACTCTGAGCAGAGGTGGGTGTGGGTTGTTCCCCCAGCTTTGTGGCAGGGAACAGTGCCCCACTGAGGAGGCAGTGGCTCTTTTTGGCTGGGAACTGTTTGTTCCCAGCAGGGACTTGGTGCACAGGCATGACTGCAGCTGGGGATTAGCATTCACATTGTTCTGGTTTCTGAGAAAAGGTGAGCTCCAACAACAGGAAAGGCTGATCCTAGAATTGAGGCAAAGAACTGCAAGGCTTATGTAAAGCCCTTTAATCAGCAGGGCCTAATGAGAGCTTGATTGAACTGGACCAGATACTGCTTGTTCAGCAGCTTGTGGGAAGAAGATGGGGAACTGCTGCTGGGGGTGGAAATGTAGGATTTCCAACAGCAGACTCCTTCAGGCTCAGCACAGTAACCTGTCAGGCATTCCCTCTCAACAGAGCTGTGGCTTTTTCAAGTTAATAACTGGAAACATGTGCAAGTAGAGGCCTAATCAGCGGGCAGTGACCATGAGAGATGAGAACTGATGGAGGTGCTGTGTGTGGAGGTCTTGGTGTGTGGATTTTCTTCCCCTGCCCCCTGGGTAAAGCTCTCTTAGAGGGCAGTGTTGGAGGCCAAGGGGCTCAGGGTCCCTGGTGTGCCAGTTGTCTGCCTTGGCCTCCCAGTCACTAGAAGCAACCCAGGGCTTTTTTTTGGTTGTTAAAAGTGGTGGTAACTAACTCCTGGCACTGGGTATATTCTGCCCAACCTGCCTGTGAGCCTGTGTGTGTGTCTGGGTGCTGGGCTGTCATTAGCAGCAAAGGGGATTGTACTGCTTCAGATACACCTGGAGTTCTTTGTGCTGTGATGAGTTTTCAGGGCTGCTGGTCCATTCCTTACAGCATTTAGTTAGTTTAAGAATACATCCTGTTAGGTAAGGGCTTTGATTGCCATTAGTACCTGGAGGCAAATTTGAACCCCAGACACTGGATTTCTACCTTGCTGACCTACAAATGAGCTGGTTTTGGTTCCTTTAAGTGAAATGTGGGTGCCCTTCTACACCCTGGTGGGGTGGGAAAGGGTCTTAATGTGAGTGCTGCATTTTTTGTCCAGTTCTTTCTGCAACAAAACAAGGACCTAATGTCCTGGTTGTTTCTGGGTTGCAGCTCAAAGATAAGCACAAGCAGACTGGAGGCAACGTGGGAGCCATGGAGGAGCTGGAGAATGCCTTCAGCTTGGCTGAGGAGTCCTGCCCAGGCATCTCTGACAAACTGATAGCACACATGGTGGAGCGGGTCCAAAGGTGAGGAGTGCCCCAGGCTGAGCTGGGCTGGAGCTGGCACTGACAGCTGGGCAAAGTCCACACAGACAAAAATGCACTTCTTCTAACTGCTTTTCATTTAATGGCAACAGTTCCTTTGCCTCAGAAGCCTTTCCTCACACTGGACAGGTTTCTGTAGTGTAGGTGTATGTTGTAGGGCTCAGAAGGATGCTGCAGTTCACCTTCATTTTGCACATTATGTACACATGATGTCCTGCTGGTCTCATTACCCAGGCAGCAAGGACTGTGCAAATCTCACTGGGGTTGCTTCTGGGATAGAAAGTTTCTGTTAATAAATACCTGTTTCATTGCAAGGAATGTGCTCTAAAGCACTACGTGCAGCTAGTCCCTGCTTGCCCACCTTTAGGTGTACACAAAAGTGTACTTTTCCTGCAAGAATTATTTATTAAACCAGTGAAGGAATGTAGGCTGGTAGAATTTTGTTTTTTGCTGGGTCAAACTTGGCTCCATTGCTGGCACCAAGTCCAGTCACATCCTTGTGTTGCAGGTACCAGCCCAGCTAACCTGGTCACAGATTTACCAAGCTTTATTTAACATGAATTTGGCTTTTCTCTCTTTCACAGCAGGCTGTCCTAAATCTCACCCTCTCCTTACCATGAGAGAAACTTAACATTTGGCTCCTCCCTGGTTAGCAGGCTGGAAGTGTTTTAGCATACCAAAAGAAGCTGTTCTGTACTCTGGCTGCCCCATAAACACAACCCAAACTGTACAGATCTTTACACCCTTGAACTCAGGCTTTCTAAGCATTTCTTTCTGGTGGGTTAATGTTTGTGCCTTGTAACTCAAGTTCCTATTGAATAGAAGAGAATCATTAAGGTTGGAAAAGATGTCCAAGAGTGAATCCAGCCTTGGACTGATCCCCACTGTGGCAAGCAGACCAGCAGGCTGGCTGGTGGTCAGGTAGAGTGAGCAGGAGGTGCAGGTAGATTTGTGTGGGTGACAGGTTCCAGCATCATTCATTTCTGTCAGCCTAGAAATGACACTGCTGCACAGGGCAGAACCATCAGAACAACAAGATGGTTGTTTTTTTTGAGGGGCTTGCAAAAACCACAAAGACCTGCTTGCTTTCTTACCGTAAAACATCAGTGCTGAAAACTTCTTATTAGGTTGAAACTGAATCTTGAAAGCCTGAAGAAGTGTCAAACCACCTTGGCATTTTGTTAAAAGTGCTGGTTTTGTCTGTCAGGACTGCAAAAAGTGGCAGTGGGGACAGAGCCAGGCAGCCCTGCCCAGTGTCCCTTGTCCCCTCTTCCTTGCAGGTTTTCACACAGTCGGAACCACCTGAGCTCTGCCCGCTGACACTCACCTTCCCTGCTGCTGCTGCTGCTGCTGCCAGGGGGAAGGATTTTTTCCAGCTTCATAAGAACTACATCTCTAATCCAGACCACCATCTGTTGGATGTGACGTTGTGATGGACCCCAGGACATTTCAGAGCCTTCATGTTAGCCGTGTTTCCATGATAACCCAGGGTGGGGTTTGCAATGCAAGTACAATTTAGACCTTTTGCAGAACCCGAGATGGGTGGTCTAATTGTTTTTACAATGTAATCAATGCAGTTTTTAATTGTTTTCCTACAATGGATGTGTCCATTTTGGCTTGGTTTGATTCACAGCTTGTTTCTGGTAAATGCCTGGCTGCTGGAAAAAGGGAGATTCTCTTCCATTGATGGATGTTTCACAGGCAAGTCTGGTGGGTTTAGTCTCCTGCCCTTCCTAAAGAAGCGTTTGTGAGCAGTCTTGTGTGAGTGCAGGGCTGTTGGGAAGCTCTCCAGGCATTTAGGGCCTCTGGGAGAGTCAGAGCAGCTCTCCAGTTGTTCTGGAGGATCACTTCAAGCCCTTCCCACGCAAGTAACAACACTTTCCAGTGCTGCAGCAGCTGAGCTGATACACGGTTGCTCTTTCCCAGCCTGTCATTTCATAGGAGGATGGGTTTGCTGATTGTTCTTTTTTTCGGCTCTGGGACATCATTTTGTGTTAGGCTTAGTTCATCTACTTCAGGCAACAGCAGAACTTGCCTTGGGTCTGCAGGGAGCAGGAGGCAAAGGGGGTGTCTGGCTGTGGGAGCTGTGCAGTTCCTGTCCCTGGTGCTCCTGGCAGCTGAAGCAGCTGCCTGGGCAGTGCTGGTCTGAGCTGGGCAGCCCCACAGGGGCCAGAAGGGTTAAAAAGGGGAGTGGGGGAACACAACAGCTGCAGGGCTGTGGTTCACAGGACAGAGGGACACTACAGAGCAGTTTTTGGTGCAAGAACCTGTGCTCTACAGGCAGAAGCTGGATGGCTCGCAGAGTGTGGTAGGGCTGGGGGTTCCCAAAAGCTGCTCTAGGCCTCCCTCTCCTTCTCAACCTTCCCTTTGTGGCTTCTCAGACTCACTGCAGCCAGCTGCCAGGCTGGGGTGGTGTTTGGTAGCAGAGGAACTCCAGCTTCCACTGCTGTGGTGGCTGCTTAAGGTGTCCCAGCAGAGCCATCCCCAGGAGCTTTGCTTTCTGTGTCATACTGGTTTATAAAGCAAATCTTTCATTCAGGTAAGCACACAGATCTTAAATCTACATTTGAAAGGTCAAGAAAAATAGGAGAATAACCCCTGATAGCTGTGAGATTGCTTAGAGAGCTGCTCTCTAACTGAGAAGAGATTCCCATGAAGTCAGCAGGAACTGTTACCCAGCTCTTTCTGCCTGGGTGTTTGTGTGTGGATGAGATGGCTCACCCCAGAGCCACTGAGAACAAAGGCTGGAGCTGTTCAGCATTTTTTAATAACAGGCCACTTGGTTAGAAACAAGGCTTGGTTTTTGGTACTTAGACCTGCAGATTTGAAGTGCTTGGCTGCACATAGCTCAGGGGGGGACCACACATTCCCTGATCCTGGTGTAGGGAGTTCTTTACCTTCTGACTGTCCTTTATTTATCCTGATGGATAAAGCCAGGCTCAGCAACACTAGGAACTTGTACAGTAGAGAAGAGGTGCTGCTGTTGGCTCTCTGATGCAGAGCAGTGTTCTGTGGTGAGAGCCAGCTCAGAGCTTGCAGTTAGGAAGAACAGAACAAACCCACTTTTCCCTCAGGAGAAGTTGATGTACAGACAGGAGGCTTGGAGAGGGTGAAGGCAGAGGCTGCAGGCCAGCACAAGGGCCCCTGCTGCTTTTCAAGTTGCTGTTCACAGCAGTAGCAAAGGTGTTGAAAAGGTACCTGTGTTGTTCCTCACATGCTCTGCAGTGTAACAAGGAAACTTTCTAAAGGAAACAATCCCCACCCCTGTGCCCAGTATTCAAAAACAATGGGTTTAGTTTTCAAAAACATTGAAAGGGATCTGCCACTTTCAATAAAGTAACAAAACAAATGAGGCTGGTGTAGCTCTGTTATTGGGGGAAAAGGATTGGTTCCAGCTGCTTTTCTCTGCATTCCTCTTGGTCCTCCCCCACATCTTCCTCATGCATCTACAACAGAGCCAGAGCTAAGTGCTGTGTGTGCAAGGATGGCAGCTGCAGGCACATCAGTCTTTTCTGCTGGTACTCCACTCTTGGCAAAGGTTGAGCTGTGCACTGAGCACACTGCACTGCAGGGTTCACTGGAGTTTGTTCATTATCTGCAGTCTTTAGACTCAGGCTTGACTGGCACCAGGGATTTCTGCCTTCCTCTTGGGCCCAGGTGGGGCAGGGGTGCCCAGGGAGGTGGGATAATCCACTGCAGCATTGTTAAAGTTCACTGAGGAAAGGTGTTTGCAGTTTTGCTAGGAAAAGCAACATTTTTGGCTTTCCTGGCCTGAGCTCCTGCACTTTAAATGCACAGAGATTTGAGCTCAGCATTGTCAAACCAAGAAGGGACTTGAGCTGCCTGCTGTCCTTCCAGAGGCTCCTGCTTTAGAGACCCCACCTCAGCCACTGCATCTTCAAGGGAGACACTGAGCTGTGGGTTCAGCACAGAAACAACTAAAGGATCATTCACTCACCAGCCCACAGACCTTAAAGGGAGACTTCTGCTCACTGTGGGAGCCCCACTTTGGATGGAGAGCTGAGATCCAGAGTCATAGAAAACAGTACTGAGTAACTTGAACCTGGATGGTGGGCCCAGGAATGGGGATGGTGAGCTCAGGAATAAGAGGCTGAGAGAGTTTTATACCAAGATGCTATTTACTTTGAACAGTCAGATTCAGCCACAGTATAACATGTCTAATCAATCCACATGGATACACCTACAACAGGCAATTAAAAAAATAATAAATGAAGACACTAATAAATTAAGTACATTTAACTTAGATGGGACAATGATCTGTGACAGTGGTGGCAAAGGCTGGGTCTGCAGTCACTCCTCTAGGATGCAAATGCCAAGCAAGAAAATCCCTCTGGCTTCCCCCTTCCCTCAGTCCTCATCCCACAAATGCTTGAGACCATACCTGAACACTGGTGCTGGCCTCTGTCCATCCCATTGGCCCATGGGATCTCCACATTCCTCCATCCTCACAGCATGCAACACTTTCCTTTTGCTTTCACTGCTTCACTCCTTCCATTGGTACACAAACACTTTAATATAAACCAGAGTCCCCACAGCCCATCAAAGCCACATCCAACAGCTGCTCGTGGCACTTAGCAAATGTCAGTCCTTCTGTGGAGGCACCCAAAGGTGACAGCTGTACAAAAGAGAACAAGCTGCAAACATTTCAGATTTAATACAGAAATTTAATAGAGTCCACAGACACTAATGCTCCACCTGGAATCCAGTGACTTTTACACCTTCATGAGAAACAGAAGATGGATCCCACCCCAAACTGAACTAGAAGATACGGGATTTTCACAAGTCTGCATGACAAAAGCACAAGCAACAGTGACTTTCAGAGGCTTGTTCTCCTGCAGTGCTTAAATGCCTTGAAAACATCACCCACACCAGAGTGGAGAGTGCTTGCCATCCCATGCCTTACTTAACTCCTACTAAGGGATAAAGAAACTGGAGCTGTGATATGAGAACAGTGATTGAGTTCAGAGGACAAACCATGCACCCCCCTGCACCGATCCACAATCCACCAACACCTCCACAGAGGCTCAGCTTGCCTGGAAAACTCCTGAGGAGCAGAGCTGTGCTGGGAGAGCTGCAGTGGCCGTTCAGAATGAGCTGGGAGTGAGGCAGCACGAGGTGTGTCCCTGTTTGTCTGAGGCAGCTGTGCCAGCAGGACAGGCTGTGCTGCCAGCCCCACCAGCACCCAGGCCAGGGAGCCCTGGCACCCACTGCTGCCAGCCAGCTGCACCCCTGGAGGCTGCTGGGTTTCTCCCAGGTGTGCTGAGCATCCAGTCAAGATGTAAAAAGAAGGTGGGACCTGCCCTCAGGGCAGGTAAAGGTGTCACTGTACAGGTACCATGAACAAGAACCCCTCCATGATGGTGCTGTTGTTGGGTTCTCTCTGAGTAGGTCCAGCTGGAACAGACTTGCCCCTCTTCCACACCTTTGGGAATGGATGTGATCCCTGGCTGCAGCCCCTCACTCCCACTTTCCATTCTGGGGGGAAGGAGCCTCCTGGCTCTTTGTTTGCCAACTCCAGAGCCTCCTGTTCCCGCCTGTTTTGTTGGTGTTGCCAGCAGAGATCCAGCTCTGCCCCACATCACTCTGTGTGAGTGTCCTTCTCCTTGGGGAGCAGCAGGCTCGACCTGGCTGGAGAGCTGGTGGCTCTTTTGATCACCTCCATCCACCTGCCAAGAAAAGACACGAGAAATGTTTAACCCTCACAGGGAATCTTGTCCTTTGTTATGAGCTGCACCTCTTTCCCAAACCTCCCCAAACAGCCAAGACTTTTACAAGTCTTCTGGAAAACTAACTCTTCAAGGCACAGCTTGAGATGTGGCAAATACCCTGCAGAACGTGGTTGCCTGTCCAAGTAATGAGTCTGCAGCGCTCTGAGCTCCAGAGAGCTCACTGAGCTCTCTTCTCAGTGTTATCAAGGGTGACAAGCTGATAATTATTGCTTTTCTTAACAATAAATTAGGTAACAGCCTTGCTCCTGTGGAAGAAAGCAAAGCAACAGTGAAAAAAGACAAATCCACTGTGGACTGGACATTTTTCCCCTGAAATCCCTACCATGAGCCCAGTGCATTAAAGAGCACAACTTATGGCTCAGGTAGCTGATCCCTCAGCTATTCACAAGTGTGTGACACTCTCCCAAGGAGGGGGAACATGTGACACCTCAGTAAAATCACATTCCAAAACCACCAATCCAACCCTGCGTGGCAGGACCCAGAGCAGGGGTTCTCAACACAGCAGCAAAGTTTTGTGGTGCATTTCACATGGTTTGGACTCTCTGTGGAAGCCCCTAAGAGCAATTAATTGTAATTATAGAGGATAATAATAAAATTAAATTACAGAGAAACCAGACCAGTGAAAGGGAGCCCTGCACTTGTTGCTCTCAGCCTCGTGTTGTAACTTCTGCTCCCAGAGATGGAAGATAAAAACCAAAAAACTCTTTACAGAACCTGGAAATCTGACTCCCAAAGAACTGGAGGAGCTGTGCACCCCAGAACCCTTCCCTTCCCACATTCCTCCCTGGCCCCAAGGAAGCCCCAGACTCCTGGCACAAAGCACAGCTCTCAGCTCCAGGTGTATCCCCAGCTCCCCCCCACACACAGGGGGGATCTCCAAATATCATTGGTGGGGAAAAGAAGGGAATGTTATTCCTGAGAACGTGCTGGAAGATCACTCAGACTAGGAGGAAAGAGATTGTGGCACTCACATTCTCTGAACAGAGAGAGAGAGATAATTCTCTCTCACAGGATTTTTCCTGGAGAAGCACAGAGGGAAGAGAAAACAATTCTCATCTCAACTTGCTGCTCCTGTTGTTTTTACACATGTGGGATGTGTTAGGAAGATTGTTTACCTGAAGGGATTTGGTAATTGGATTCTGGTGATGGTTGTTTATATTAATTAACCAATCACTCAAAGCTGTGTCCTGACTGTCAGGAGACAGTCATCAGTTTTCTTTAGTATTGTAATTATTGTATTTAATTTAGTAATTATTGCATTTAATTTATTTACAATAAAAATTATTGTAATTAATTCAGTATTTCCTTTAGTATGGTAACTTAGTATAGTGTCTCTTTAATATATTATAGTATAATACAATATAATAAAGTTTTAATAAAGCAGTTGTTCAGCATTCTGAATCAATGGAGTCAGATGCCAATCATTCCCTGGTTAATATTAATTAACCAATCACTCAAAGCTGTGTCCTGACTGTCAGGAGACAGGAGTTTTCTTTAATATAGTATAATATCTCTTTAATATATTATAGTATAATGTAATATAATATAGTTTTGATAAAGCAGTTGTTCAGCATTCTGAATCAATGGAGTCAGATTCCAATCATTCCCTACATTCCCTGATTACTGTAACAGGGGATGGGATGACCAACCACTGAGTTAAGAGCAGGTTATAAACCAAGACAGAGAAAACAGAAAATTACCTCTCAAAGGTGTATTTGCTCTCAGCCCTGAAGAAATACACGTGGGACTTGAACTGCAGCTTGAAGACATAATCCTTGTGAATGCCATCTGCCTCCACAGGGCAGCTGACCGTGTAGCCCAGCAGGGGGAGGCTGGCCAGGGGATAATCGTCCTGCAAGAGCCCAAGAGGCCAGCCCTGAGTGCCAGGCACCCTGTGTACCACAGGGGAGGGCTGTGCACTCCTGCTCAGGAGACAACAGCAGAACTCTTCTGCAAGGCCACCAACAGTTTATGATTTAACCTTCCCCCAACTCCTTTCATTTTTTATGGTTATTTGCTTCTGCTCCTCTGCCCAATGCTGCCTCCTGGGCTCCCTCCTCCTTCTCTGCACCCTTCCTATGGAACTCGAAGCACAGACCTGACAAAAAGAGGTGAAGTAACCCTCACAAAAGAAATGTAACCTCAAGGCAAGGAGCCAGAATAACCCAATTACTGGATTAACACAGTTTATTTGGTTAATAAGATGGAAAAAATCACACTGCACTACAGCTCATTATCAAGCAGGTACTGAATGGACCATGGGCAGAAAAATCCCTGGAGCCTGTCGGGCTGAGCTGAAGCCCAGCACAGAGAGAAGTGGGCAAAAAAGGCCCAGAGGCCGCTGTGCCCCTCACATCCCTCAGTCACTGCATGAGGTGACATTTCCCCCTCACCCACACAAGTTCAGTATCATCAGAACTGGAAATTCTGACTAAGTTCCACAAGAAGCGTGTTGTCATCTTATCACAGGGGTTCCACACTGTTGTCTCCTTATCTCAAAAGTTCCACACCTTCTTGGTGTTTCTCATGGGCAGCTCCTCAGAGCACAGACTCTTTCCTCTTCACAAAGCAGCCAACTGACTCCAGTTTTCTTCTCAACCAGCCACCCCACTCTTTTATTGCACTCTTCTCATTGGTTACAGCTGTGGCCTGTTCAAGCCAGGCCTGTTCCTAATCTTTGATAACTGGCCCAGCTGCAACTCCTTAGGGGTAAGATTACTTTCTGCACCATCTTTATTTTCTTATGTTCTATCCCCCTACAGAAGTGCCCACAGCCTTTCAGAGCCCAGCTTCATTATGAATTAATTACCTCCTCTTCCCCTTGGACTCTCCCTCAAACAGCAGTGATTGAAAGCCAAGGATCCCCAGGTGCCCCCAGGACCCTGCCCATCACCCCCTCACCTGGTGTGTCTTGTAGAAGAACAAGCAGAAGTTGGTGAAGACGACCCACAGTTTCTGCCAGCCATTGCTGTTCTTGAACTTCCTCAGCAAATACCCAGAGAGCTGGTTCTGGCACAGAAGGAAAAGAGAATTCCCTGAAATCACAGGCTGCCATCCTGCTGCAGCCCAATGCTGCTCCTGTCCCTTCACCCAGGCATGGGGACAGCCACCAGGGTCCCTCCCTTCCAGCCACCCTTTCTGACATGCAGAAAAGCCACGTGGAACACACTGTGTGAGAAGGGAAAGGAAGCAGGAGAGGAAACAGGACTGCAGAGCTGGGAGATGAACAACACGTGGCAGCTACACGAAGCAAAGCTGGTGTGGAAGGGGCTGCAGGGAGAGGAAATGCCACTGCCTTGGACTCAGCCAGCAGGACAGGAAACCTCTGGCATGGAATGGCAGCACAGGAATTTTGTAATTTGAGAAAAAGACAGGAGATGTGGCAGATTTACAGAGAGAACCATTTTTTTGAGGCACAAACAGGAGGAAATCCTGTCTTAACAAGGCAGTGGCACACGTCTGCCTCTGAGGATCCTCACGTGAGCAGTTAGGAAGCAGGACATTTTCCTGGGCATCCCAGGGCTCCTCCCCACCAGCACAACATGGGAGAGGCATCTTTACCTGGATCATGCACAAGTAATCAGACAGGGAAAGGCTCTGGTTCCGGTACCAACAAACATGGGTGATTGTGTTGGGCCGTTGGGCCTGGCCCAGCAAATAGCGAGGAGGAAGCTCTGGAGAAACAGCAAGAGAGCAGAAAACTGAGCAGAGAAAGGGGGAGAGAAAAAGAAAAACAGAATGTTAGGGTGAGAGGAGTGATGCAAGAAAGGTGGCTGTCAAAGGAAAATGGATTGTGAGAAAAATGACAGTGTTAGAACATGGAACAGGTCAGAGTGAGAGCGAGTGCAGGAACTCACACATTCCATCCCAGAGCCTGCAGCAGGGTGGGCTTGTTATCCATGCACAGAGCTGTCAACTGGTGTCTTTCCCCAGGTGTCAGCAGGGAAAGGCCTGGCCCCTCCAACAGAAACCACAAGAGCAGCCAGCTCAAGTGCCCAACATCTGTACCTCAAGCCCAGCTCACACCTAGAGCACTTCCCTTACCAAGCTGATCCACAAGGTCTCTATCAGAAAAACACAGGAGCTCCAGTGCCCAAACTTTTAACCCCACTTGAACAAGTGCCTCAAGAGCAGAGCAGGACAGGCAGGCACAGACACAGCTGCAGCCCCCTGCCCCAATTGCTTTTGTCAGGTTAGTGACTTCCTTTTTCTGTCCATGTTATTTAGGGCCCTTCCCACTTCTGGAAGTTTCTCCAGCCTTCAGGCAGGTGTCCTGCCCTGCCAAACTGCTGCCTAAAGTAAAACCATAGAGTTGGTGCAAGCAGTGTAAGGAGTGCTGAGCTGATCAGCCTCGAAATCTGCAGGATTCAGTGCCCAAACGTGCCACCAGTGCTGCCTTGCACTGTGAGGAACAGCCAGACTGCAGGAACCAGTGGCTCACAGAATCCCAAAAAGGTTTGGGTTAGAAGAGACCCTAGAGCTCATCTGGTTCCAACCCCTGCCATGGGTTCTTCCTCTTCCTCTTCCTCTTCCTCTAGACCAGGCTGCTCAGACTCCCATCCAACCTGGCCTTGAATGCCTCCATAATAAACATCTCTGCTCAGCATAAAATGATGCTGCCATGAAAGGACACTTGGCTGCTCAGTCCTGCCAGCAAGGGAAGGGCAGAGAATTCCAGCTGAACTCTCTCTTCTTAATTCTGGGTGCAGTACAGCAGCTAACCAGAGCTCAGTACAGCACAGTCAGTATCTAAAGGAAAATATCATGGAGAGGGAACCATTATAATCATAGAACCATTAAGGTTGGAAAAGACCTCCAAGATCATCAAGTCCAACCTTTGACCAAATCCCACTTAACAATTTAGCAAAGGGCCACATCCATGCATTTCTGGGGATAGTGACCCCACCACTGCCCTGGGCAGCCTGTTCCAATGCTTAACCACTCTTTTTGCTAAGAAATTCTTCCTGATTCCCAACCTGAACCTCCACTATGCAGCTTGAGGCCATTTCTTGTCCTGTCCCTGTTCCCTGGGAGCAGAGCCCAGCTCCCACCTGGCTGTCCCCTCCTGTCAGGGAGTTGTGGAAAGCCAGAAGGTCCCCCCTGTAGATGCCATGGGACAGAGAGAGAGAGAAATGGCAAGTGTTTCTCACAGCAGCTTGTGAAAAGTTTTAGGGAGCTAGAAAGATGTGATAACTTGTTGACTATAAACAATTTGCAAGTAGTGTTTTTCTACTTTATTTTTTCTGTTCCTCTCAAAGACAGTGCATGAGAAAGATGTTTCTGTTAGTCAGCCAATAGAATAGAATCTATCATAGCACTCTATAAAAACCACGTGGTTCTTTTGAATAAAGCCTTCTTTGCCTTTTCTTAAAAAAAACAACAACAAAAAGAAGAAAAAAAAAAGAAAAAAAAAAAACAAAAACAACAAAACAAACACAAAAAACACCCCCTGGGCCTCCTTTTCTCCAGGCTGAGCTCCCTCAGCTGCTCCTGGTGCTCCAGACCCTCCCCCAGCTCCACTGTCATTCTCTGGACACGCTCCAGCCCCTCAAGGTCCTTCTTGTTGTGAGGGGCCCAAAACTGGCCCCAGGATTTGAGGGGCACCAGCAGTGCCCAGCAGTGCAGCAGCAGTGCCAGTGCCCAGCAGTGCAGCAGCAGTGCCAGTGCTCAGTCCTCCAGCAAAGCAGGGTGACACCCAAAGGAGAATTCAGCCCCAGCAGATCCTGGATTTCCTGTAAACCTTCCCCGCTTTGCTCCCGCTGCCCAAGCAAAGCCCTGCTGCACGGAGAGCAGACACACAGACAGGCAGACAGGGGACAGCATGCAGAGGTGGTGGGTGGCCCACGCTCTCCCTGGGCACTGCCAGGCTGAGAGGGCTGGCCCGGGTACCTCGACGGCCGCGCTGTGGTCGGCCATGGAGACGCTGGTGCTGCGGTACCAGCACACGTGCACCGTGGTGTTGGCACGGGGCTGGCTCTGCCTGTCCAGGGAGCTACGGGAGGAGTGAATGTCATCTTCTGACTCCTGCTCTACTGACACCTCATCAGAGGATCCTGCCGGAGGAGAACGGGGCAGTGGTTTAAGGAAACTGTGCAATAGAAAAGGAAGAGAAGCTGGGATGCCTGAGAAAGGAGGTTTTCTCTTGCCATGTCCAGATTTAAGTATGCCACACTGAACTGGTCACACAGCTCCTGCACCACTCTGAGCACTTCAGTCTGGGTTTCATGACTCAGTTCTGCCTAGGGCAGCTGACTCAGGGGATCAAAGGATGGTCTGGGCTGGAAGGGACCTTAAAGCTCATCATTCCAACCCCCTGCCATGGGCAGGGACACCTTCCACTAGAATAAAATCACAGAGTGGTTTGAGTCAGTGCTGTGACAGTTCTGTTCCTTGAGTCAAGGAACAGAACAGAGGTCTCCAAGAAAAAATACTCCATGTTTCAGCACAGCCATAACACCACCAGACAGACACAGGAATACTGGGCTGTAAATGCTGACCTCCAGAGACTCAATATTTTGGACCAAAAAACTTACCACATAGTTAAATTGAGAAAAATCTATTTAAGGGTTTTTCGGATTTTATAAAATCCTTTTAGAAGGGACCTTATAAAATAAACAACTCTGCAATGGGACCATCTCTGCTGCATTTAAAGCTGCCTTGAGCATCAGTCTGGGAAGACAAGCATATCTCTTTTGATTAAAACCAAAGCCAAATTAATTCTCCATCATCATATGAACTATAACAATATGTCATTTATGTCATCAAACTCACAAAAGGAAAAGCAGAAAGGACAGGACACCTGCTGCTTTCAGGGGGGCAGGGAACAGCGCTTACTGTTGGAGCGGTTGCAGACGGAATTTTCCAGAAGCATCTCGGATTTCTCTGTGGATTTCTTGGCCATCTCAATGGCCACATTCAGATCTTCCATCCACTTGCCCATTTCCAGGCGGGTGCTGCAAGGGAAGCAGTGGCAGTGGGCATCTGCCAGCCCAGAGCTGTGCCCAGGGGCTGAAGGCACAGTCACTGCCCAAAGCAAGGGGCAGTGTCCTTCCGTTAGATAAATAAAACCAGAATTAGAATTCCTCCAAAGCAGGAGCTTTCCAGAGAGGAAACTGACCTCATATAGGCTCCACCTCTATAGTCAAGCCTTGAAACAAGACTAAATTAACAATTAAAACTTGGACTCAACAGCAAATAAAATGAACAGACAGCTGGCAGGGGTCAGGAGAGGAATTTTGGAACATTCTGGGGGATATGAGCCATGATTTTTTGGAAGGATAAATGGCAGCCTGAAGCACAGCCCATGACATCTCAAGCAGGTAAAACCCAGAGCACAGAAAGAGGAAATTCCTTCCCCCTTCCCAGGATCCTACAAGGTGAGACCTTCACAGCCCTTCAAGGTGTATCTGTATCCACAGGGATGCAACAGTGGAAGGTTTGGCTTTAGACACAGCCACAACATTTTTTTGTTTTGGTAACCACCTTTTTTTTCTGAAAGTTTTTAATTTAGACTGAAAATTCCACATGCGGTCTAAGCCTAGCAGCAATTTTTTATTTTTGACAGGTAACCTTTGAGCTATTTTAAAGTCATGATAAGGTTAAAATACAATTTATTTTTCTAAATTTAGGAATCTTTCAAGCACCTTATGATTCACAGCTGCTGAGAAATGGTTGATTTTTTAAAAAAATTGCATTCTCAGGTGTTAGGTTGGAATTTTAAAAAATAAATCTGCCTATCAAATGTATTGGCTCCTGTGCCATTACACACCTGATTCATAAATATACTGCAGTGGTTGTTTTTCAAGAACAGGTCAGCAAGCAGTAAAACCCCTAAGATTTAAGGCTGAGATTTAGTGCTCCCACCCTGCATCATTGGCATTCCTGATTCCAGCTGGGTTTTCACAGCAGACTTGCAGAAAGATAAAAACTCCTAAAGCTGATCCTGACAGCAGGTGTAGGAGGCACCCTAATTACAAAAAGGCACCAAACTCACTGCACAGGGATAATTGAGGCTGAAAATTGATTGTTTTTATATTTAAGTCAGCCTTTAATTTTTCCCCAGCTTCCTCCATGAGATTCTGCAGGAACTCTCCCCTGTGCACAGCAATTAATATGGTCTGAATTTTCATTCTAAAATATTTGTATGTTTAGATTTTTGTCTCCTGAAGTGGTTTGAAGGATGATATTGACAACTCCCAAATAAACAAGCACCATGGCAAACTTATTGCTGCTGTTTGTGTTTTGGGTCAGACAGAAACACAGAATCACAGGATGATTTGGGTTGGGAGGGACCTAAAAGTTTAACTCATTCCACAGGCAGGGACACCTTCCACTATCCCAGATTGCTCCCAGCCATGTCCAGCCTGGTCTTGGACACTTCCAGGGATCCAGGGGCAGCCACAGCTTCTCTGGGCACCCTGTGCCAGGGCCTCAGCACCCTCACAGGGAAGAATTTACTCCCAATATCCCATCTAACCCTGCCCTCTGGCAGTGGGAAGCCATTCCCTGTGTCCTGTCCCTACAGGCCCCTGCCCAAAGTGTTTTTCCATGTTCCTTGTTGGTTCCTTCAGGCACTGCAAGGCCACAATTTGGTCACCTCAGAGCTTTTCTTCTCCAGGTGAGCAATCTCAGCTGTGCCAGCCTTTCCTCCCAGCAGAGCTGCTCCATCCCTCTGCTCACCCTGGAGCCTCCTCTGGGCTCTCTCCAGCAGCTCCAGGCCCTTCCTGTGCTGGGCCCCAGGGCTGGGGCAGCTCTGCAGGTGGGGTCTCACCTGAGCAGGGCAGAGGGGCACAATCCCAATCCCTTTCCTGCTGCCCACCCTGGCATCAGCCCAGGATAAACTAACTGCTCCTTCCCAAAATTCAACACTGAAAAAGGAGCTGTGAAGAGTCCTGGGCTTATTTTGCAGTCCAGAGGATGCATGAAACACCCCTCTGGCTCTGCACCACTTGAGCAGCAGCTTTCTGGAGAAGGAATCTATCAAAGCCACAGGAAAAGTAAGATTACCTGGCTGCCACCACTATGGTTTTCTGTGCAGAATAGATTGTGAAGCAGTGTGGGACAGACCATTCATTCTCACTCTCCTCCACCTGCAGGAAAAGAGAAGAGTTTTCTCATCAGGGCTCAGTCACTACTAAACACTAAAACTGTCCTGTGCTGGCTGGGACTGGAGTCAAACAGGATTCCAGCCTGGCTGCAGGGAGTGCAGAACAGCAACTCTCTGATGAATACCAGCTACTTTCAAGTCTATTTTGGCTCTCTATGAAAGTCTATGGTGTGTTTCTACTGCAAGGGCACAGCAGCACTTCCAGCAGGGCAGGGAAAGGAAGGGTTGGAGCAGATTTGGCTCATTACTCACCGGGGGGTCAAGCACTATCAGCTGCAAACCAAAGACAGAAAGAACAATCCTGTTAGAAAAGGTGTGGGGAGGCAGGAGGATTGATTACATGCCCAGGTGTGTGCAGGGGGACAAAACACCAGGATAAATAAATCCCTATTTCCAGATCAGCCTCTCACAGCAGTGTGAAAATGAATGGGCAAGAGGGGGTGCTCCAGCTGCTTTGCTAACGTGGAAGGAACAGACTGATCACCTGCAGATAAAGAAAGCTCTGTCTGACACACATCAAGGTCCAATTGCTGCTGAGACCTGCCTTGGAGCAGTTTGTGGCTTTGGTCCTCCTGCCCTGAAGGAATTCCTCAGCCTGCCTTGGGCAAAGCCATTTCCTTAACCCTGTGGTGCAACATGGAACCACTTACCAACATGCCATGCAGAGAGAGGTGTCCGTGGATTTTGAACTGATTTGTCCCTGTGACCCCTTTGCTTGTGTACAGTAACATATCTGAGAACTGCAAAGGCAGGAAGAGAACAATCAGTGCTCTGAAAGCAGCAGGCAGGGCCGAGGATTTTTTGACATCTCCTTGAAAATCTGTTGTTTAAAAGCCACTGTAGATGCATGAAAAATGCCATTTCTCAGTCAGTTTGGCCAACTACCCTTCCAACCTTTCTTTTGTTTACTTGTAAGAGAGGAAATGAAATGTTTAAATTCTGTTAAAACTCTGTGCCATTAAGGAATCAAGTTGACCACAGAGTAGTACCACAACCACACCTTCTAAAAACATTGCTTAGAGTGAGTTTTCAGTCTCAGGTGCTGATTTTAAGCACAAGCACATGAAAACACACTTCCCCAACAACTTTATCTTAAAGAATTTGGGTTTATAAAAGTCAGGAGCAACACCCACCAGAAAGAACATCCTCTGCTGTAAGCCCTTCTTAGTGAGCTTGTACAAGCAACCTTCCCGAATAAACTCCTGCAGTGGAAAAGAAAAAGTTAAACCATATTTGATCTTTCCTGACTTGAGGGAATTTTATTTTCATCCCAGAGTACACAGATGTTGATTGGTGCCCAGCAATAACCACTAACAGATTTCTTGGAGGCCCGATGACACTTTCCTTCCTTTTTTGTGACATGAATCAGCTCCTTGCTGCAGCCAGCATTTAAATCACTGAAGGAAGAGAAGGGAAAGGAGCAGAATTCCTGTTGGACACCAGCAGCTCACCTATCACACTTACACTGCAGTGACTGCCAGAGCATCCCCAAAGCACATTGATGCTCCTGTATTTATGCCCAGTACATCTATCAAAAACAAAGAAACAAAAATCCAGGCAGGAACTGCACAAACTCCTGTAACAGAGGCACCCACACCAGTTCAGCCCAGTGCTGTGGCTCTCACCATCCCTGTGCTCTCTGAGTTTGCAGACACAAGCAGAGCTGGGAGTGCATTTCCAGTGGGACACAGCAATTCCCACTCACACACAGAGCACCACACCCCAGCACACCCAGGATCTGTACTGGAAACACAAAACTGCAGCCAGAGCTTCAGCAGAATCTTTCTGATCTATTCCTCAGAATACCACCAAGGTGATGATCCCATCACCCACACAGACAGTTCCATGAAGTTACACAGACCAGAGGGGCAGTGATGCCAAATCCTCACTTCAAAGGCACTTCCTTGGAGATAAAACCAACAGAGGCTCTAAAAACTCAGCAGAGGCACTTACCCTGCCAGGTGCTGTGAGATTGTCTACCCCAATCAGGTCATGCTGCAGCTCTGTAAGCTTCTGGAAGTTTTCCAGGCGGATGAGGCTGTGCTGCAGCTGTGAGGTCATTTCTGTGACTTCCTTCAGGGCATCTGTGTGGAGAACAGCACCAATGGGACCAGAGCAGAGCAACCCAGGCCACCCATTTCAGCCCTGGAAAACTGAATCTGAAATTTAGATCTGAAATTTATAGCCAATTCTAGAACAGAATGGTTCATATGGAAGGGACCTACAATGTCCAATGCCAATTTAAGTGTATTTTAGAGAAGGATAAAAAGAGCAAGCAACTTCACAGCATTTCCTGTGTTTCTGGAGATCATTGTGTATCTGAGGTTTTGCTTAAATAAAAAGCATTTACCATGCAGCTGAAAGTAAATTAAAAAAATCAAACCAAACTATTTCTGCCAAAGATTACTTACATGAATGGACTTTACTACACACACTTCTGATACTGCAAAACAAGCATTTTTGGTCCCATTTTTACATCTAAATGACAAAAAGTTTGTACAAAAAACCTCCTCTTTTTTCCCCTGCTAGGAGACAAGAAAAGGACTAATTTTCCAGCTTTGGGATCCATCATGAGAAACCCACTTCCTGGAATGCCAGGAAAAAGAAGCACTTACATTGCATTTGTGGACATAACTGAAAATAAGTGAACCTAAATGTTCAAGACCAGGCTGGACAGGGCTCTGAGCATCCTGATCTAGCAAAACTATCCCTGCCATAGTGGAAGGGCAATGAGCTGAGTTTTAAGCTCCCTTTCAACCCAAACCATTCTGATATTATATGAGTGTGTCATTCTTGTGTTCCCAGGGCACAGGCAGAGTTTTGATGCCCATGGGGAGGGTGCTGCCAGCAGGACAGGGCTGGGCTGTAGAAGCCAGGGGGGTAGGATGGTTGGGATGGACAGAGAGCAGAGATCTCTGCAGCCAGGTCAGGAACTTGGGGTTTATTGCACAGGGCCTGGGTGCAGGGCCCTGCTGGGATTTGGGGTTTATTGCACAGGGCCTGGGTGCAGGGCCCTGCTGGGATTTGGGGTTTATTGCACAGGGCCTGGGTGCAGGGCCCTGCTGGGATTTGGGGTTTATTGCACAGGGCCTGGGTGCAGGGCCCTGCTGGGATTTGGGGTTTATTGCACAGGGCCTGGGTGCAGGGCCCTGCTGGGATTTGGGGTTTATTGCACAGGGCCTGGGTGCAGGGCCCTGCTGGGATTTGGGGTTCATTGCACAGGGCCTGGGTGCAGGGCCCTGCTGGGATTTGGGGTTTATTGCACAGGGCCTGGGTGCAGGGCCCTGCTGGGATTTGGGGTTCATTGCACAGGGCCTGGGTGCAGGGCCCTGCTGGGAGCTGCCAGGCACAGCTCAGAGCAGGACTGAGAGAAGAGAGGGGCAGAGAGGATGAGAGGGTAAGAGAGTAAAAGGGTAAGAGAGCGAAGTTCCCGTTACAAGGCAATAAATCTTCTTCTCTGTTGAATATTCTAATTCTCACTAACCAATCTAGTACAAGATACAAATCCTACAGCATTTACATACAGCCTATAAGAATCATTACATTACCATACTGTGTTACATTTTAAACCCTAAAATCTCCTCTTTGGGCCCCTTCTGCCAAGCTGGCAGGGTCTGCTCTGACCCTTGGAGCTGTCTGCAAGCAGAGGGTGTTGTTCATCAAAAGGGGATCACCTTCAGCCAGGCACACCGTTGTTTTCCAGTTGTTCAGTAACTGAGGTATCTCAAAGCTTGCTTTCCTTTCAATCTTGCTCATAGTTTCTATATTCTCAAAATCTTTTGACAGACAATCATCTTTCTAAGGCTTTCCTGTTTCATCTTCCCCAGCCCTGGGCGCTCACTCACTGCGGCAGTCGGCGAAGTCCCGGTGCTCTGCTGTGTAGTGCTTGCACAGCCTCCCCAGGATCAGCTTGTAGTGCATCAGTCTCTGGATGGGTTTGAGCAGAAAGGTGTTGAGGGGCAGGTAGCAAACCTTCTGCAGCTCAAACTCCTTATAAACCATCTCCAGCTTCTTGAGGCGTTTGGTTGCTTTCTCCAGTTCCGTCAGGACCTCGTCGTGTTTCTGCAGGTAACCGGTGAACTCCTGGGGAAATGGACAAAAAGTGACTTGGATCAAAGGAGAACAGTCTTTCATCCTTAAAGGAAGTGGCAGGCAGCTCCCAGTCAAGGTCAAAATAGGTGTTTGTATGGCATTGTGCCTGTGCTTGCTGGGAATACCAAGTGCTGGTGGAAATAGCAGTCCCACACTCCTGCACTCCCATTCAAGCCACTGGTTTTAATTAAATAATTACTCCACTATTGCAGCACTAATGTAACTGTCCCACATAGGCACTCTGCACCAAATAAAGCTGATTTCATTTCAGAAGAAATTATTCTCTCTTTAAAAAGATGTATATTTTTAAATTAAATAACCTTGTGAATCGAGGTCTCAACAGGGGAGCTAAATAAATAACTTTTCTTTGTTTTCTGCTCAATAACCAACAAACACCTTTTCTCCAGGTAAATGTAGGTGGCTAAACAAGCAAGAGATGATACAAAACCTTCCTGCAATTATTTTACCATGTTTTCTTTTTAAATTGTTTCTCAACAATAACTGTTTGCAAGTTACTTCAAGACTGACTGAAAAAGAAAAGGTTTAGGTGGGATATTGGAAAGAAATTCTTCCCTGTGAGGGTGGGGTCAGATACTATAATCTGATAGTTCATGGCTAAAACATTGTTAGGAGCCTTTTGCCTGTTGTATAAAGAAGCTACAGTCACAGAAGCCCAGCCCTCCCTGAAGATGCCTGACTGGAACTTTGGACTGAGAGTTAAGATGCCTTGATAAGATAAAAGGAACACTATTATTCAACAATCATGGGTCTAGGGAGAATAAACAAGGCAGAGGGAAAAGAATGCATGCCCAAGAAAGCCAAACCCAGCAGAAAATCATTCCTGGCTGGTTTGGGTGGGGGAGGCCATAGCCCAAGAGGTCATGTTTGCATGGAACCCCCAAATAAAGGGGAGAGGAGGAGAGTTTTGGGTGCTTAGCAAAACCTCTGGTCAGAGGCAGTGAACACCCACCCTCCCCTACACCAAGTGGATCAGTTGTAAAACCCCCAACCCCAGGATGGCCACATCCATGGGATATGCACGTGGGAGGCAGCTGAGGGGGGGGGTCATGGTCCATCAAAGACCCCCCAAAGTGCTCCCCAGACTCATTCCTGTGGCCTTGCACCACAGGACTGCACGGGATGCAGTGATTCAGTCTGCTGCAACAGACTGTGTAAGAGTTGCCCCCCCTCCAGGGGAGGTACCTGGCCATTCCACCTGGCCTGAGCACATATTAATCCCTTGGATTCTATGTTTTGTGGGGAACCCTCACCACCAAGATAACCAGCTGGACAGGATCATCAGGATGCTGGTGGGATGCACAGAGTGGTGAGATTTTCTTTAATCTGTCTCTGCCTCTCTCCTTCTGTTCCCCCACCTTTTTTCTATTATTTCTCTCCCCTCTCTCTCTCTCTGATATTTACTGTTAAATAAAGCCCATACTATTGACTTTGGCATATGGTCTCATTTGCATTTCTAATATTTTTTGCATTTCTAATAATTTTAAGAACCAGACTATAACAGGTGGTGAGGCCCTGGCAGAGGTTGCCTAGAGAAGCTGTGGATCCCTGGAAGTGTCCAAGGCCTGACTGGACAGGGCTTGGAGCAACCTGGGACAGTGGAAGGGGCTGGGATGAGATGAGCTTTAAGGCTACTTCCAACCCAAACCCTCCTGGGATTCTGTGATGAATGGAAATATTAACCCTGAGCTCTGATCCTTGACAAAACAAAACCAAACAGAACAGCTCAATAATCCCCAAATTCCAGGTCTTGTACCCTGTGTTACCTTGAGAGCGTGCATGTTCCTGAGCATGACATCCCCGATGCGCTGGAAATCCCCCTTCACGTGAGCATTGCTTCTGCCTTCCCTGGAACACACGTGGGGAGCAAAGGAGAAGGCAACATGCATGGGGGATCAAGAAATTTCTGTTTTCTCCCTCCATCTTCCCTAGTAATTCACAAAAATCCATAGGCATTTGACATTCTGATTTCACTGTTCAGATTGAGAACTTGGTACGTTAAATAGGGATGCTGCACAAAACAGCAAACACAAAGGCATGCCTAAAAAACTGAGAAAGGACTAGAAAGGAGCTTGTGTGAAAGTCTATTTGAAAGCTTTATGTTTCATAAATGTCATAACATGACCCCACCCAATTTTATTTTGTGAATTTATTTTTGTTCATACTTTGTTTATGTTGATCACCTCCTTTTGAAAGGGAGTTATACTGTAATATATAACACATCAGGTCAGGAGAAAATAATACAACGTTTAAAAACATCATCTGTGAAATAAACTGCATTGCAAGAACCAAACTTCCACTTAATCACAAAAATGTTTCCTAGATTTTCACCTGGAGATTCCTTAACTGGAAGGTGTGGAAAAATACATGCATGGTGTTTTTGATCTTTTGTTCCTTCTTTTTTCTAAGGCTTAATAACACCTATCAGATTATATCAACAACTGATGATCTTAAAGGTGTTTTCCAAGCTAAATGATTCTGTGATTACAAAACCCTCAATCTGGTGCACAAGTCGTACAACTACAGGATATTATACACAAAGCAAAGATTGGAAAATGGCCTTTGTGCAAAATAATTTGTACTTTTTTCATAGCTTTAATTTCATAAAAGATTTCTCCTTGCTTCTATTGATGCAGAAATACCAATTGCAGTCTGGTTTTGATGTGAGGATGTAGATGAAGGTGTAAGAGCCTAAATGAGGGATGTGGGACTCCAGGCAGCTCTCCAAAATGCAGTTTATTGTATACAAAGTGCAGTTTATTACATCTAAGAGGTCACAGCAGACCAGGGTTGTGGGTGACAGAGCTGTGCCTACAGCTGTCAGCTCCAGCTGCAGGCAGGCCTGGAGACCCTGAGTTTAGATTACATTGCATTCTATACTTTTCTTTGCTGAGCATCTTAATACAGCAGAACCAATCTATACCTTAACTTTTATCTCTAGCCTATCATAACTACTATAATTACCATATTCATGTTACTGTTCTCCAATCACTCAAAGTTAGTACATTACAGTTTAAGCTAGAAGTTGTTTTTCAGTTTTCTTGCAGTGGAAAATTCTGAGACCTTTTTTTCTACTTGCAACTTTGCTGCCTTGTTTCCTGTGCTGTTTTTCTGCTTGGTAAAAACATCTTCTTGTTTGAGGTGGGTTTATCCTTTGGTCTAAGTCCTAAAAACCCCTTCTAAAAACACCCTTTGTCTCCTTGGTTATCCAGTAAGACTGGCTCAGCAATTCTTTTCTTCTATATCAAAATGCTTTCATTTCTATTTCTTCATCAGACTCTACATTTAAAATTCTTTCTGCTAAGCATACGTATCTGTGAGAATTTCTTGTCAAGCTTTCATCCTTCTCAACATGAAGGTCCCCCTGGTCACTTACCAGAGTGAGAGCCTCTGTTCAATCTCCTTGAGAAAGCCTCTGTGGAACTCATAGATGGGGTCTATGTTGGAGAAGAGCAGGGTCATCAGGCCCTCGGGCATGGCGTTCTCCTTGATCACGGCACTGCGGAACCACTGCCAGAAACCCAGAAATTCTCATCAATCTCTCTGCTTCAGAAATTCATTGTTACTATAAAAATTCCTGCTCCTGCAGTGATGGAGGAGGAGAGAGTATGCACAAGGAAAAAGCAGGGAGGAAGAAGTAATATTTAGGGAAGAGGTAATTTGTGAAAAATGGAAATATGGGAATTTTTTTTTCCTTGCCAAATATGAGGAAGATGAGGCCCATGGCTGGCTGTGGGCACAAGGTTGTTTCTGAATGCAATGATGGGATGGTTGGGGACAGCTGAGTGACAGTCAGTTACCCAGTGGCTGCCCCAGCTGCTGCCACTTCCACGCAGATAAAACTGCTCTCAATGGCCTGGAGCCTGTGCCAGTCACTCAGCTGAAGACATCTCGTTGAGGTCACATTCCACACCTTTAGTGCTTCTGGCAGGGATGGGGATATTACAAAAATCCTCTGAGATTTTTCCCCCTTCTTTTAGGAGAAGTGCTGGGAAGCCTGTAGGAGGAATTGGAGTGAGATGGTGCTCAATGAGCTTGCAGAGAACACCTGCACTGAGGCCACGCGGCGTTGAGGGACTCAAGCTTTTCTTAAATGAAATTAAAGCAACAGCTTAAAGAAAGGCAACAGTTACAGTGCTCAAACATGGAGCTCATGAACAAAAAAAAGCTCTTTTAGAAACACATGAACAAGAAATTCATGCTGCCCTCCAAACTGGACTCACTTGTCTATTCTGGGTGAAAGGAGGAGGAAGAAACAGAAGCAACAAAACAAGAAGAAACTCTTCAAACCCCCATGGGTTTGATGCCCTTTGCAACTGTTGTCTGCTCACAGATCCAAAGGCACAAGGCTAAAAGCTTTCCAAGGCTAAAAGCTTCCCAAGGAAAACCACAGAGAAGACAGCCAGGTTATAAGCAGAGCTGGCAGATATCACTGAAATGGAATGTTGTGCAGTTGCAACACAAAATCAGAGTTAGCCTGAAAACACAGATTACTAAATATCATGTAATATTAACAAGGTAAGGGACTCCTGCAAAATGTCTTTAGGCTTTCCTTGTACAGTTTTCAGAGCAAAAGTTTGCCTAGGTCATCAGGATAGGACAGGATGCAGCTGCTGGAAGTCCAGGGAAGGCATCTGCTCTCCCACAGAAGGAGTTACGCAACAAGGAAGGGGACAGCTGCTTGGCTCATGGTTTATGCTACATCACAAGAAGAAATTCCAAAATTTTCTAACCCAACAACCACAAATCTGTCATAAAAAGGGCAAAGAAATAAAGTAAAGGCACTTACCACTGTAATGACCTCCAGGTCCTTTAAATAGGTGCGTTCTGTGGCAAGGATCTCCTTTGCTATGAAGTATGCCTTGTCAGTGGGGCAGCGCTGGAAGGACACACAGACACCAGTGAGTACTGAAACACAAACCTCCATTTCCTCCTGGGCATCAGCTCAAACCTCACATCCACTTCCCCTTGCTGTGTGCAAATGGAGCAGCTCATTACTAACAGGACATCTCTTTGCTCAGTATCACACTCCCAAATGCTGACTTTACTATAAAATATTCTTTATACTGTTAAAGTATTAAAAATAATGCCAATTGTATGTAAATTATCTTAGAATCACAGATGGTTTAGGTTAGATAGGACCTTAAAGCTCATATCATTCCAGTCCCCTGCCATGGGCAGGGACACCTTCCACTACACCAGGGTGCTCCAAGCCCTGTCCAACCTGGCTTTGGACATTTCCATTACAGGAACTTCCATCTCAAATCAAGGGAGCACTTTACAAAAATATGGAAACACTTAATCCAAGATACCAAGATTTTAAACACTTCTCTAACCAAACACAGCCCAACAGATTTGCAAGCAGTCCTTTTCCAAATCTGTTTATTTCCACTTACAGCTTTTACCCAAGCTACTCCTTTGAAGACCACATTAATTAGCTAAGAAAAAATCAAACCACAGCAGTTGTTGGCTGCATGATTGCTGTGGGCTGCTCTTTAAAGAGATGACAGAATGGATATGGAAAAACAAAGGAATGAAATGGTGGCAAGAGATGTTGTGCAGTTACAACACAAAATCAGAGTTAATCTGAAAACATACGCTACTAAAAATCATGGAATATTAAGGAATTAGTCATCTAGGTAAGGGACTGCTTTGACTCCTTAGCTCACTATGCTGTGCCAAATGGCATTGAGTTATGTCAAAATTTGGTCTCCTCCACCTCTGCCCCTCCTGAGGGAAACACTGCTTTGAAAATTCTTTCTTCTGTTTCCTTGTATGTTCTGAGCTAATTAAAAATTCTCTTTATAGAGTCACTTTGAGATGCCTCCAGTGCTGTCAGCACAGGCACTGAGTGTTTCCCAATCCTCCAGCTCAGGGTTACCCATGGAGGAGACATTCACCTGGCTGCTCAGTAACCTCTCTGTTGAGTCCAGAGAAACCCTAGAGGAGTGTATCCTCAAATAATTAATTTTGAGACACTGTCTAGTCTCTTTTTAGGTTATTTTATGCTAGTTATTGTAGTTCCACATGTCAGCCCACTCTCTGGAGGAAGCAGAGGACATACCCTACTCACTCCACAGCCATCCCCTTCAATCTACCTATCTTACAGGAAAAGTCCTACCTGATCTTGGCTTTTTTCCTTGGCCTATTTACCTGACTGCAGCCTCATATGTTGTGGAACCTCAGTGGGCATCCTCCACAAGCAGCCTCTTCCCAAAGGACACATCATCATTTTTCTGGCCTCCCTGGAGCCTAAGGTGACACAGTTTCACCATCTCACTCCCCAGCCTCAGCAGCTCCTTACAGACAGGAGAGTTTGTGCTGTCAGGGATGTTTTTACACAGCTCTGGGCACATCCCCTTCTGGATTATGTACAGGATCTTACTGCACTTCTTTCAAATCTTACAGAGCATGCAGGTGTGTGAAATGGGAGCACGACTTCCACACAGGCAGGTAGTGATGGGGGAACTTTTTTAAAAACTAAAAGACACCATGGTCATAACCTGTCACTTCTCATAGCCTACATGGATCATGTTTTCCTCCACCTCTGAACACTTCTGCAGGTGTCTGCCTCACTCTTCAGCTGACTCTGTGCCCACCTGGGGCACAAGAGGGCTTTTATTTTTCCCAGGCACCTTCTCTTCCTTTCTTCCTCCCCAGCACATCAGCCCTTTCTGTTTATTCTCAGAAGTTCCTGCTCTTTCCAAATTGCTCCCTGGTGGAATTTAGTGCCCTTAAGTTGCTTTTTTTCCAGTCTTCAGCAGTCCCAAGTGCATCCCTTGTGCTGAGAGCTGGCAGCAGCTGCTGGGCAGACCCTGCACCAGAGGAGTGGAAAGGCTCTCACAGTGGACAGGGGCCCTGCCAGACACCTTCACCACTGCTCAGACTCTGCAAGGGGAAAGAAAATCAGCTCATGCCTCAAAAGCCAAACACAAGAAACTCTCTGAGGTGGCAGTCTCCTTCTAGAGTCCAAAGAAAATGTTTCTACAGCCACAGCAGGCATCCAGGCAAAGATCCTCACTTGGAAAAACTGATGTTTCACCATATAATGTACAAACAATCCCACCTGGAAACCTTCAGCACTCACCAGATGCAACAACCCCAGCTTGTGGGGAGTGAAGAGCTCTACTCTGAACTTGTAATGGCCAAAAATGTTTAACTTTTCACTCCAAACACCAGGCTTCAGAAGTGTTAAAAATAACTCTGAGTGGGGAAACTCCCCCAAAAAGCCCAGTTTCAATGTCCTTTTTTAAGTGGGTTGGTACAACCAGCCTCCATTAGAAAAGGAGCAGGGAGAAATCTACCAGTGAGATGAAAGAAAAGCACAGTGATTTAAAAAGAAAAAACCCCTCATCTTTCTAAAGGCATCAGGACTGGACCAGCAGCACCATGGCAGCAGACAGCACACATTATGAGGGCTGGGGAGTTTGCAGAACCTGCCCTGATTAACCAGGTGGAACTACAGCAGTATCACCTTCAAATCAGAGCTCTAGTCAGAGAGATGTTGTAAGATTACTTTTTTCTTGTACAACAAAGCTGTAAAGCTCCTGTGAAATGTAACCAATTTCACACTGGTTTCCTCCTATGTCTGTTTCACTTAAAACAATGTCTCTGAATAGACATCAAAGCCTTGGAATACTCAGGAGTTGATCAAGCTTAAGATCAATACAATAAAAAGAAGTTCCCTTCTAAGGAGTCTCACTTTCATAAATTAGTTTCAGTCTGAAGGAGAACACAAGCTGCCAAAACAGCAGACCTTGCAGAATGTGGCAGAAAGGGTTGGGCTTCACATTTAAGTAAGCTAACACAGTCTCTGCTCATTATTTCCAAGCTATAAGGAAAAATGAGAAGAGTTATTTTTAAAATAACTATGGAAACTAACAGTAGAGTGATCAGCCAAAGCTATAAACTCCACCTCAGAAAGTCTAAATGAGACAGAGAAGCTGCCAGTGGGGCGGGCTGCGTGCAGCTCAGCTCCCAGTAATGGTTAAACCTTCCTCTCTCTGGCAAGCACTCACACCACGTCCACACCATGGGTTTTTCTCAACAGCATCACAAAACTGCCTGGAGGTGCCCAAGAATGTGCTAAAGACACCAAAGAGCATGGCCTGTGACCTTCTTGCCTGAGGATCCTGGTCCTGACAGAGGTAAGACAACCAGAACACTGGATGGGGCAAGCAGAAGAGCAGAAGCAAAGACCACACAAGGTGGTTGTTTCTTCTTTGTGGCTGTGTGGAAAACTGCAGATGCCAGTGTGGCCACAGACTCCATACAGAACTGAGTTTGGACAGTGGAGCCCTCCTTGCACTGTAATGGAAGGTCCTGGATCCTTCTCAAGCACCAGAGCCAACAATCCTCTCTGAAAGCAAGGCAAGGAGACCAGAGAGTCTTCCAGAAAAATGGTCATGGAACTCTGCTGTGGACTTCTTTATCCTTTGGAAGAAATTCAGCAAATGCTGAGCTCTACATGGGGGTGAGGAAAATCTCCACATTGTGTGGGGGAGTCCCTGGTTAAAGTGTTCACTGGTAGGCAGAAAGAAAGCAGCCCAGGCATGGAGCAGCACCCAGACATAAGCACATCTTGAAGATCCAAAGCTGTTCCTGGTTTGAGACTCACTGCATCTGCAAAAGTCAGGAGCATTTTTGTCCCACTCTTTCCAGAAAATGAGCCTCAAGCTTCTGCAAGGCCCGAGCACTGTCCACCTCTCTCCAGACAGAAGGGTCAGCCATGGAGAGGACAACTTCAACAACATGGCCAGCTCTGCTGAGCAAGCCCATGATGAAATGGATGTGAGAGAGTTCACACTGAGCTCAGGTCCTCCACAGCTCAAAGGGAACAGCACAGGACCCCTCTAAAGGTCCTGTTATGATCAGAAAGCATGGCCTGGGGGAACAATGTATGGTGAGATGGAGCAATGAGACAGTGATGAGACTGCATGGGAGGGAAGGAACCCAGGAAACAAACTCCTTATACATTAACAAATAAAGATCTCTCAGGATCACTGTGTCCAGCTCCCCACTCCTTGCACATCCACCTGAAAATAAACCATATGCCTGGGGGCATTATCCAGATATTCCTTGATCTTTGTTAGGCTTGGTCTAGTGATGACTTCCCTAGGGAACCTGCTCCAGGGACCAGCCTTGGGGTGAAGAACCTTAGAAGAACCTTCCCCTAATATGCAACCTGACTTGTGATTTCGTTTCCTTGGGTATAAAAGGTGGATTCTGGGGTACAAAAGGTGGATTTTGAACACAGTTCCCTGACTGCTCCTGCTATAACAGAGGGGGGTGGTGCCAGTGGCCATGCCAAGAAGACACAAGATGCCAGGAGGGCAGAGGGGACTCCTGCCACAACAGCACAACACATCCAACCAGCCCTCAGCACTGGAGTTCTGCCCCAGCCACCACAGAATAAAACACAATCAGCATTCAGCACCCAGCCACCACAGCTCCTCACTGGCACCTGCAGTGCCCAGCACAGCTCCCTCATGGCACCATCACTACCCAGCTCTCTGCTCTTACCTTCCTTTTCATTTCATCATCCTCTTCTATCCTGGCCCCACCAGCATCGCTGAGCACAGGGCTGAGCACAGGGGATGAGCCCTGGGTGGCTGCAGTCACCTGAAAGCCTGGGCTCAAACCCAGGGGACTCTTCAGCACAAGGGAGGACAGCTGGCCATGGTCCACAGGGAGGCCTGGGTGGGAAAACAACAAGAAAATGGAGTGGAAAAGGAGAGAAAATTATTTCAAAGGTAGTGCAAATAAGGTGATTATCCACTGTTACAGTAAACCAGCATTGCAAGCTCATGTTATTTTTAAAAAGGTAAAAAAAGCAAAAAGGCATATAAATCCAAAGACTTCAGTGTGTATCTCCAAGTAAAGGGAGTGTTCCCTGCATCCCAGAGGTTATAGGGCAGTGCAGTAAGGACAGACACAGAGACAACCACAGCAAAGGGAAGGATAAATTGCTTATTGTCACAGGGTAGCAGAGCAGTTCACAACACAGGGTTATACTGCAGGGACTGGAATACAGCTTTTAATTTTTGCTTTTCAATATAAGAGTTACTTTTCAACACAGGGAAAAGCTAGGATGAATTATTCCATGATTTGCCACTCTAGAAGATAAAGTAAGTTAGAAATACATTCAGAAATTAGGGTATGTCCAAAATTGATCCAAAGGGAAAGGAAAGCCTACTGCTATACAATGAGGGAGCACGGAAAAAATTTAACTCTTGGCTTTTTTAAGTACACAAACAGAATAACCTCAAGGAAAACAATTTTGTAGCACTGAGTATAAACTGGATAGACACAACCCACAGCTAAACCTGTTAGAAGCAACAGGGACCACTTTGCTTTAGGTTTTTGAACTTTTTTTTTTAATCATTATTACTATTTTGTGGACCCTTTAGAGATTTCTGACACATCACAGTGAATTTAAGCCTCCTCTTTGAAGCATATAAACCCCCCTTGGGGGTGAAAACAACCATTCAAGATCAGCTTTTTTGGACCAAAGGAAGGTGACAGACACACTACACCCCCAGAATTCCTCCTAATGTCACATACTATTTTTCTGATCTTCCCTATGATACACAAATGAGTTTTCTCAGATGAGGTAACCAAACAGGTATCAGCACTTGAGCAAGGAAAACTGAAACACCCTCCCGAGCCTCCCCAGCAGGATTTGTTGTGTCACGAGTGCTGAACCACCCACCCGAAGACAAACGGGGAAATCAGCAGCCAACCCCAAACTGCCAAATCATCATTTCCCAGACTACTTAGAAATCATCACAAAATCTTAATTTTTTTTTTAAAAATCAGCCCTCACAGGTATCCAGGATCCCCTGACACCGCCATGGGTGCTGCAGGAGGAGCTGGGAGCTTTCGATTCCCAGCTGCTCAGGCTTGGAGAGCACACCCAGGGCGAGGCAGCCCCAGCCTGTGACTCCACATGGACAAAGGCAGGAAGCTAAACAGAGCTGCACTCGGTCACCTGGAAGAGATTCAGATCATCCAGGCTGCTGAGTTAACTATTTGTACACTAGTCCAGCACCAGTTCTGGAGGAGATTTTTGTTTCTCCCTAAGCATTTTGTCCATTCATCCCAGGAAAGCAACATTTGTTTCACCCATCCAGGCACAGGATTCAAGTTTGCTTTTACATGCCAGGAATGCTGAAAAGAACAGCTTCCAAACAAATGAGTTTGCAGGGGTGAGGAGCTTCTTTAAGTTCTTGGAATTTAACATGAAGTAGCAACAAATTCCAGAATCTGTAACTTGAACTGCTTCCAGACAGCCTGAAAGTTCAGACACAGAGGGAACAAATGGGATGTAACTTGCTATAAACCACTCTGCTTTTTTACTCAGGTTCTTCTACCTTTTATCTCCTCCAACAGAAGATGGCCAGGAAATTAAATGCAAACATTGAATCTGAAAGCAAGAACTCCTCCCCAAAGCCAGAGTGCCTGATGGAAATGTTGGCACCTTCACAGAATCTTAGAATGGTTTGAGTGGGAAGGGACCTTAAAGCCCACCCAGTGCCACAGGCAGGAACACCATCCACTACACCAGGGTGCTCCAAACCCTGTTCAACCTGGCCTTGGACACTTCCAGGGACAGAGCAGCCACAGCTTCTCTGGGCAACTGTGCCAGGGCCTCTTCATCCTCACAAGGAAGAATTTACTCCATCTAAAATGCCCCTCCTTCAGCTTAAGGCCATTCCCTCTTGTCCTGTCACTTCCCTTTTTTTTTTTTTTTCCCCCTGGAAGAGGCTATAAGAAGTCACAGAGCAGCTCAAGTCAGCTTTTTGGCTAACATTTGTTTAATTAAATATTTGATCTAAGCTCAGTGTGATAGTGGATGATATTACAGGTGAGGACTGAAATTTTCATTCTCGCAACCCAAGTCTTCTCCACCAGAGCAGCACAAGAGGACTCCAGGCAAGCAGGTAGGAGGTACAGCAATTCCTCATTCTCACAGAGAAGGATGGTAAAGGGAGAAGCCATTTCAACTGCTGCTCAATGTAGAAAACTCCTAATTAGGTGGAAATATTGATGTGAAGATCAAAACATGTGAATGATTCCCTCTGACATCAAACCTTGGTGCTCCGAGGTCTTCCCTTCCCCACAGGCAGCATCCTCCAGTTACATTAAAAGAGATTTACTCTTTCAGAGGGATGTTTCTGTGCTTCAGTGTTCTGCATCAAGTGGAAATTTGTTCTCTACAAGTCCCACAGACATCCCAAATTGTTGTCTGTAAATGCTGGGAGCACAGCCCTCCATGCATTGATGTGGGAATTCAGCATTGTAGCCCACACAGTCAGAAATGGCTGCATCCTGTACACAACAAATTTCTGCCTCTGCATCACACACAAATGCATTTAAGGCAACATCCAAAAATGCATCAGCTCAGTGTAATATTCCACATACTCAAAGATCTTCAAGTATGCTAATACTTCTTAGTTACACTACATAGTTAGAAATGTGCCCTCAAGCAAATACAGTTTCATAAAGCCCAGCATACACCTAGTAGAAATAAAAAATAAAAGCTAACCAATAAAACATTGTAAAAGCTCTGTAGTATTCAAGAGCACAGCTACAGAATCTGGTGAGAATGCTGAGGATATCCTCCACAGCTACTGTGTAATATTGGTCATGTAGAAGCAGGCTCCATTTGATTTTCACTGAGATAACAAGCAGAATAATAAGATAACAAGCTTTTGGCATCACTTCCCAGTTATTTTTTTCAGCAGGTATTTCCATTCTTCAATCTAAATTCAATTCCTACACAGAAAGCCAGACTCAAGTGTACAAGGTGGCCAAAACAAAAAATACAGATTCTCTAAGCTTTATTCCTGAATGCTTAAAATAACTCAAAGACAGACCACTAAAATAGCTCCCCAATAATACTGAGCATTATGGGATGGACAAAAGCTATGTGAGGGTCAAATGTCAGCAGAGCTCCTTACCAAATGGAGTGACAGAAAACCTTTAGAGATACAACTTTATTATTATATCATTGCTATTACTACTGCTTCACAAGCAGAGATTATTTTCAGGCTGAAGCCCTGCAGAGGCTGACTAGAAGACAAGGGGAGCCTGCTCTGAGCCTCCATTCCACCCCATTCCCTGCTAAACCCAACACATGCACAGACCAAATGATTATTTTAAGAGCAAAATACACAGTATTACTTCTAGAGTGAAGTCACTAGCAAGCTGATGTACTACAAGTAGAATCCTGGATATTTTCCCTATCTTCCTTATTTCAAAACATCACAACTAGCAGATTTTCTCTCTGCAAATCTTCCCTTTAAAAAGATGAGAAACAATCGGGAGATAAGAGAATCTTGAAAATTATCTGAGAGCCTAAAGAACTGACACAAGATACTTTAAATTCAAAGATTTTTTTTTTATCCTCCAACAGGTACAGGTCATGTAAAACATTAAAGCAAATTTACAGCACTTGGCATGTGCCCAGTGCTGCGTACCTGTGAAGTCACATACCAGAATCCTAAGGTTGGCCCTGGTTTTATGGTGATGCCCATAAAACAGCTGAAACAATCCCAAATAACCACCCTCCTTTTGCCACCTTTCCACCTTTCCAAAGCCCTGTTTGCAGGGAAGAGGAATTACCTAAACATTGGCCAGAGATACCTGAAGGAGAACCTGCCAGCTAGAAAACATGCAATCACCTTCACATGCTGTGTTTGCAAAAAAGGACAATCTTCCAATAAAAACAGATATACAGGAGAGAGTTCAAGGGATATACCCAGTTTAAAAGAAAGTATCTCCACAATAAATATCATTCCTACAAAGAAGTCTGAGCTTCTAGTCCCATTTGTATTCCAAGCAAAAGATCTGCACAAAGCAGGAATTTGAAACCCACACACCAGTGTTTGCCTACTGTGCTCTATTTCCAAAAACTGTGTGGAGAAAGCTGGGAATAAAACTATAAGATGCCTTGGCTAGGAGAACAAATATTTATTCTATTTCAAAGGTAAGGGTAATGAAAATAAAGCTAAAAAGCCCATGTTGTCATTTATATCAAAGTTTTCCTTGTTTTATTGCATAAACAATTAAAATTATGAATTAGTACAAATCTGTAGGTTCATAATTGGCAATCTGAACAGACACAAAGATACTCAAAAACCCCAACATATAATTCAATAAACATTTCCCATATAAAAGATAAAGTTCAAGAGATCAGTTAAAAAATTCCAGCTCTCTTTGTTTGAATGCAATCTTTTCCTGGCAAGAGTAGCACCTATGGAACTGGGGAGTCCCTCTAACCAAGGCACACATACCCCTGTTCGTACCAATAAACTGGAATTTTGGGATTCCAGCAAGTGCAGAACATTATTTGATTTTTGGAAATGTACAGGAAACCTTCCCACAGAGCAGGTTCAATTAATCATGTTCCAAATTTGGACTTCCAAACCTCCAGCTCAGCTACTGGAGTGATCCTATGGGAGCCCATGGGCAGGTAATTAATGAAGAGGATTTTCTGATGTGTTTAAGGTCTCCCCATCTTCAGACAGAGGATGTATATGTACAGCCATACATATACACACAGCCCTTGTGACAAGTGAGGTGTAAGAGTCCCTAAAACTGACAGGCAATGACAGCCAAAGGACTACATTGACACCTGTGATTACACTTATTCAGTACTAACTATGGCTTAGAACATTTTGCAAAATGACAATAATGGGAATGACTTACCGACAGGTTTGCACCAAAAAAGCATAAAATTATAACAACTTTTATTAGTGTCTTCACAAAATCTTATCCCTACCAAGACTTGCAACTAGGCAAAATCTACCACCACCACCAAAAAAAAAAAAATCAAATAAAAACGCCCAATACTAAACTATAACCAAGCCACCAAAAAAACCAAAATAAAAATCCCTTAAACAAAATCACCTATGACCACAATACAAATAAACACAGGAAAAAGGAGATCAATACTTGGTATTGTCCAGATTATTCAGCAACTCTGAAATTCACTGGAAATTAAAGTGAAAGGTGAGGGTAGATTGATATATCACCCTATTCCACCCTAAGATAACATATGGCAAGTCCTGGGAATATACAGCATGTATTACTTCACTAATGAATACTTTAAAATTACAAAGTCTACAAACAATAGGCAACACAGGTTAGTAAACTTAACAAAGCTTAACCAGGTGGTGGATAGGTCAGAGAATATTCCATGACCCATGTTTTGTGCAAATTAAGTTTCATTAACTGCATAGATGATGATCAAAAATGCTCTGATGTAGTGCTTTACATTTAATAAATGTCTTTAAGCATCAGAAGGGTTAGAAGTACACACATAGAGAAGTACAGGTGGGGATTCAATTGCTCACCCAAACACCCATTTTGCTTTCTCTCAGGGTTCAGATGAGCACTGCAGAGCTAAGCCCAGCAGTCTGTCTCACTGGGAAAAGCCACTAATACTGGCATGCATCCTACAGCTGCCTGTGTTAGCTAAAACAGAGCAGAGAGATGTGGAGGGAGGGAAAAGAGCCCTGGCACGCTCCCTTCGCTGAGCTGCAAACAGCTGCTCTGTGTAGAGCAGCAGAACACACCTGGACACCCTGTGGTTCTCCTACTGGATAAACACAGCACCAAAACCTGTGCACTGGCTAGAAATGCTCATACCTGTGTGTCCCCAGCTCCCCAGAGGGTGGGAGGCACAAAGCAAATGTGAAAGAACCTGCAGAGGTGCAGACCGGGAGGAGTGGGGGCACGACCACAAAGTTTACACCCAGGTTTTATCTGCTCTGCCACAGCTCCTCAAATGCTGCCTTCTTGCATGTGATACTCAACAAAGATCTTCTCCATCTTGTCATTTTTCTTAAGTCATTTCCCCTGTTTCCCATGCCATGTGGTTCCCACAGCAGAGGTCACTGCAAGGCTCCAGGCTCTCACACTGCCAGCTCACCACTCACCCTCATGAAAGGAAAGCTTGTGTGCTCAGGAAATAAACAGAAATCAGTACCAGGAACTGAGTTTTAGTATCAACACTGTAAGAAAAAGAAATAAAACAAACCCCAGGGAACAATGCTGGAAGTTAAGCAGCATCACCAGGACTCAGGACACAGCACACTGCCCTGCAGTTCACCACTCCCCTCGTGCTACCCACAAGTAAATGAAGGGGACAGAGCAGGGAAAGACATTCCTTGTCCCACCTTCTCCTGCCACCTCAGGAGCCAGCCAGGGGAGCAGAGGACAGCTCCACTGCACTGAAATAACCCCCACAGCTCCCTGGGAAGGTCTGGGCTGCTGTGTTCCCTTGAGGGCAGCTGGTTTTCTCTCCATCTCTACCAGAAAGTGAATCTGATGTCTCTGAAGGAAATGATGAAGAACCTTTGCTCACAGCTTTCTTGCTATAATAAAAACTCTACTTATGAAACAAGTTTTCTGCTCTTTTGTGTCTGTCTGGGAAACCTAGAACAACACAACACAAGTCAGAGTGCAAAGATATCCTCAGAAGCCACAGGGCTTTGGAAATCAAGTGAAACACAGAAGGAAACCATGACAGCTCTATGCTATTAGTCAGCCAGAGCACAGACAGAACTAACAGGGGCACAGCAGCAGCTCTGAACTCTCATTCTGTACCTAAAACCTTCATCTAAACAGGTCTGTACCAGGGTCAAAGGTCCCCTCACCTCTTCCTCACCTGTGGATCCCCACATCTTGCCCTAAGATAGAAGACTGGAATCCTAGTCACCACTATTCCTTTGGAAAACTAAAGGGCCATTACACTAAGAATCTTATTGCTTTCTTAAAAAAAATATTAGAAAATCCCTGAGAGTTAGAACTGCCAATAAAAGATCTGCACAGTTTAAAATAAAGGAAGAAAGACGTTGAAGATGTCTTTTCAAATTAACTGTGGTGCACGAAGGCAAATTGGCAAGCCTGTACATTGAAAATACAGGCAGCTTTTTACCAAGATCTTTTGAAAACAAAGAGAATTTAGTTGGATTTATTCCCTATTCTAATACATTTAAAGGAATGCTTGTGACTGAGGCACAGGACATGAAACAGAGGCAGACACAGTTATATGTAATAGCTGAATCCTGATCCTCTTTTTAAAAGAACAAAGATATCAACAGCCTTTCTCTACATCTTTACCTATATACTTGTCCCTGATGCTACCTCCTGTTACAGAGTTTGCAGACAGAATTCTGTCTCTTTGCTGATTTTCTTTTTCTTCCTTAGGTTACATAATGTAGTTCATTCTGGGAAGAAATCAGACAAATCACCTAAAAACTTAGTTCTTAGTTAAAGGCACCAGCTCTCTACATCACTGCCCTGTTTCAAAATGTCACACCACACCCCCATGACATCATCTCCACAGGCCTGAATAAAGTCCCACAGAGCAAGAACACACATTCAACCGGAAAGAAATAAAATGGAAGTAAGATATAGCCAAAAAAAAAAAAAAAAAAAAAAAAAGAGCACCTTGTAGTAGATTACTGGAGATCTGAGCTAGTATTTTGTTCTCAATGTGCTTTGTCTTTCTGTGCTGCTGGCAAAGGGGGCAGGTCTCTCATGCGACAGACAACACCCATTCCACTCAAAGACAAGATAAAAGCAAGCACTATGCAGAATAGTTATACCTTGGTAAAACTAACCTGGAAGAAATGGGTGACTAAAGGAGGTTTTACCTCCTCGAGTTCTGCCTCATGTTGAAAAGTATTCCATTGAAGTTTTAGTTATCAGAATTTTGAGAAATAATAGTATTTTTTAAATGCTTGAGTAAACAATGAAGGTCTTTAATGATATATCAAGACCATATTTAAACTGTAGCAATAATATTGACCATAAAGTTATATTTGTAACTAAGCTGCTTATTTTGGAGGCATCAGCTGTAATAGTGCTGCACTCTCTCTGCAAAGGACTGAAAACTGGGCAGAAGGGAGCCCCAAAACCAAGTGGCTGAAGGAGATGATGCTTTCCATCACGAGATTTGGGTCGGGTGTCATGGCTTTCCCATTCTTGCTTGCATATGGTCTAAAAAATGCTCTCACAAGCTGAAGCTCAGAACTTCACCTCCACAATCCACAGCAGTTGGGAAGGACATTTCACAACTTTTGTTGTTTTGCCTCAATAAATGTTGCTAAATTAAATGTGACCAGTTAAGCAACAATTCAATTGTCTTTTCCATTACACTTCCTAACTTACAGCTCATGTCTCACAGAGAAGTCACCTGTCTAAAAGAATTTATAAAAGCCCTGAAGTTCTAACTGTTGTCTATAGTATTTACCTCTCCTAACAACTCAATTTCTCAGAAAAATTACAGTATTTTTCTCAATACAGTCCATATTTTAAAGAAAAAGTTAAAGCTAGCTAAACCAGGTTTACCACCAGCTGTCCTCCACAGACACAGGACACTTCTCTGAATTACTTTGTATTTTTATGCAGACTGATTAAAAATAAGAAAGAAGGGAAATGTGATGGGGATTAAGTGCTTTTATAGTCTCTGGAGATCTCCGAACTGCTGCAAAACATTTGCTGCTGGACTGCTGAAGACACCTGGAAGTCAGCAAATAAGCTTGTCTTCACAAGAAGTTTGGAAACTGCTATTTCTATTTGGTTGGATACACATTCCCTCTTCCAAAGGTAGGTAGAGGCTATTTATTCTTCAAAGCATACCACAGACATGTTGCATAGGTTGGTATTTTAAAACTGTCCTTCAGAGATGATTTGAAGATTCTTTGGGGTTTTTTTGTTTTTTTTTTTTTTTATGATGGAAACAAAACCATACCCAAAATGAAGATCTTGCTACAGTTCAGGAAAACAGGCAATTTTTGGATGCAGCTGCTGGTTAACAAGCATGTGCAGAAGTGACTGTTTTATTTGGATTTTGGAGGAACCGCATATTATGTGAGACTCTTACAGATATGTTTACAGCCGAAGAAATCCTTCAGTATACTGTAAGTTGTGATGTCTGCATGAGCCAGTTGATACTTAAAATTCTCTGAAATGAGTGGTTTTTCCTAAATGTAGTATTTTCCAACATTGTAGCCATTTAGAACCCATTCTTGATGTAGTGTGATGCACAGAAACACAGCACCAAAACTTGGATGCTTTGAGGGACACTGAAGAGGCACACAAATTTTAAAAAAAGATTAAAAATCAACTATGTTATATGATTTAAAATCCAGCCACTGGATTGAGTGATATCACACCCTATTGACTTCCAAGCCTGAAAAGCATAGAGGCATCCATCCCAAAAATCAAGACCAATCAATTGATCTGTGACTTCTCTGTCCAGTCTTCTTGAGTGAGATTTTTTAAATTATTCTGAAAGTCAAAGGCATAGTTGTCCCCCGTGCTTTGAGCAAAGGGGTTGCTAAAGAAAAGGTTTACATCCAAAGGTGTAGCTGTTTCTGAGTCCCAGGAGTCAGTGTCTGTGCTGCTGGAGTCCTCTGTGGTGGTGGGAGGGCAGCTGAGCTGCTCCAGCTGGTCGATGATGTCCGTGAACTGGAAGGCTGAGCTGGACTCGGAGCGCACGGAGCAGGCGGGGAAGTTGAGCATGGAGCTGGCTGAGGAATGGTTGGCAGAGCCGTGGGTGTGCAGGGAGCAGCTCCCATTCAGGGCCAGGTTGTTGAGGGAGCTGCTCTCGGAGCGGTTGTTGATGAGGGAGCTGGTTTCAGAGGGGCTCAGCAGGCTTTGCATTCTGCTGGCTTGGGCCTTCACCTCAAACAGCTCCGAGGTGTCCGATGGCCTCTCGTTGCCGTTGAAATCGCTGCTTTCTTCAAATTCAAACTCCTCTTCCATGTTCATATCCACAGCCTCGGTCGAGTACCTGTCAGGGCTCGACTGAGCAGAGACTGAGCTTTGCTGGAGGGCATCTGCAGCTAAACCACCTGTCTCTGACAGACACTTGGAAAACTCAGAACCCTTTAATTCTAACCCGCTGTACACAAAAGAAAATGCCTCAGAGCCCCCAGCAAAAAAGGACATTTCTGCTGGGTCATCATCAATAAACTCCTCTGACACCTGCAACTGGGAATTTGTCAGTGTGAAAAGAGGGGCCCCACGGCTGCCATGCTGCTGCTCTTTTTCAGCAATGAATACACCTGTGGTAAAGTCATCCTCATCATTGTCATTTTTACAACCAGCAACCCTGCTCTCCTTACTACTTCTCACTACATCTACATCTACACCGCAACCACTCTCAACAACAGGACAAGACGGGTCACAGTTTCCTGCAACACTACCAAACCCAACACCTTGGAGCACGGGAGATCCAGGCTGCTGCATCAGCTTCCTCCCCACTTCTTCCACTGGTGCTGCAGTGGTTTTGTCTGGAATCCTTGTGTACGATGCTCGGGGCTCCAAGGAAGAAGGGCTGGGTTCAGCAAACATGGGCAGGATGGAAGCGGGACTGGCCAAGGAGTGAACCGAGTGGAAGGGGGCAGCTGTTGAGGCTGGAGACCCTGGAGTTCTCAAGCCCTCAGTGAATGGGACACTCTAAAGGGGACAGAAAAGCAGAAACACAACAGATAAAAAAGTTTTCATAAAACAAATGTAACATCCAGTCACATCCATATGCAGAAGGAATATATGGTTCACAGGAGCTCACTTTACAGCAGACACTGTACAGAACCTGATCCAGCAGCCCATGTAAAAGGCAAGGTTTTTTCCCTTAATTCTGGTAACTGGATGGAAAGTTAAAGGCATACATTTTACAGCTGAACAAGCATCCATAAAGAAAATCAACAAAATGACAGTGAAATTCTGTGATGCTTCCTTAACCTCTCCCATGTAACACAAGAGCACTCAGTGTTTCTTGATTGTTTCTTGCCGTGTCCTGCAGAAGGCATCTTACAACAGTTTTGAGACTGACAGAGAGCAGTCAGGGAGTACCTCGAGATAACTAATCCTCTGAAATAACATACTAGAAAGTCCAACACTTCCTTTTCAGTTCAGTGGAACTTTGAATAAAATATTACTCACTTCACACTCCACTGGCTACAACTATCAAATCAGTAACACCAACAAAAAGAACTGTGCAGCCAGACAAAGAGCAAACAGGGGCAGCAATTCTGGTGAGTTGACTCCTTCACTGTGACCTCAGAAAGCTGTTTGTCCATGCCCCTGCCCACAACCACAGCTCAGAGAACGCTGCAGAACTGACCTGCTTTGGCACGTCTGCGTTCGAGGTGCGAGTGGATGCTCTGACCTTGCTGTGCCTCCTGTGGAACAGAGCAGCCTGTCAGCATCCAAGACATGCTTCAGCCTCACTCCTTCCCCCATCACTTATGGCCATGCCAGTATCCAACAGAAACATCTCAAGCTCTCTTTTATCGTGTTTTGTTAATAATTAGTTCAAGTTTTAAAAGGTCAAAAGAGTTGTAAATTAAATGATGCAAGATAAGAAACGTACAAGAATGGAAGAAAGGAAGATCCAGATCATTCACAGAATCAGAGAACCATTAAAATTGGAAAAGGCCTCTAAGATCATCAAGTCCAACTGTTCCCTCAGCACTAACCCATGTCCCCAAGCGCTTTATCTCCACCTTTTCTGAACACCTCCAGGGATAGTGACTCTTAACACTTCCCTGGGCAGCCTGTGCCAGTGCCTGATCAATTTTTCTCAGTATCTGACCTAAACTTCTCATGGTACCACTTGAAGCCATTTCCTCTTGTCCTGTCACTCATTACCTGGGAGAAGAGACTGACCCCACCTGGCTGGTGGGGATCTCTTGAGACTTCAAGAACAACTTGGGGCTAAATACTAACTGAATACTAAACAGCACATTTTAGTTTAACTCCATCATTTTTCATTATTATAAACATCTACAGAAGAATGGCTTCAGAACCAGAATGAGCTAATCTTCAACAATTGTACAAATTTTTACAAACTCAGTCAACCGTATAAAATTTTGTATGTTAGACTCCAAAAGGTGATATCCTGCATTACACTCATGGTTAGATTCATTTTATGTCAATGATTAAATAGAAAATCAAATTTTCAAATAGAAAAGGAGCTCAACTGGAGTCTGAGACATTAACATTATTTATTAATAGTAGATTAATGCAGACTTTTTAAAATTCCTATTAAGTCCCCATAACCTTTTGTATTAGGAGTAGGAGTTTCCCACACATAGTTTGGATTTGGAGTAGGAAAAGTTTCCCACATGAAGACTGGATAGCATTAGAGTCAAGTAAGGAAAAAACTATTTTATAATGAAAAAGCATATTCTTAATTTATATATTTAGAAACAATTGAGTATTTTAGGTCACAGTTTCAAACTTGCAGATCTCAAGTTCCATTATGGGCTCTGTCACTGGCTGTCTGCACAGCTAGAGTGGCACAGATGGATCCTCACTAACATTATGGAATCTTCAGCACATGCTGAAATTTCAGACAGCTAAGCCACATTATCCATAGACATAAAAATGTGGTACCAAAACTTTCCTCTTATATCATCACAAAATAATAAATTTTTTACATTTTAGTTCAGCTACCTTAAATTTGGTACCTGAGAATGAGCCTGCCTACAAGCAGCATTAAAACACTGGAATTTAGACAAGAAGGGCACCGTGAAAGTCTCAGCTATGTTTTGCCTTACAAAGCTGTTTCATCTTACCTTTCATATGGGGTTCTCTTCATCCCACTGTCCTTAATATAATCCACTAGCTGCTTCTGTGTTCGTCCACTGTGAACCCACAGAAGGACAAAGGTTATCAAACACAGGGGATGAGCATTACAGAGGAATGTCTTTAGAATACTTCTTCCTTTTGCTCTCATTTTCTAAGACAAAATGAGTGTGCTCTGTTTCTCCCTACCTGTATCTGAAAGATGAGCCTCTGGTGAAGAACACTGCTTTAGCCTTTGGCTTTGGCTGGTCGAAGAGCCTAAAGAATGTGTGATACTCAACACAGATTTTCCAGAAGTTTTTACACTCATCCCTACTTCCCAAAAGAAACTCCAATGTATCTTGATATGGGCCCTGGGAAAAAAACATAGAAGTTCAGTAGCACCTAAAATGACAGTAAGGAGAAAAGGAAGGTACAAATGTGTGCCAACAAAAAAGATGAACTCCAGCAAGATGCAGGATTTTGCTAAGTCACTTCTCATCTGCCTTAAAACAATGGGAGTGATTCTGAATGCAGTTAAAAATTATTTAATAGCTGTCCAAAATGTTTGCTTACCTTGAAATAGTAAAAGTGTTTTAAAAGCACTTGACTTTGAAACATGCTCAATACAGCCCACCTTTAGAAAATTCAAAGAAATTTATATATACAAGTGAAATAGTAGCTATTTTAAAATATTCCTTTTTTAGGAATTCTGATCTTGTGTCCTGGAAATTCAGACAAAACCAGAAAATACTGCATATGTCAGAGCATAGTTACCACATGAAATTTCTGAGGGTCTCTTTGTGAGTAACATTGCTACATCAGCAGACAGTGTGTCCTGTGTTTCAGGTATCCTTGATACCTGAAATTATATTATGTCCAAAGTTGGGGTTTTTCCTCTATTTTAATAGAAATTAAACACTGAATGCAATCAGTCATCCAGCATGGAAGCAACAATTTAAATGACATTTGCAATGAAAAACATCTACTGTAAATCAGCAAAGTATGAAAAGTTACACTTGTGCTCTAGAGATGCATAGAAAAGATGAAGCAAGAGTAATCACACCATCCTTAAAATTAAGCTACAACAATATACTTTCAGCCTCCTATTCCTACTTGAGGTGTATCAGATAATTTTCACTTGAATCAAGAAGGTGGATGCAACTTTTTCAAAGGAGAAATACTGAGAAAGGCTGCACCAAATACTTGGGTCTAGTAATTTTTTTTCTGTCTTACATTTATACATGTGTAAGCTTGTGTCAAGGATGAGATTGAAACCCAAAACCTAAAGATCCTAAGTTGTGGGGGTGAGAAAGGAAAGACTGACACTTGAATGATGCAGCCAAACCTGCCTGCTGAGGCTGTTTTATAAAATCACAAGCTCCAGAAATGTTCATAATAAAATAAAGCACAGGTATTTTTTTCAACACTGAGCAGTCTATATTACAGTAAAAGTTACACAGACCTCTGGGTGGAGCTTAATAAGGAATCTTTTCCTCTTGAAGCTCAGCTTACGGACCTTGGACCAGTTGAAGGTATTGATTTTTGTGTTACCCTGAATCAAAATGAGAATGATCAAATGTTAGCAAAAGTTTCAGAAAAGCAGAGCACCAAACAAAATTCTGTTGTGGGTATATAGATGTGCATGTATCCACATGGATTTTTAGTTCTGATGACAATATTCCCTTAAACAAGAGAGGCCCCTGAGCAGTCTGAGAGGGATTGCAGGACTGATGCACCTCCAAAAGAAGCTGCCCCACAGTAACCAGGTACAGGTAAGACACAACTGAGCATCCAAACAGAAATATTTTGTGTTTTGGGGAGAGGAAAACTCTATCATTGCATTCATAAACAGGACTCTGAGCACTGAGTTGCTTCTTTAATGCAACAAACAAAGTAACACTAATTGGTCCAATTACTGCAATCAATCAGCATTCCTATACAATAAGAGCAACAATATCCAGCAAAAATCCCCTGGAATATTAAAATAAGAGAAACCAAACCAAAATTCCAGGATGACAGACCTCACCTAGGGCTGTTCCAAAAATGAATTAATTGATGATTTTCTCTCATCACACACCTAACTTCAAACAAAGCCCATCTACTGCACTGTCACTTGGTTTTGATGCTCTGCTCTCTGCACAAGAACGAGCTGCACCAAACAGAATTTTGGGGGCTTAAATGACACTCCTTGACCATAGAATATATTACATTTCCAAGGCATCAGAGACACCTGATGTTAAAATGAGAGACTTACTCCAAGACATGCTAAAGGACAGAGTCTGCCATCCCTGCCATACCTGGAACACCAGCACACCCATGTGTGAAACTGCCAGGTTGATTTTGGTGCCCTCACGGTCAGAGGCAAGGTGGAATCTGATGCCATACATCTCCAGTTTCCTGGCAATTTCAAGCACTTGAAAGTCAGATTCAGCAGGAGTTTGACCCCTATAATGAGGAAGAAAAATAAAATTTTAACAACAATCTGATTCTACAACACTACCAACATGTTTAAGTCTGAACTCTGGCACTAAATGAGAATTTTCTGTCTCATCTAGTGGGTTGGTTTCACTCCTTGTGTCACACTGAAATTTCTGTAATGACACAGTTGATGGCCAATGTCAAGTGCATCCCAAGCCAGATGCTGAGAGAGATATTAATCAGCTCAGAGCTTTTGCCAGTTGAGAAACCATAAAGTTGAACAGATCCAAATTCAATTCACTGCTCCTCCTTCTGCTTGCTTTGTGTACACATTAGCATTAACAAAGATAAGAAGTGAGAGTTGGCATAGTTGCGCAGCCAGCAAAACAGAAACAATGCAAATATTGCAACAGAATGACCCTTTTCAGGTCAGGTTTTGAGATCACAAAATCATTACTCTATTACTACCAGGTGCCTTTGGCTGGATAATTCCCTCCCTGCCAAGGAATCCAAAGAAGAATCTTTAAAATAAAACTTCATCTGTTGTCAAAATTATTCTAAAAACAAGAGGAAGCTGTACACAGACAGGAGCAAGTGCTCTGTAAGGGTGCACAAGGTCCAAAAAAGCAACACAGAGACTGTTCATGACCTGGCACACTTTCAGCCCTCACTGACTGCTCCAAAGGTTAGCTGACATCCAACCACCAAAATTTTGCTCTCCTGCAAAAAAAAACAGTCCTTTTTTCCCTCAATCCCCCTTGGTTTTTTTCCCATGAGAGAGTGCATTCAATTGTAGTGCATTTTCAGTGGGTACAAGAGCTTTTCCCTGTAAGTCAAAACACTCTATAAGTTCATGGGTCCTGACAAGGAGTTAAAGATCCTCCAAGGACGAGCAAATGGTGCTGTGGAAACGAAGGAGTTCTTGGAGTCATAGAATCATAAAATCATTAGGGCTGAAAAAGACATTGAAGGTCATCAAGCCCAGCTATTGCTACTGATCATGCCCCAGTTACATTACAAAGCAAAAAAGTCTTAATCACAAACATGAGCATGTCACCCAAGTAGGTCTCTGAACTACAAACACCCTGTAAAAAACGACTACTGCCCAGTTTTAGGCATAACATGGTCCAGGAGAACCAGGAGAACCTTCTCCTGTGCTAACCCCAAGGAAACCCCACTGCAGAGCTGCTGATCTGGGGTCCCCAGCCTAAGTGGACACCCCATAAAATTAAGGAAGATCAGAGGAGGGCACAGAGATGCTCCAAGAGCTGGAGCCCCTGTCTGGAGACAGGTTGGGAGAGCTGGGGTTGTTCCCCTGGAGAAGGCTCTGGGGAGACCTCATTGTGGCCTTTCAGTTCTTAACAAGGGCTTTTCAAAAACAGGGACTTTTTCTATGGACAAAAGGTAATAGGAGATGGGGAATGGTTTTAAACTAAAAGAGAAGAGATTAAAATTACATCAGGAGAAAATCTTCCCTGTGTGGGTGCTGAGGCCCTGGCACAGGGTGCCCAGAGAAGCTGTGGCTGCCCCTGGATCCCTGGAAGTGCCCAAGGCCAGGCTGGACAGGGCTTGGAGCAGCCTGGGATAGTGGAAGCTGTCCCTGCCCATGGCAGCAGATCAAAATTTAAGTTCCCTTCCATCCCACACCACTCTGGAATTGTGTGAAACACCAGCAGCACAGGATCTGCTGGGGTATTCAGAGCAGTGAGGCTGCATCAGCCACAGCTGGATAAACTGACTCCCTACATCACTACTGACAATGATTAGAAATAATAAATACCAAATTATTTCCATGTGCAAGTTCACTAGGATAAATGTAATGATACACAGAAGACAGGTGCTCAAAATTATTATTCTATTTACAAACAAGTGCTGAAACCAGATTAGATTCCTGCACAGACACAGACTAAGCAAATTTTACAAGCCTTTTTTCCCAAGAAGAAAGTGGCCTTCCTTCCATAAATCTGCATTTCATTTTATTAAAACAGATGACAAACTATTTTTAGCATTACCTGTTTTTGTGTACTATGCTCTGCCAACCACAGCATCACTACTAAATAAATTCTCCTGGTCCCTTGACTGGCTTTTCTAGTCATACTCCTTAAAAATACCTCCTTCTACCTACCTAGAGTCATGTGTTAGATCAAACAATTGTTTAGCTCCATATAGATTTTTTAAAAATACAAATAGAGAATACTGAAGTGAATTATTACATTTGAATTAACAAAACTAGGGATGATGACAATACATATTAACTCCAAGTAGGAACTGTCTCTACAATTCAGAATGCAATTATGAAACTTATTTCATATGCTACACTTTTAAAAATAGAAGTTGCTAGAAAAAGCAATGATTTTTTTTATACTTAGTAAAAGTGTGTAAAGCACACACGCACAAAATGCCCTGAGAAAGTAAACCTGAATGCACACAGCAGCATTTCAGCAGTGTTCTGTTGCCTTGCTCATTTTGGAGGGAAAACAAAGAATCTAAAACATTACAGCAGGAAATCACAAATTTAGTTTGCCAGCTGCAGAAGGCAGAGAGAGATTCAATGACATTCCTGACTTTACAAGCTCACTCCATAATCCACCCTTATCCAAATGTCAGTATTATGTGACCATATAATAAGAAGGGAAGAACATAATGGGCACAAAAACCTGATTTCAAATGGAAACAGAAATGCCACACAACAGAGAGAGTAATTTCTACCACTTTTACTACTACATGAACTAGTTATGCCTAAAAACTCAGACTGGTAAAGCAGATTTCTCTTTCCCTCACTGAAATGAGTAACACCAGAGTAACTGCTTTTAACATTGGCTTTAACTGTTGTTTCATTTCCACCACAGATTCCTCAACTACATCAAAAAACCTGGACTACCATGGTTCCTATTTATTAAATATACACAAGACAAAAGAGGTAGACCATAAATCCTGCTTTTGGCCAGGGCTTCCTGAGTTACACTCTGAGCTCTGTGTGTAACTCCCACCCACGCTAATTCCTGCTGTAATTCTTCTGAATACAGCAACACTGAGAATGAAAGCAGGGCTTTGTTTTTTCAAAAGGGTGCTGAGGCTGGGAAGGAGGCTTGGAAGGGAAGGAAGGCAAAAAACAAAAAATGGCAACTAGAAAATTGGAGCTCCACACTACTAAAAATTCCTCACGAACAGTCTGGTGTAACTGATGTAGAACCGCTGATTGTTATTTAAAGTACTATTAGATATGACCCAAAGCACAGTACATCTCAGAAAAAAAAAATTAAAAATAAGATACCAGCCAATTTTAAGAGTGTTCACTTGCACACAACCTGCCTGTAGCCAGCAGAGAAGCTGAGCCTGGTGTGGAGGAGCTGGGAGCAGAGCCAGGCAGCTCTGATTGTTCACAGACAGGTACCAAGAGAGAGAGCTCTAGAAATTGCCCTCAGATGCTGCCTGCAGGCTTAGCTGCACAGCCCAGCCCCAAAACAATCTGCTCTAATTTTGTTCAGCCATTAAGCAGATAAATCTACTTAATCTTCCCCAGGTCAATGGATGACACACTAATATCAGTATTTCCAGCAAAAACTGCTGTCAGTGCAAGAGGTGTTGGTGTAGAGGTTCCTTACAACCATCCAGCTAGACAAATGTTGGTTGTGATAAAATATTCCCATGGCAATGGACTCAAAATAAATGCTGTCAAGTGTTAAGTGATTTACAGAGCATTTAACCCCAGTGATTAATATAGAGCTTTAAAGATGAAGTGTCAAGTTTGAGCTTTTCTAATTTACAGGCAATTCAAAGAATTTAAATTCATGGACAACTAAGCTAACAAGTTGTGAAAGGATATGAGGGATAGCAGTAAATGTAAATACAAATCTATTAAATCTTTTACTTCTTTCCTGATTTAAGTATGCACAAACAAAGAAACCACAGACATGTGAACACAGGCCAAATGTGTCATGTTGAATCCTGCACTCACCTTGCAGCAAGTATTCTACTACTCACAGAAGGCAGAAAACATTGCATTTTGGGTGTCTGGGTGTCAGGAATTAACTGCACCAGTACCAATATACCATCTACAAAATATACATCTTTATTTTTAATAAACTATAGAAGATGGTTTTTATTTATTTCCATTTTATAGAAATAAAATAGGTTAATTCAGGCTCTTGCTGAAGCAATAGCTAATGTGCTACACCAAAAAAATAACTCATCTTGTTTACCATTACTACATTTGCAAAGTATAAAAACCACATTCCTATTCTTTATGAAAGTAAAAGTATTTACAAATGTAAAGGAAAAAATATATTTAATAGAAAATAAGCATTCATTTGTCATCTTTCCATTTACAACATGCTCCATTTACAGAATGGATTGGATGCACAGGTTTTGTTTTACTCAGGGTGATGACATTCTACCACTTCTAACAGCTACAGTGAAGCAATTAAAAAAAATAAAAAGGAAAACAGGCAGAAGGAAAGTGCCACAGAAACAATCTGGAGGAGATGAGCCATACTGCCAGAAATGGGTTTCTTTTCCTGAACACCTGGTTTGTACAAGAAATCTTTCAGGAGCAATCATCAGTGGAGGAATCACAGAATCCCAGGTTTGGGTGGGAAGGGACCTTAAAGATCATCCAGGACACCTTCCACTACCCCAGGCTGCTCCAAGCTCCATCCAACCTGGCTCAAAAATATTAGTCTGCTAAAAGTAACTTGGGGAATAATAAGGTAAATTAATGTAAATAAAATATTAAAATAAATTTTAAAAGCAAAAATGTGACACACCAGGATAATATGAAAGAGAAGCATTTTTGTCTGTCCATCTGCACTGTGCATTCTCACCAGGAAAAAGGCCAAATGCCCAGGTGCCTGCTCCTTGGAACAGAAATGAGGAAAAATGTGTCTACACTGAGAAAACTCAGAACTCTCCTCACCTGCTGAAGATGGGAAAGGATGGTCCACACTCCCTGAGCAAGGGAAGAGGGAAGGGATGTGTGTGCTAGTTTGGGCTGGGTTAATTTTCTTCACAGCAGCTGGTAGCAGGCTGAGATTTCTACTTGACCTGGGAACCTGTTGATAACACAGGGGTGCTTCCCTTATTGCCCAGCAAAGCTCACCAGAGCCAAGGCCCTTTCTGTTCCACAGGGAGGGGCTGGGAGAGGGGGCACAGCCAGGACAGCTGATCCCAGCTGACCCCAAGGATATCTCATCCCATCCCATATGGCCTCATGCTCGGCACACAGAGCTGGGGGAAGCAGGAGAAGGGGACATTTGGAGTGCTGGTGCTTGTTTTCCCAAGGCACTGTTACCTGTGATGGGATCCTGCTTTCCTGAGGATGGCTCAACACCTGCTTGCCAGTGGGAAGTAAGGAAAGAATTCCTGGTTTTGCTTTGCATGCTTTTGCTTCACCTATTTAAGCTGTCTGTACCTCAGGCTGTGACTTTTCCCACTTTCACCCTTTCAAATCTCTCCCCCAACCCAAGGAGAAGCCAGCAGCAGCATGGGGCTGAGCTGGGGTTAAACCATGGAAGCCACAGGTAATTTTAAGACCTGCTTGCAAAATGACATCTCTCTAACAAAAATGTTTCCAAAAGCACTGGGGAAATTTCAAATGTGCCTTCAAGGTACCCAGATATCAGTAACATTCAAAGGTAACCTTTTCTAATCTCATGCCTCAGCTGTTAATCTAAATGTGGCTTGCATGGACACTTCTAACAAAATAAAATAAGATTTACAATCATTTTAATAATATGGCTGTATTAAACACAATTCTTATTAAACTGATTTTGAAAAGTACATTTATGAAGCAAGGAATTTTTACCTATTAACCTTCCTCTGATTCCTTCCTGGCAAGCAAAAATACAAACTTTCCTTACTGTAATCAATTATTAGAAGTAACTTCTTGGGAAAAAAAAAGCTCAAATCTATTAAACAGAACTACCAGTCCCTGCCTCAGAAGACAGTCACCACCTTTCCATCAAGAGAAGCAAACCAGGAAAATTCCCCACAAGCAGAATCCTGGTATGTGACTAATGCTGGGCTGCTCTGTCCATGCTCTGGGGGTACTCAGATGTAAAAAACCCACATTTCACCTCAGATTTGAGAGCCATCAGCCTACCCTGCATGGGGTCATCAAAACCTTGCATGACCCATTGGTAGCTTCAGACTCCACAGCATCTTGCAGCAGTATCACAATATTGCTACAGGTTCTGTGAAAAGGATGTGTCCCCTTTTAATTTGCTTTGAAATTGCTAATTATTTCAGCACTTTTCTTCAGACAAGAGAAAAATCATGAAATGGTTTCCCTACTCCCTCCTCCCAAGGTGAAGAATCCTAGCATATATTTTAATTTACTTCAAAATTACTTTAAATTACTTAAACATTTCTTTTGTTTCTTCATCATTTCTACATGCACCTCAAAGGTTCAAAAGCAGAAAAAAGTAACCACCTGATTTCATGAAGAATCAACAAAACTGAAATTTTATCATAGCAATAATTTCAGTACAAGTTAAAATGACTGACCATAAACAGCAAATATCTAATTACTGAAATTGTCAGGAACTAATTTCCCAATACTACAGGATGTGTCTTTAAACACAGATGCTGCCCTGAAAAACTTTTGTTCTGTCTTAAAAAAAAAAAAAAATCAGTCAGCAACAATCGACGAGTTCACCCACAGAGAGCAAAGGAAAATCTAAGTTTGGAATAAAACACAATAAAATGCATGTGTGGACATTCACAATTTTTTAAAGACCTTCAAATTGCTAAATACTAATAAGCAAGGTCTCAAAAATTACAGAAAAATAAGTTCCTGCAGTTCCTGACTCCATGTTAGAACTAATTTTATATTTGTGGCAGTTTCTTTGTCACCAATAATCTTCCCTTAATTCAAAAATACTCAGTTATAAGATAAGGTATTGCATGAATTCTGATGGAAGTTATTTCTTCCCCAGTCCCTCCATCCTTTTCCATCTCCCTTATGCTTAATGTGTAGCAAAAGAATACAATGCAATTGATTTCTAATTATTTAGACAAAAGGAAGAGCTCTGCATATGCTGGCAAAATTGAGCTTAAACTCTGTAGAATGGAAAATCTGAATAATTATTTTGCCTAAACCCATTATTAGATGTAAGCTTTCTTTGGCATGTTACTAAAGGCATACTGCAAAAATCACTTGAGAAGAACTACTGCCCAACAGCTCCATCCTGACTATGTAACTATTGCTACCAAACTTTTCTTGCTCAAGGTAAATGGTGTTTAATTTACACACTCTTAATGTCATCCTGTCATGCAGCTGCTCAAGCTCCCCTAGGCAAGCCCACCTGCTGCCCAGGGGTTCCCTATTCCCTTAGGTTTACATTAATCCTCACTTACACATGCTTCCTGTGGAAGTCCAGGATCTTTCCTTCAAGTTTTTCCTGGTTTGGCAAATACTGGTTTGTTTTAAGGTGTTCTCGATCTTCTGATTCATCAAAATCTCCTATTTCAGCTACAAAAGAAAACAAAACTATGTTAGAGTAAGAACAATGGAAAAGGAACAATGACAGAAAATACTTGTTAAGGAATTAGAGAGATGTTTAGGTCTTCAAATTTGGGCATGTTTTGTATCCAGCTTCATTTTACCAAAATCACCCCCAGCTGACTTCCTGGGGATTACAGCAGTATTTGAACATTGTCTGGAAAATTTAGACTTCTTAAGGGTGCAAGATGTGAAACTTTTAGAAGACCTGTGAGGTGGTCTGAACAGTTCTTCCTTACAAATACCTTATACCAAATAGCATATTTTAATTTATTTTTTATTATATATATGTAAAATAGTAAAAAAAAATAAAAATTAAATAGTGTCTAGTAATAGACAAGGTTAGTTGGGAAGATGGCAAGTTACATCTGGAATTTTGGCCTCCCCTTCACGTATCCATGTCTTTCAGACACAATTCTGTGAATTTAGGAAGATTTACAGAAGAAAAAAGCATTATTGTAAAATGCAGAACAGTTTCCACCTGATACAACAATCAGAAGTCTTTGGCTTGGAATAGAAAAGCACAAGGCAGGCAGAACATGTGGCAAATGTACATAAAATTACAAGCTGAATAAATAAATTCTAAGAATTTACTTTTTCTGATAAAAAAATATGAAGTTGCAACATTAAATTCAAAACCAAAAGGTCTTAAAAGATAAAAGTCCATATGTTGCCCTAAAAACTTCCCAAAAACTAAGCTGTGAAGCTCATTTCTGTGGAAGGATGCCAAAAATATAAGCAAATTCAAAAATTAGATAAATACAGGGGCAACCAAACAGATGCAGAGTCAGTCTGTGGTGCTGTGTGTGCAGTGATTATGGGATGGATGCAGCAAAGGAAGAGTTGCTCTATGTCTGAGGGCATCTGCCATCAGCTATGTCAGAGAAAGGAGTGGGGTTGTTCCTAACAAGAACACAGCAAATCCTGTTTAAAATCTAGCCAGCACAAGAAGGAATGAGTCAAAAATACTGAATATTTTGTAAAATAAATTCTGTTGAAAATGAAGCTGTTCTTTCTCACATTTTCCAGAAGAGCAGAGTCAGGCTAAGCAAGGCCTGATGCTGAGATTCTCTTATCAGTTCCACAGTGCTGGAAAACCATGAGCAGGTTTTAGTGGTGCCACTCACTGATGGCACACACACAAGACAGATTTATTCTTCCAATAGAATCACCAGAAAAAATACTATTATAACTGTATTATTATATTGCATTGCACAATTAGGCAACCAAAAACTAGTAGGCAGTGAAGAAGAATTATTGATCCGTTTTTGCTTCCAGCCAGCCAAGAGCCACCAAGAACCTGTGAACACTTCAGCTCCAGCAATTTGGTGTCTGAACTCACTCAGGGTTTCCAACCTCCTCATCTCAAAGGCCACATTTTAGGTTTTTAAGCATGTACAGATTGAGCCAGCAGCAGCATGGAGTGCTTCCAAATAAATTGCTTCCCATTTTCATTTTCAGTCCCAGCAAGGAGGAAAGCTGCTGACAGCCCCACTGCAGAATCTGTTCCAGCATGGTTCTGAGCTGTGTTTCAGCCCAGTTCCTGTACAGCCATCTCCTCCCAGCACAGGGAAATGGAGAAGTGAAGCCAAGGGAGCACCTAGACAGGTGGGAACAGCTGTCTGGGAGATGTGGAGTGCTGGCAGCAGAGCTTGCAGAGCCAGGGAAACAGCAAGGCTGGTTTTGTACTACCCCTCTGAAGCCAAATTTACCTCATACATAAGCACCAGCTGTTCCTCTCGCTGATTTTTTAAGATTTTCTAAGCCTTCTGATGTTTACATTCTTGTAACAAACTTTCTCACACACTTTCTGTAAATAACTCATTGTTTTGCATTCTTTTATGGAGGAGGAGAAATTTGATAGACTGTTGGTTTGTCCAGTGTCATTGGAGAGGTGGCACTGTCACCCTCCAATCCACTGTCACTTTTAGAAAACTTTTATAAATGTTGGAGTCAGAAAATAAATAAACTTCCTTTTTTTCTTCACCTTGAGAGCAGCTGTGTGTGCTTGCGTTCTTTCGTGTCCTATAGTGACAGATGACCATCCCAGGGTAGAAAACCAACATTTTTACAGTGTGTGGAGAAGGAAATACTATGAGATAGAGATTTCTTTTAGTTGCCAAAAGCTTCTGTATGTGATTTAACGTGGGTTAGCAGTGGATACTCACACTGCAGCAGGTGGGAGACCAGCAGAGCAGCTGTGTTGTCACTGCAGGTCAGCCTCTCCTCTGCCAGGTCCCTCTTGATTTGCAATGCAAACAGGTACCTGCAGGGAGGAACAAGGGCTGGAGTTACCTCCTGACACATGAAAACACAACAGAACAACTCAGCAGGAGTTTATAAAAGCAGCATCTCCTGATCCTTCTGCTCCCCAAAAAATAACACAACAGCCTGGTTACCAAGGAGTGTCAAATCAAACCCAAATAACCTGTGACTGTTCCAGGGCAATTTATCAGCACAGAAAGACTCACAGCAACAAAGAAGAAGGAAAACCATGTTTTAAGCAGGCTTCATCTGTGCAGTAACAGCAGCTGTCATTTTTAGCTGGAAAGAAACTTAAAGAACACTTCAAGTGATCTTATCTATTAGAAAAAAATATGGAAGAATATCACTGATTCCAATATTTTGTTAGGAAAACTGATAAGCTTTTCTGTTAGCATTCAACTAATCTACTCAGCAGTTGTATTTTCCAGAACTATATCAGCAGCCTACAAAGACAGTAAGAAGTTCAATTTACTTTTCTTATACTGCTATATTAGTTCCACTGAAATATTTCCCATTCCGTTGTTAAAGAGGAATAATTTCTATTTAACAGTTTTGTATGCTGCTCCTTTTACTTGGAAGGAGATACAGTAAGGAGGCAACAACTCACTACTAGAAACCTTCAAACTGACAGATTGATTCTTTTTCTTTACTGAATTACACCCTAAGAGATAGAAATAAGATTTCTTAAAAGAAGAGTTTATTTTAAAACTTTATTCCTGATGTAAAGTATATTAAAAGTTATACATTTTTAAAAAATTTAAGTACTGTAAGTATGTATTAAAGGCTTCCCAAAAAGTATGCTCTGCTTTCTGTATGTCTGATGACCTCTCAGTTTCTTCAGTACACTCATAATAAAGAATACAATATTATTAACAGCATCATTAATTACCCAGACGCTCTAAGTGCAGATCATAAATAATAAATGGGCAAAATACAGTTCCTGCTCTAAAAAACTGTATTCCTAAATGAATTCCCTATATGAAGCAGCAGTTAATATAAGAAAACTTGGTGCAAAGGAAATATTTAGAGAGTATTTCTCCTTACAAGAGACAGTCACAACTGTTATCATGCTGGTTTGTTCTTAAATACAGCTGAAGGACAAGAAGGAACTGCTCTGAGAGGAATCCCAATTAAAATAGTGAAACTGTGAAAAGCACTAAATGAGCTCTTTAAACACCTCCATCTGGATAATGTCCTTGTTAGAGGCAGATTTCAAACCAGGTCCCCAGGTGCTAGCAGGTGGATAGGGCTGCTTAACTGACCACAGATCCATCAACAATCCACAAAAACACCCCATGGTGAGCACAGTTTAAATTGTGAACAGTAAAGTGTGTTTGGAAGTTTAAATCACTTATTAAAACATGTACTGATTATTTGATATTTATTTTATAGACACTGTTTATAAACATTAGTATTTTCTGCATACTCTGACTCCCTTGGCACCAGGATTCTGGAAAGGCCTAACCTGTGCTGTTTTCTGTTTTGAAAAGTATTTTTTCTGATAACATTCATCTGCCAACACATGTCTGCTGAAACTGTAACATTCACTGTAAGTGCTCTTTTATTCATCTTCCACCTCAGTTTTGCTTGGAAGTGCTGCCTCCCTACTCTATTAATTCAGTATATAAAGCATGTCCAACAGTTCTAAAAATACTTTACCTGGTATATTCTTCTTGCAGCTGACCAGGGTCAGGAGGGAAAAACTTTACAGCCAGACGAAGCATTGTGGTCTTTGGCCCTAGAAGAAAAGTTGGTCATTTCACAAAAACACCCCAAGTTCTTCATAAACACATGAATATTCTGTTTGCCAACAGGCAGAGAAACAACACAGAGAAATTCTAGCCAGTTTCAAATCCCAGCTAACCACAGCAGGCTCTGGTGTAGATTGTTCATGTCAAGTGACATAAAGCAGCTGTTTTCCAGAGGAACTTGGATACCACTGACAAGGTGAGTCTGAATGCTGGAAAAACAATTTCATGCAGTGTGAAATCTGTAATACTCCAAAGCAGCTGCTTGGCTGCATCAAAGACCCTCAGAGGTGACCCAGGGAGAAGGTTCCAGAAGGGAGACACATCCCACAGACTGCCAACACCCACCTCACCATCAGGACTGATGCCAGCACACCTGGCTGGCTCCCCATGCAGATAAAGGGGTGTTTGCAGCCTGCTCCCAGCATGCCTGGTAATACACATTTCCTCCCGTTTCCAGAAAAGTAATTTAATTTTCAAAATTAAACAGAACCCTTGGTCACTATTTAGAACAGTCCATAATGCTCTAAATCATCAGTTCCAGCATCACAACTCAGCCTGTGGAGCCACAATCCCTGTTTCACCTGGATTTCTGAAGGAATTACTACAGGCTACAACAATCCCTCACCATGCCAGGACTGGGCACCACTGTTTCCCCATTGTTTTTCTTGTCTGAAAGCAAATGAGGCCAAGTATTCCAGAGGCAGGCAAAGCACTGGGCAGGCTGTGCTTCCAGGAGCCTGCTGAGCATCCACCTGATGTACACAGGCACCTCCTGGACCTGAGCCAGGCAGTGCCCCCAGGGGCTCCCCGTGCTGCTGCTGTTTCAAAGTAAACTTAGCCAAATTAAAAATAAATCAAACTTGTTGGAGCACAAACAGCCTGCTTTTTAATTTATTTTAAGCAGCAGGTTCTCTCAAAGCTTAACAAAGTCCAGTTTAACCCTATCAGCCCCAAAATACACTGATTTTTTTGTCTGGAATATCTGATTCCCACAGGCCAAATGTTCCTTCACCCATCCTCTTGTTTGCTAATGAGAGAAGAACAAACTTTGCTTTTTGACAAGTAACTCACAGACTATCACAGCTGTGTCAAGAGCAGCTCCCAGCCTCCAATTCCAGAATTACCAAAGCTTTGGTCAACATCAACAACAAAAAACCCACCAAAAAACCCTAAAAACCTAATTACAGTGTAGTATCTAGAAATGAAAGGAGGCTGGAAATAACACCCTATAATGACACAGAAAGCCCACATTTGGCAGAGACTAAGGATTCTACAGTTCTAGACACAGACCCATTGAGGGAAATAAATAGTTTTAATGATTCCAGTTAAAAGACCAAAACTTTACATCAAATTTCTGAAAATACTCTGAGCCTCTGGAAGACCTTCACGAGGTTAAGAACAGTCCTGCACATTCCTGATGCCAATCAAGTGGAAGTATTAATGTGGGAGCAATTTTGGAAGTGCTTCAAGCATCACTTACATCAAATGATAATAAATATTAAAAAAAATAAAAACATAATACTGCATCTTTGCTTCTGTAGCACAACCCTCCTCTTTTTGTTAGCCAGTCTTGCCTTTCCTTTATGAATAAGTTCCACTCCAAATAGGAAAAGAAACACTTGCTCAGTCTTAATATTCAGAATTTATTTTAAGAAGCCAAATCTGAGCAAAAGAAAGAAACAAAAAGGATGTAAGGAAATATTACCCAGGCAGGAATGGTGAATACAATTCTGTATTATATAAAGTAGCAGCACCTCAGAGAAGGTACCCAAATGTCAACCTGATACTGTGTGTCTGGTAGGAGGCTGAAAATTTGGATCCAAACTCCCTCTCACATGGAGTGATTCACTAGTAAAATTGACTGCATTCATTTGAAATTCATTTAAAAACTCCAAACCTTATCACACAGGACAAAGTTCAATGGATGTCACAAAGCCACAACTAACTGGGAGTAAACCAATAATTTCTGTTTTTGGAGAGGGTGTCAAAGACTCAGAAGTGTCTATCTGGAGGTTCACAGCACTCACCAGCAACATCAGCCAATAAGTTTGAGCAAAATCACCTTAAACACCTTAAAGCCCATAACATCTATGTTCCCCTGCAGCTGGACTAAAAATTAGAAGTTTAACTTCAAAATCACTACATTCTACAGAAAAAGAAAAAAAAAAAAAAACAAAAAAAAAAAACAAAACAAGCAAACAAAACCCCCAGTATATAGAAAATAGGACATTTCAGTCAATTTAAAATTGATTTCAGAACATGAACATTTGCCAGACAACTGACTGGTATCTCTTAGAGAATAATATTAACAAAAAAAAAATTAAATAAATCTTTCTGTTTCACTGGCACCACAACATGGGTGGCAGACTGTAAAGCAGCCATAAATCTCAGTACCCATGATTTTAGACCATTTTAGAACAATATTTGTATCATCAGGGAACACTGTCTGTGGTCTAAGGTCAAGTTTCCACAATTTATATGGTATAGGAGAGGATACAGAAGGAGTAACCAAGCAGCACTGCAGACCTATGATCCATCAGATCTTTTGACTGGGACATAATTCCTTCTAGCCAGGAGCATATAAAAAGACAGCACTCCCAACATCTTCTTGGCAGGGAAAATAGAGTGAAAATATTCTGTACTCTCCCAAGGGAGCCTTATTTTATAGATGATTTGGTTCTTCTGCTTAAAAACAGTGTGGACAAAAGTCAAAAATCATGATCTTAAAGTCAGCAAATGAGCTAGAATTGATGATTTCATATTTTCAGGCAATCAATTTTAGACAGAAGAGTAGTTAAAAGCTACTTCCTAGTACTCATTTTCAACATATTTCAATCAAGATTTGCAAAGGAGTAGGAATCCACCACACCCTCCTGATCTTGTTCCTCCACCAAGCCTCTACAATCAGAACCACAAAACAAACAAATTGCTTAACTGTGTTCTACAGAGAAAAAACAAAAAGCTGGATCTAATCTTTCAACATCTGAAGAACCAAGCAGCAACCTGCATTCTTCAACTGTTTTAGGCCTTTAAATTGCCTGTCACATTAACACTTTTTAGGTGGTATAAAGACCACATTTCAGAGCCAAGGCAGAGGCTCTGACACTGCAGCCACCACCCAGGTGGGACATCCCCACCTCTGCTCCTCCAGGGAAGCTGCTCCTGAGCATGTGGAAAGAGCTGCCATGGGAATCAGCCAAAATGTTCCTTTTTCTTCCCACGGTATGACAACACAACTTCCAAAAGCTAACACAGCAAGTGTTGTATTTCACTTCAATACAACAGCAGCTGAGCCAACCTATCCAGATATTTATCAGAGAAAGAACCCTACCCGCAGGAAGTTTCCATTCCACCCACCACATAGTGCCTATTAAAATGTCAGGTTAGCATGCCCCAGCAGGAACCACTCTCACCCCTGCCATGTGTGTTTTACAGGGAAGCATAACCAGTAAATCAAGTAGTAATTGTGAAAGCAACCCACATAAAGAAGATGCAAATTAAGGAAAACTTCCTTTTTTAAAACTACTTACTTCGTACTTGCTTAATAACAGGTTTCATAGGTTCCAGCCAAATCTGAAATTGAAGAGAAAAAAATTACAAACATTCTTATTTAATACAATATGAAAACATCAAAAGGAAATTCAAATTAAGCAGTAATTTATGAGCAGCATTTCTTCCTCAATGCAGTAATTCCTTTGCTTTACAAAAAGTGTACTTATCTATTTGAATTGACATTTCTCATGCATCAATACAAAAGCCACTGATCTGTGCTTAAAGTTCATCTGGACAGAAGAAGAGCCAGGTCAGCAAAAGCAGAGCCCCAGTGCCAAGAGGGCAGGAGTCATGCCAAAACCCACAGTCTGACAGGAGCCAGGCTGCAGAATTACAGAAAGTCTGCAGAACATGAAAAGCTCCAACGTTTTTTTCACTTTCCTGCTATTTCTGTCACTCTTCCCTACCTACTTAAGGGGTTTTACTCAATATTAACTTCCCACCATTTTTTCCCTTTTGACAAGCACGTTTTACAAGAAAGACTTTTGTTCTAGTAAAAGGAGAATCCACAAAAGCAATGCAAAATATTCTGGAAGCTCAACCTTTTATTTTCCCCTCTCTTCCAAAGAGAAAATTGTTACGAGACAATTATGTTTGGTCCTTACTAGTTACTGCTCTGTTTGTGAGACAGCTGAGGATTTAAAGAACATTATTAGCTGCAGGAGCAGTTTGGACACCATGCACAAGCAACAGAAACTAAACAAGCTTTGCTGTATTTCCTCAGCTCAAGAGCAGCATGGATAATGCCATTAGAACTCCCTATAGTCTCAATCATATTCTCTGCATGTGAGTCCTAAAAGTAAAAAAAAAAAAGTAATTTAAAAAAAGTTGAAAAAACCAAAACAAATCAAAATGAAAGGAAAGTTTGGGGAACATTTTCTAGTTTAGAAGCCACACTGTCCTCTTTGCAAGGTACAGGATAAGTGACTAGGAGGCTTAAAGGTGTCAGCATTGATCTAGATCAATGATTTAAAAAGCTTGCAGGCCTTTGTGCCTGCTGAGGTTTTTGTTGATTAGAAAGAGGTCTCTAATGGCTCTTCAGGAAAATTAATTGAAGACTGAATTAACTGAAGATAAATATGAACACTACCAAAATTACACACCGCAATTTGATTTTATAAGTGCTCTGCAGAGTACACTTTGAGTTCATGTTTCTCTTTTCAGAGGAAAGGAGGATTTTATTTCTGTCCCTACAAGTGGGAACATCAGCAGCTGTTTAACTTTATACAATTTCTGAGACTTAACAAGAAGCAGGATCTGATTCCTCCCTTCTTCTTCAATAGCTCTTGTCATTCTGCTGAGTGAAACAGATTTACAAGAATTCAAGAGATAATCCCACAGGAGACTACAGGAAACTGCAGCAGACTGAGAAATTTTTGTCACTGCATTCACCCAACCTTTTTATTATACCAGATTTATCAGGGAACTGCACTCACCCAATATGACTGGATATTCTGGAACTCAATTCCAAAATAGTCTGATTCAATCAAATTCAGATGCTTGTAAACTTCTGTCAATAACGTCTGGCCGTAGCATTTTGACTAAGGAAATAATAATAAAAAAAGTTACAGTGAGATTAATAAGAATAAACAAGAATAAGTTTACAGCAAAAACAAATGACATCTTTATAAACTGGAGAAAAATACCACAAAGTATAGGAATGTGCCTTTTGTTGACGGAGTGACAAAACTATCCTTTGTCCCCTCAAAAAGGAAAGAAGCCCAGAAGGTTCTCTCCTCAATTAGGTGAAAAAGCCACCTCATAAGGCCTAGGGGACTTCACCTCAAACTTATGGATAGCTAATTGGACAGAAGCCAAAATGGGTTCAATTTACTAGAAAAAGAAGTTTACAAAGAAACTAATCCCTTTTGTACGGTGTTTTACCAGGGGCAGGAGGACCTCTTGCACCTGGCTGGATTTTTCTCTGTTTTATTTTACCTTTTATTAAACCTTTTTGTTTCCAACACTGCAACAGAAGCCATCCCGCTGATTTTGTACCTCCAAAGGTAGCTGAGCTATCTTGGGTGAGTACTAAACCTCCAAGTGCTTATGAGACCTGGCTCCAAGAGTCTACTATTACTACAAAGATTATTCACATTATTCTTGTCACTGGAACACACAAACATCTAATATACAAGACTCCATACAAAAATCCTTCACAGAAGCAAAGGAACTGAAGTTGACAGGGGCCACTGGAGGTCACCTACTGGCAGTCTTGCTCCCAGCAGGGTCAGCAGAGAGCTGAGGAGAGCAGCTGCGGGCTATTTGCAGCTCCCTCAATAAACCCACACGTTTGTTTGTGCAGCTGAGTGCTGTGGCCTGGAGCAGGAGCTGCCAAAGCCCTGCTCCACACAGACCCTCACTCACTCCTTCCCACACCAGGAACCCCAGGGCTGGAAATGCCTGCGGACAGCGGGAACCCAACCAAACCTCCTCTCACACCACGCTGCCTGGGGAAGCCTGTCAATGAATCTGTCCCTCAAGAAACTCACTAAGCCTTTCTGAGAGTCAAGTTAGGGGCAAAGCCACACACAGCAGCAAAAAGCAGCTACAGGAGAGAGCAGGAGAATTCCACAGCACACCCAAAGCAGCCACACTTGGGGCTGCTGGTTCAATCACCCAGCTTGCTTTCAGCACCAGGAGAAAACCAGCACTTCTGAAGCCACACATCAGCCCATCTGCATCGCTCAGCAAAGAATCCAAAAGGCTGTCACAGCCCATCCCAGCCACACACAAAACCTTGCATGGCCACCAAGCTCCACCTTGAGCCACAAAGCAGCGCCCCAGCTGTGGGGACAGGGTGTGGCACCATTCTGGATTTATCCAGCACAACGCACTGCCAGCCTTGATGCTGCTGTGGTTTTGTTCATTTGGAAAAGTCCAGTGGTGGAAGACTCTATGACTTTCCCATCAAAGCATGCACAGAGCTCTGTAATGACTCTACACACCCAGAATAGTACCTGCTTTAAAAGTATTAGGTATTATAATAAATTATCAGAGTCACAGGATGATTTGGGTGGGAAGGGACCTTAAAACTCATCCAGTTCCACCCTTGCCATGGCAGGGACCCCTTCCACTGTCCCAGGGTGCTCCAAGCCCTGTCCAGCCTGGCCTTGGACACTTCCAGGGATCCAGGAGCAGCCACAGCTTCTGTGGACCACCTGTGCCAGGACTTCACTACTCTCACATCAGGAAAGAATTTCACAGGGAAGAATTTCTTCTCAACATTTCATCTAAATCTACCCTTCTTCATTGTAAAGCCAAATTAGGGATAGAATTAGAATAATTTAATACAATGCAAATTAAAATATCTAAGAGCAAGAATGTGTTATTTTAGGCTTAAAAGATAAAAAACAAGGGGAAACATTGGAGAAACAGTTTCACATGATTGAGGTGCATAAAAAATTCAAAAGTAATCACCTCTTACAGGAAAAATATATAAACTGCCATTGTTTTTAGAACTGTGCAAATGCCTCTATAACACTTTAAAAAAAACTAAAATTCCATAGAGAAACAGTCTTGACAGCCCTGCAGTGCTGCAAATCTGAAATAAGTTTGGTATCTGCAGTGGTGTGAGCAAAGCTGACAGAATGCAACCCTGGAACCTCAGAGAAAAGCACAGAAACAGGACACAAGATGGGTTTGTACCTCTCACTCAGGCTTTCACCAGCCATGGTACCTGTAAGAGCAACCACAGCTTCAGTCAGGTGAATTCATCCAGTGCAAACACAAATCATTCAAAAAGTTTCTTGGTATCACACTGGCTCAGGCCACTAATGCTGAAACCCCTAAATAAAACTGCAAGTCAGGAGAAATGATGCAGCTCTCAGTGACTGCAGATGGTACAGAGATGCCAGGCTGAGTGCTGACATGGTACATGAATATGAGTACTCATCTCTTTTTCTGAACAGGTTTTGTGATGTCTAAAAAGGCATTTTCTTGGTAAGATACAGTTGCACTTATTTAGCCAAAATCTGTGCTTCCAGAAGACACTGTGGGTATGGGTTTTGGTATTTAAATGGTGACAATGAAATAAGGAATGATACAGGTAATGGCAAGCCACATCTCCAGTAAATGACATTCTTTCTCTGCTGTCTCCTGCACTTTTCCCATGCAGGTAACAGACTCTGCCACAGGAGACATTTATGCCTGGAGAAATGAATTTTGGAAATCAAGTTTTTTCATTTTTAACTGAAACACATTTCTTATTATTCACAGAATGACCAGAGTGGAAGAGACCTTAAAGACCATTGAGTCCAACTCAGCCCAAACACCTCAACTAAACCATGGCACCGAGTGCCACATCCAGTCTGGTTTTAAACACACCCAAGGATGGTGACTCTACCACCTCCCCGGGCAGCCATTCCAGGACTTTATCACCCTTTCTGTAAAAAACTCTTTCCTAATATCCAACCTAAATTTCTCTTGGCACAGCTTAAGGCTGTGTCCTCTGGTTCTGTCAGTGCTGCCTGGAGAAAGAACCCAGCCCCAGATGAGCACAGGCACCTTTCAGGAGCTGTAGAGAGTGATGAGGGCACCCCTGAGTCTCCTTTTTTCCAGGTTGAGCACCCTCAGCTCCCTCAGTCATTCCTCAAGTTCCCTCAGTCAGTCCTCAATGGACTATGCTATGGACTTGTGCAAAAATCTTAAGATAGGAACAGAAGAAAATATCCTCAAATCTAGTAGGACCCTTGTTTTTTAAGGTCCATACCCACACATCTGTAATTGTACACCTCCTTTTCCCAGGCCCCAGATAAGGGAACACTTTTCAGCCAGCAATGTTTGTGGGGAGGCAGCAATACCCTGACCAACCTCATGTGCAGAAAATGGGACGTGCACCTTGCCTTTTGAGGGTACAAAGCTTTAGAAGCCTCTGAAGAGGACATATCCTATGATCCAGGTCTCTGATTTCTCATTCATGAAACAAAAACCAATTCTGGTTCCAACAACCACCTGTTGTTAGAGGTGACACACTTGGATTAACTCCTGAAAGCCTGCTAACAATCAGACAAGTTTTACAGCCAAACTGTGCTGCACTATCAAGGGATCTGTGCGCAGGGCTAGCTCCATACAGGCATTAAAGTGATCCCAACTGGATTTTAATACACAGCTTTCTTCCTTTTCCACTGAACCATGTCTCCTGGCTCCATCAAGTTCTGTGCCTGAAGACATTCTAGCTGCCTTCATCTCTCCCAAAAAAGAGGCTTTATGGCACAGATCCCTGGCACTTCTTCCACTGTCAAGTCCACACTCCTTCAAGAGAAACTGGAGATGAAGAAATTTAGATGGTTGGAGCTGGAAGCACTTGGCAACCAATTAAATTATAAAGGTGCCATCCAAATGTTGAAAGTGTAAAATAATTTTGCTTGGGTTACCAACTGTAATTTTGGGTGCCATTTTCAATGAAAAGCTAAGTAAAAAACCTCAGTTTAAGCTCAGTATCATTTTGCATCCTTCAAAGGATAAATGTGACATTTTGAAAGAACAGTATTAATTTTATTTTAAAATAAAAATGGGGCTCAAAAGCTTGAGACAGAACACAGTATTTTATTATTCTGCCTCAAATTCTCTGGGAAAACTCCTCCTAGAAGTATTTGGTTCCTCAAGTTATTTATTGCATTTATAACCATCCTTCCCAAAGAACTGAACATTATGAAGTAGCCAGAAATGAAAGTAACATAGTGGGCAGCTCCACGTCATTGTTTCATTTGCATAAAAGCAGCACAAAGCAAAATATTTGAAGTAATTTCTTAATTACTGTAATTTTGACAGCAGGGCAAGTAGCTGCATGAATGCATTTCATAAAGGTCCTGCTTTCAATACAAATTCACAACATGGCATACTTTCCATTCCAAACTTCTCAATTACTCTTTATTTTCTGCCAAGACAATGACTACTGATATTGCTGAATTATTTCACATTAAAAAAGAAGAAAAAATGGGGCAAAAAAAACTAAATAGGCAGCTAACAACAGCTTTCCTTGGTGATCCTGCTCTAACTGTACTGTAGATAATTTTAATAAGTCATCATTAGAAGATTGAGAAGTAGAATAGATTTATTTCAAATTGATTTCTATAGTGAAATCCAACTTTAAAAGTTCCCTCAGAGCTGCACAAGTGGCAGCAGATACCCTGACAGCCAGTCATGGCACAGAGAGCCCTGTGTGGCAAGAGAAGCCCCAAACCAAACCCCAAAACCTTCTCAGTGCTACGACAGCATCAAACAGGAACAACCATTCCCAGCTGAAGGTTCTTGCCTCAAGGAGATATCTCTACTTGTTACTTTATCAGAATAATAAACATACCTAATGTTAGGAATGCTTAGGAGAGAGGAATAAAATAGAAATAATTTTTTTAAAAGTAGTAAAGCAGTTATTTTTGTTTTAGAGAACAATATAATCACAGGATGGTTTGGGTGGGAAGGGGCCTTAAAACCCATCCAGTTCCACCCCCTGCCATGGGCAGGAACACCCTCCACTGTCCCAGGTTGCTCCAAGCCTTGTCCAGCCTGGCCATGGACACTTCCAGGGACCCAGGGGCAGCCACAGCTTCTGTGGACCACCTGTGCCAGGACCTCACTACTCTCACAGGGAAGAATTTCTTCTCAACATTTCATCTAAATCTACCCTTCTTCATTTTAAAGCCAAATTAGTGATAGAATTAGAATAATTTAATACAATGCAAATTAAAATATCTGAGAGCAGGAATGTTCTATTTTCCACTGTCCCAGGTTGCTCCAAGCCCTGTCCAACCTCGCCTTGGACACTTCCAGGACCCAGGGGCAGCCACAGCTGCTCTGGGCACACTGTGCCAGGAACTCAGCATCCTCAAAGGGAACAATTCCTTCCCAATATCCCATCCATCCTTTCCCTCTGGCTGTGGAAAGCCATTCCTCCTTGTCCTGTCATTCCATATTTTGTTCAAGTCCCTCTCCAGCTCTCCTGCAGCCCCTTTAGGCATTGGAAGGGGCCCTGAGGTCTCCCTGGAGCCTTCTCTTCTCCAGGCTCCTTCTCTTCAGCCTGGCTCCAGAGCAGAGGGCTCCAGCCCTTGGAGCATCTCCATGGCCTCCTCCAGACTCACTCCAGCAGATCCATGTATTCCTGATGGGGTCTCACCAGAGCAGAGCAGAGGGGCACAATCAAGCCCAGTGTTATTTGCTATTTTCTCAAATATCACTGCTACATGGCAGATCCCCCCTCTGCCATAAGTTCTGGAAGTGACTTGAAAGCCCATCTCATTCCAACTCCTGCCATGGGCAGGGACACCTCCCACTGTCCCAGGTTCTCCAAGCCCTGTCCAGCCTGGCCTTGGACACTTCCAGGGATCCAGGGGCAGCCACAGCTGCTCTGGACACTCTGTCCCAGGGCCCCCCCACCCTCCCAGAGAGCAATTCCTTCCCAATATCCCATCCAACCCTTCCCTCTGACTGTGGAAAGCCGCTGTCCCTTGTCTTGTCACTCCATGCTTTGTCCCCAGTCCCTCTCCAGCTCTCCTGGAGCCCCTTTAGGCACTGGAAGGGGCCATGAGGTCTCCCTGGAGCCTTCTCCAGGCTGGACAATCCCAGCTGTCCCAGCCTGGCTCCAGAGCAGAGGGTTCCAGCCCTTGGAGCATTCCTGTGGCCTCCTCCAGACTCACTCCAGCAGATCCATGTATTCCTGATGGAGTCTCACCAGAGCAGAGCAGAGGGGGACAATCAAGCCCAGTGTTTGCTATTTTCTCAAATATCACTGCTACATGGCAGATCTCCCCTCTGCCATAACGTCTGAGCTTAGGAAGAGAGAAAAGCAAACTCAGCCTAGGATTTTGAGCAGACCATAGCTCAATATTATCAAAATCAAGGCTTCCTCTCTACCTCCCAAACTCGTCTTCCAGGACAACTTAACTTTCTGTTTCCACATATTTTAATTTAAAAACCAAAAAACCCCATATTTTCATAAGGACTAGTACTCTCATCTTCCAAAACTGGCAAGCTGTCCTTGCTCCAACTTTCCAAAAAATAAATCCACTTTTGGCAACAGATAAGCTGGAAGGGAAAATCAGTCCAAAAATCAAGAGTTTGGGGGAAAAAAAGTGTTATAAAGCTGAGGTATGGAATGGAAACTCTTGTGCAGAGCCACTGGACCCTAGCACCAGCAAACACCCTGGATTTTTGTGTCACAGAAATCTGCATCTGTCAGGAGACCAATTCCTCTAGTTAACAGTGGATGTGCATGAGAGACAGAAGTTTAGGTTTGACATCATCACTCACAAGCAGCCAACACAGAGAACTCTGTGAATGGCCAAGGCAAACTAAACTGATTTAAATAAAGGCCACTTCAACATGGATTTTTATTGGTTTTTCTTCTTCAGGCCACTTTAAAAGTTTTCCTGATGAAAAAGTTATTTTTCACTTTATGGCAAATTTAAAAAAAAAATAGACAATTTGCAACTAAACATAGATTTGTTATTTCCTTTCTTAATCAGAAATATGCAAACATTTTGGTGAGTTTATAGCTCTGTTTATCTCCAACCCTTCTGTAATCTGTTAGATCTCTGTCCAAATGAAGCGTGAGACAGAAAAAACACCCTCAAAAGTCCCTGTTAATAATCATCATTAATGCCACATGTAAACAAAACTGTAGTTCTGAATACAGGGTGGACATCAGAATCTTTATTAGAAAGAAGGAAATAATCTCATGTGGCAAGGAATACCAGTCATTAACTTTGTGCTTTCATGGCTGAAACAAGATGACCTTACAGCTCCATATCTAGTATTTAATCTGCAGACTGCAAAAGCAAGAAACAACTGCCTTCCTTTTCAGTCCTTTATTAGTTTTCTCAATTTTGATTGGAACTAGTAACTCCAATGAAAATACTCCCTGATTCCCCACAAAAACAAGCACCAGGTAACAACTCTTCAAACACTGTCTTCATGTGCTCAGCCAAATTGCTTAAATACTATTTTATTTTGATCATCTGAACATTTAACAATAACTTTAAGCTTCAGTTCTTTCAATTTTTCTTTTAACTCTTTGTAAATAAAAGGATATTTTAAATACATTTATTTTATCCACCCTTCTCTACTGACAGGTCCCAACTACAGGTTACTTTCCTCAGGCCACACCAAGAATATTCTGCAGAGCACAGGATGCAGCTTCATTATCACAAAATGAGATAGAGTTCACTTTCATCTTCAAAGTTCTTCTTTAAGAAAAAGAAGGAGTTATTATGTTACAGAAAGAAGAATTATTGTGTTACAATGTTTCCACAGAGCACTGAAGTATCATTTACTCAACTATGGAAGTGGCAAATCCAAATAAAAATCTCAGAGCTATTTAAAGTTCCATTATTACACTCCATACTGGGCATTTTTTTTGTTTAGGAAAAAAAAATAAAATTCTAAGATTCTCTCCCCATGATTATTTTTTGTCCTAGGATTTCAGTGGTTGGTTTTGATGTGGTTTTGTCAGGGTTTTTTTAAAGCAGAATCCACAGCCAGACAAATTATTCTAGAAATGGAAGCCTCTGGCTCATTTAATTAAGGCTAGCTTTAAAATTATGATCATTTAAAGGATCATTTAAGGCAATGTCAAAGCACTGAACCAGCTCTACCCAACAAACAAGCTTTTCCAGAGTGGCTAGACTTGCTGGATGCCTGAAAGTAGGAAAACAACAACTGGTTGACATGGGAAGACATTCCCAAAAGGGAGGGAATTACATGAATGAGACTGGAAAATGTACACTTAGGTGGAGAGCATGTAGAGACAAAAAATGGTCCTAAGTTTTTAGAAATGGTGCTGTGCTGAAATACCTGGAGTACTTGGAATAAAACTGCTGTAGACTACCTGGGGAAGAAGGAAGTCACATTAATTAACACTGTGGGCCACATCCTTGGACAGAGTTTCACAGGTACTGCTGGATGATTTGGCACCAGAATTCCTGCTTGTGAAAATTAAACATCCAGGTGACAACAGTGACAGTACCACAGAGAGGAGCAGCTTTGGGGTAGCTGATCCCAAATTCAGGTTCATACCAGAAAGTCTGAGCACCTCCTTTGTTCACACAAGCTCATAAAGAGAAGGAATGAGAAGTCAGGAGATTTATTTCAATTTTTTCCCCTTTAACTTTGTTCCATGCACAAACCCCTGAACCTTCCTGCAGCCATTCCCTCAGGCCTGGCCATCCCACACACAGACTGTTGGTTCTCCTGGGACCTTGCACAGCTTCATTTCATAGGCATGTATATGCATATAAATAAAACTCTATATTTTAAGTTATTTTAAACAAAACAAAACCACTCTGCTTTCCTCTGTTCATATATTAAAAAAAAAAAACACCACCTCACTAAAATTGCAAGTCTCTCTCCATTAATTATGCTTTTGCCTCAAAACCATCATCCATGCCCACATTTACCAGATTTGATCTGGGTTTTCAAATAATTACAGAATAGTTCAGGTTGGAAGTGCCTTGAAAGACCATCTCATTCCACCTCCTGCCATGGGCAGGGACACCTCCCACCATCCCAGGTTGCTCCAAGCCCTGTCCAGCCTGGCCTTGGACACTTCCAGGGATCCAGGGGCAGCCACAGCTTCTCTGGGCACTGTCCCAGGGCCTCCCCACCCTCCCAGGGAGCAATTCCTTCCCAATATCCCATCCATCCCTGCCCTCTGGCAGTGGGAAGCCATTCCCTGTGTTCTGCCACTGAGAACCTTGTCCCAAGTCCCTCTCCAGCTTTCCTGGAGCCCCTTCAGGTGCTCAAAGACTGCAGTAAGGGCTCCCCAGAGATTTTCCTTCTCCAGGCTGCACAATCCCAATTCTCCCAGTCTCCTCTCCTAGGAGAGCTGTTAGAGCACCCAGGGACTGTACTTTCCCTGCAAGGTGTTAGGCTACCCCAGGCTGACACTTCTTTGAGGAAATCTGCCCAAAGGAAATAGTTTAAAACATCTAGAAGACAGTTATGACAGACTCTTTGGACAAAAGACAAATACAAATTGGGTATTTTTACAGAAAAGGCCAAAACTCCCTTTTGTTTTGTGCAAAACTGAAATGGTACCAGCTGTCCTAACATCACTCCCCACTGTACTTTGAGCAGAGGTGGTGATGGGTTAATAAATACCCACAAGCCAGATTAGATAAGGCCAAGCTTTTCTAACTTCCCCCTTGCCAGCAGGAGTTTCCTACACCACCAGGCTGCCTGCCTGACAAGTGGGCTGAGGGCACAGCAACAATTTTCCTGCATTATTTCAGTTGAAGACATGTCAGACAGCTCTATTAGAGTCTCTACAAAGCTTTGGGGTTTTTTTCCCTTTTCTAATTCTTGTTTTTATTAATGAATGACTGCTCAGACAGAGAGAGGGGCCCACCCCCCTCCCATATCCAACACTCCAGCCTTGCACAGTAAATCTCTCATGCCAGGCATTGCCACCACAGCACAGCTTTTAAAATATTCTATATATATATGGTCTCTCTCTTACCCAAGTAGGCAGCACTGCCCTCTCCAAACATGAATTTGGTTGCAAGGAGAAAGGGCTGACACACAGGTGTGCTTTTTGCAACCCTCTCTAGCTAAATGCACATCCCAAGTCTGTGTGCTCTGAACCCTGGGAGTACCATGACACACAATCCTTGCTCAGCTCCAAATCCCTTTTTCCAGTAGGCACAAACCTAAAATTCCTCTGATCAGCCTCTCAGCACACTGAGCTTCTGTAGCTGTCTTTAGCTGCCCGTGGGCTGATTCTTGGTTTGCTTTTGGCTTTTCTTCCCTTTCAGGCTCTCTGTATTTTACAGAATTACCCATCTGTGGGCCCCACCTTGAATGTCACCCACATCAAAAAAGGTTTAAACAGTTTCCAGTGGACTACTTATTTTTGAGGTTTTTTGTAGAATACAGCATTTCCTACAGCCATTTTGGTTGAATGGCATAGGACTGATTTCAGCTGATTTTCACTATCCTCCATCACTAGATTATGAAAAGAGAAACAAACACCTGCCTAGCCATACAAACTGTTATGAATTCAATCCACTACATTAATATTTCAAGGACTGTAATAACACTTGATCATAATTTTCCTAAATGGTTTCTGTGTTTTAAGATGGGTGCACATAATCAATTTTTTGCACAGGGATATTCAGACTGTTTTTTCTTTATTGCAGTACAACTCAATTTTCTTTACATATAATGTGACACCTAAGGTCAAGAAAATGGTAAAATAATAATTTTGGCTTATACAATTTAAGTTCATATTTTTCCTAAAAAAAAATAAATCAAAAAACACTTGAATGAACAAAACACACACTCTAAATGTCTGTCAATAAAATGGCTGTGGTTTCACCTTTCCCCACCCCATACCACATTCCTACATGGCATCAAAAAAGTCAAGCTTCCAAACACAAAATAACAGGCCTAAAAAATATATAGTGGAACCAAACAGCACACAAAATGCAAAGCTTTAGTTACCTTCTTTTTAAACCCTGTAATAATTGCAAATTTAAAAGAGTGAATTACTAACTTTCTCTTCTGAGGTCAGATAAAAATAAGTCCTAAGGCAGCTTATTTGCCATATTTAGGAGACTCAAACTGAAGCAATGACAAACATCTGGCTATGATTCTTTCTGGAATTTTGACTATTTCTTCCTGGCTAGGGAAGAAAAACACTGTGAGCTGACCAACAGCACCTCGATTCCTGCAGCACAGCACTTAATAGGATTCAGCAGCAGACTATTCCTTGACTCCTCACATATTTAAGCTGTTAATACTTTCACATCACAGAGGGGGAAAGCCTTCATGCAAGGAAGGTCTAAGCAGGCACAGGGAGAGCAAGGCAGAGGCAGGAGGCACAAGTGCCAGTGCCAGAGCCAGAACTGGGCTGCCTGTGCCACCAGCAGCATGCCCAGGGCTCCTCATGGCACACAGCAAGTGCTTTTCAGTGCCCACATGTTTCTTACTTAAAATTGCTCAATAACAGCAGTTAAAATTTGCATCATTTCTGCTCCATCCCCATGAAAGTTCTTGGGGCACTAAAGCTACCAAGACGCTGCTACTGAGAGCAGCATTCTGCCATGTGCAGGAGTGGGAAACACTCCCCAAATCATGGGAAGGATATTGCTTGACTCCTCACATATTTAAGTTGTTAATACTTTCACATCACAGAGGGGGAAAACCTTCATGCATCTAAGTAGGCACAGGGAGAGCAAGGCAGAGGCAGGAGGCACAAGTGCCAGAGCCAGGACTGGGCTGCCTGTGCCACCAGCAGCATGCCCAGGGCTCCTCATGGCACACAGCAAGTGCTTTTCAGTGCCCACAGCATCTTCTCAGTGTTTAACATACACACGTTTCTTACTTAAAATTGCTCAATAACAGCAGTTCAAAGTTGCATCATTTCTGCTCCATCCCCATGAAAGTTCTTGGGGGCACTAAAGCTACCAAAACTCTGCTACTGAGAGAGCATTCTGCCATGTGCAGGAGTGGGAAACACTCCCCAAATCATGGGAAGGATATTGCAGTCAGATTGCTTCCTCTGCCATCCCAAAAACTTCCTGCAGCCCCAGCCCAGCTCCTGATTTCAGGGCCTCCAATGGCTGCTCAAAAACAATGGGCATCCCAGGGGAAGCCACTTTCATGGCACCTTTTCACTCACACATAACTGCAGACTGCACAGAAACCAGAATAACCAGAGTTATTCTGTTCCATTCTAAACATGAGGATGGAGAGTAGCTTTGCACTTTTATTAATGCAATTTATAAATTTCAATAAGCCAAGGAAGTGCCCAGCAAAGACACTATCACTGTCAGAGTAATCATCAAGTAGAGATTTTCAGTTTAGTACAGAATAAGCCACTTTGGTTTTGTAGTAATATAATAGTTGTGCAGGGTACATCAATGAACACCAAAGCAGACAAGAGCAGTGAGAGGACACTAATTAATAAGAAAATAAAGGGAGAATTGCAGTGTAATCTTATCTAACTAGCCTGTTCTCAAGAATGGCAGTGGAGTCTGCCCCTGTCAGAGGGAGAGGGACACCTCAGACAGCATGGCAGGGGTGCAGAACATCATTACTGCATTACATACAAAAAAAATTAAATTCCTTCTGTTCTCAAAACAACCCAACAAAGATTAGCACAAAAGAAAAAAATTGCAGTTTAAATTTTTCCTTAGAGTGAAGCAGGCAGGCAGGCTCTATAATAAAATGTACAAATATTTCTGATTGCCAAATTTCATTTGACATCCAAGCAGAAGGAGAAGAGGAAGTACATGCCATTGAAGAAGCACCAAGTTCTCCCCAAACAATTCAGTAAACTCGAAGCATAATAATATAAACTACTTTTTCTGGGGCACTTCCTCATAGCATAGAGAATATTTCATGTAAAAGAATTTCTTAAATGACACATATCACACAGGCCAAATATTAAACATCATCTGCTGGCAGCAATTCCATGAAATGTCATTTTGGTGAATTCAACCCAGCCCAGACCCTTTTACTTAAGAGTCTGCCACATTTTTGTGCTGATCAAAAGCCTCCATGTTTAATCTCTTCAGAAAATCTGGAAAGCTGGCAGAACTTCTGCTGTAAAACCCTGATTACTTTGAAGTGTGAACTAAATTGAATTTGCCAATCATTCATCTCACAGTCTGCAAAACCTCCCTTTGGACAGACTTAGTTTGGAGAGAAGAGGCCAGGTAATGGCACATGCAAGATTTGAGCTGACTAAACAAGCTGGCTGTAAAAAGGGAAAAAAAAACAACTCATGGAAATAATGAATATTGCAGCCTAGCTTTGAATGGATATGTTTCATTCTCTCTTCTGTTTTGGAAGGGAAAGGAGAACCCATAAATAGCCCATTTTCAGTTGTTTTAAACTCCAGAAAACATTGAGTATTTCTCCACCCCCTAACATTAAAATCAGATTCACTGGAGAAAGGCTCTGCCCAACGCACTTACAATAATAATTTCCTCTTAGTAATTAAAAAATTCCCACTTAGAAATCAAACTTTATGAAACAGAAGGGGAAAGGAAAATGGACAGAGCCAGTGGACTTTAAAGGTGGTAGAATGTAGCTATGTGGAACTTTCAGCAAACTCTTCCAGATACACCAATAACACAAAGAAAAAACTGTTCTTTCCCATTTTGTTCTCTCTCCATCCATTACATCACTCTGTCACAGTCTCTTGACTTGCTCTTTGGCAAGTTAACAAGTCAAGTGGGCTACCAAAAAGGGCAACCACCAACTCCTGCCAGGAGAGAAGCAACTGTTTTAAACACATCTTGGAGAAAGGAAGGGACGACAAGGTAAAGCTGCATGGATTAAGCTGTTTCTGTGGCTACTCTGTTCATCCCATATGGTTAAAAATGTTACTGTGGCTCAATTTAGGCAGGGAGGCAATAAACAGGGTTACTGCATCAGGTTCCCCACCACACTGCACAGGGAAGGGTCTCTGCAGGAGCTGATCCTCCACTCAGTCTGTCCTTCCATTGACACACCACTTTTCCCAATAAAAAGTCACTTGCCATAGTTCTTACAGACAGAAAAATTATTTTTCCCAAAATCATTTGGGAAAAAGGCCCCAAACCACATTTTGGAATCACCCCCATCTCCCCAAGCAGGCAGTGCCAAAACCCCATGGGAAAGGCCTGTGTGTCACTGCACTGACAAACTACAGCTGACCTAAATCAAACACAAAGCCCACCTCATCACATCTTGTTTTCACAGCTAGTGACAAAATTACAAAAGCAAAGAGAAGTGCACAAGTGGCACGGCAATCTGAACCTGCACTCCTCCAGGCAGCTGCTTGGCCATCAGTTTCTCTAATTGCTTTCTGAAAAATGACTGTGCTAGCACACACCACCTATTCAGCAGTGTCACTGCCTTTTCCTAATTCCTGCCCTCAATAATAAGTGAAAAATTCCCATTTTCCATGACAAACAGCAGTCAGCAGCTCCTGCTATCCCAACAGCTCAGCAAAGAAATCAGGCAGATGGTCACAGTTTAATACCTCATTCCTGTTTTCTATCATTTGCTACCTTATTTAGCCAAAACTGAAAGGCCATGGAGGCAGTGTTAGCTGGACTGTAATGCCACAGCTGCTGACTCTGGACCTTTTTGTGCTCAGTGCTCTGAAGCTGACCCAAGGCTGACCCTTTTCCTCATCACTCACATCATCAGGCATGAGGTTTCTAAGTTTTTCAGTTCCAACTGATTTCATAAAGAAAAGCTGCACATAATATTAATTAGGGCCTCAGCATGCTAGTGCCTGAATTTGGGTGTTTCTGTGGGTGCCATAATCAGAGAGAGCTTTCCAGGTAAAGAGAACTAAGATAACTCCTAATTATGGTTAACACATACAACACAACCAGCTGAAAGCTCCATAAACCTGGCCTTGCACTGACTTTCAAAATTACAGAGCTGAGGGTGTTGCTTGGAGTTGTTTTGTTCTTTTTTGAATCAAAACACAAAAGCACCATCTACATAAACATGGAAAAATAAACAAAATTATCCTTCAAAAGAACCAAAGTCAGCGGATTTTGTAAAAAATTATTCTAACATAATGTAAGGGGGAAAAAGAGGCTTTTGTGTTCTATGTGGTACATGAGGGATGGGTGGGTTTGCAGTACCAGACACTCTGTGCTCAAGTGGAAGGATACAGGCACAGCCTCACTCTTTAAAAAAAAAAAAAAAAAAAAAAAAAAACCAGATTTCACATCTGAGACTTCAACAGCTGGACGGAATCTGTAGAAGACATCCCCAAATCCACTATCTCTTCAGAGTTCCACAGAAATCTTTTTCACTCTCTTTGAAAAAGCCTTTTTGAGTCTATGCAACAAACTAAGGCTCCAAGTGGTAATTATAAATTACTGATTACACTTTGATACTATTGTAGAATATCTGATAGCTGAGTATCTTCACTACAACACAGTTGTTTTCTAACAGCAGCTCTCAGGCAAACTAGAATTAAACTCTGAGGTTAATGCTGAAAATGAAACAAAAATTGGAAGAAAAAAAATTGTTTCAAAGCAGAATCACCCTAATTTGTGCATGGCTTATGTGTCTTATGGCAGATTTCCCCAAGCATACTTTTAAATAAACATTTTCAGAAACACTGAACTGACACTGCTTTGGTGCATCCCTCCTAAAGCAAGCTGGCAATCAAAGACTTTCAAATAGGAGCAAGTTTACTTGCAGAGGATACAAACCATTAAAATAATTAATATAAAGCAGTAACTAAGGCAAAGCTCTTCTGCTCTCCCAGCTGCCAAATCGACAAAGCTGCATGTGGCTCAGGAAGCAAGAACATTTTGGCAGGAGACAGTTGGTGCTCCCCCAAAGCAAACAACAAATAAAGACTCTCCCTACAGTATGTGCTTGTATTTAAAGTCTGTTAAAAACAAAAAACATCTGTTATACTTGAAAGATTTTAAAAAACAAGCCACGCAACTGCTGTCGCTCCTTGTAAGCAGGTAAATCCCAACAGGAATATAATGGCTCAAAATGTCCCAGCTCTCTACAGAGGCACATCTTTGTGAGTTTTAAATTCTCAGAGGCTCATATACTTGAACTCAGGTTTAAATCTCTCTTACCTCAATGTCAAGAACTTCCACTGTGTTGTCCAACATCTTGATTTTGACAGGGAGGTCGCGCTCGTGCGCCTTGGCGGGCGATGATGCCATGGCAGTCAGGAGGTTCTGCCCTGGCTCCAAGGTACTCACTCCTGAGCTCTTCTGGGCACCCAAACGAGAGCCCGGCGTCTGCAGAACTCTGTAGGTTCCTTCTATCTCTCCCATCTTCCAACAGCGAGCAGAGTCTGTAGAAATATGGAAGAAAATAGAGGGTTAGGGTTACAGCCAGAAAGATTTTACACTGACATTGTGGATGGAAACACCACCCACTGAAGCATTATCACAGAATCCTTATTTAACATTCCTTATCCCACTAGTAAAATCAGTAATAAAGTTAATGAAGCTCTGGACAGGGCTTGGAGTGACCTGGTCTAGGGGAAGGTGTTCCTGCCCATGGGAGAGGTCGGAACAAGATGAGCTTTAGGGTCCCTTCCAACCCAAACCGTGCTATAATGACTAAAATCCAACAGCTGGGAATAAAAAGCAGGAAGAAAATCCAACCATTCTGAAGCATGGTTAAGAAATGGGATAGTCAAACTTACGCCCTCTGCCCTCTCAACATGAACATTTTTGGTTCTGACAAGGTTTTTCTGCTGATGAATCTCTGCCCACCAGCAGCATGAGCACTGGGCACAGAGAAGAGCGAGGCAGGTGCCTCTCATGGGTACCCAAGCATCCCACTGACTGCACACTGAGATAACAAGAACTATTAACTTCCTGCACCCCCAAAATGAGGACTCAGACAAAACCTTAGCTGCTGGCAGCTCAGAGCCTTCATCAGGCACTGCTACAAGGTAACAGCTCCTCACCTCACCAGGAAATTTGTGCCATACCCAGATTAAATCAGCGGGCAAAAATCTCAGTTACAGAGACAGACACTGGTGAGTGTAGGCTGACTCCTACACGTGAGTCCTGCTGTCATGGCTTGGTGGCAGCTGTGCAGAGCCAATCTTTAATTTGACACAGGGAAAATGTCCCACGAGGCTATCCCCAGCTCTCCCACGCCACCAGGGCAGTGGTGATGTTTGCATGGGGAGTCACAGTGGGGTCTACACAAAGGTGAGGCCAGAATGCAGCACAGCCCCTGCCCCATGCCCACCTCTGGCACTGAGTATTTGGCAGTAGGAGCACACAGGGAGGTTCCCTGGGCCTTTTGGGTGAGTTCCCCAAACACCAGTGTGTCCCAACAGCCCAGAGTAGGGGGGTGCTGCAGTGGGACAGCCTTCACTCCAGAGGAGTGACAGGTTATTGTTTTGTAAAAAACGTGTTTTGTCAGAAAAGAAGAGAGGCAGCTCGTGACAAGACTCCTTTGTCTCTGTGCTCAGAGTAGGTAGGCAGCCTCCTGCAAGGATTTGAATGAAGGCAGCCCTAGATGTCCTTACAAATTACTTGGGGGTGTTATGTTTCCATTCTCACACACATTGAGACTGGTCAAATGTCTTCCTAGCTTGCAGCCCAGTGCATTTTAACATTTTGGGGGTTTTATTTTTATACTTGTAGATCCCTGTAGAGATAAACTTATCCCAGAAGGGCAGAGAGATGCCTCCCCACCTAATCACACCCACCACAAGACTTGTGTGGCCTCTGAACCCCTGCAGAGCCCTGTCCAAGCAGCACAGCTGAGACCACCCAGAGATGCCACCAGCCTCCCATGCAACAAGAAAGTGTGACAAATCACAGAATAATTACGACTGGAAAAAGTCTCTGACAACATCAAGTCCAACCCCTAACCCAGCACTGCCCACACCACCACTAAACCATGGCCCCAGGTGCCCCATCCACACATGTTTGAACACTTCCAGGGATGGAGACTCCACCACTGCCCTAAGAAGCCTATTCCAATGCCTGACCAACCTTTCAGTGAATTAATTTTCCCTGATATTGAATCTAAATGTCCTCTAACACAGCTTGAGGATGTTTCCTCTCGTCCTGCCCCTTGTTCCCTGGGGGCAGAGCTGCACTCTCTTGGCTGGGGTTACAGAGAGCAAGAAGGTTCCCCCTGAGCCTCCTGTTCTTCAGGCTGAGCTCCCCCAGCTGTGCCTCACCTGACCTGTTCTCCAGACCCTCCCCCAGCTCCACTGCCCTTCTCTGGACATGCAGCAGCGACCCAAAACCAGACCCAGCATGAAGGATGAGTTTAAACTTAAAAGTGGGCACACACTGCCCTGTGCCCAGCTTCCCAGCTTTGGGTGACAACTAATCAGAAAGTTTCTTTCTTGGGCTGTTTTGTGTGTATTCTTTGGCTGAACTTCTTGGTTCATGTGGCCACACAGCCAAGGAGAAAAACTTTTAGGTCATAAATTTTAAAACCACTCTAACAACAAAATTCAGAGGTGTAAACTGGGTATCTTTTTCTGCTAACTGCTAATCTGAAGAGAAACAGAGTTTGATCGGGTCATCTGCACACCCTTGGTATCATCTTCCTTATCAGGTAAATTTTTGCTGTTGGCATTCAGGAGCCTGTGATGAACTGGAGCTGCCCAGGATCGGTCACACTCCTCTTTATTAGCCAGCCACTCTTAAAATTAGTGCTCCAGGAGCACTCATTCCCTTCTGAATAAACAGCTCCTGGAAGAGACACACTCTGCAGTTACTCAAAAGGAAAAAAATGCAAGCAAGAGCCGAGGCAGCAGAAGGAACAGCCCTGCAGAGCCCTCAGCAGCCTCCCCTCCAGCTGGAGGCAGCTGCTTCCCCAAGGCAAGGCAGGCAGGCCACCCAAGGCCGGGCTCAGGAGCAGCTCCTGGGCACTCTCTAGCTTTGATTACCAGCCAGGAGAGACCAAAGTCATATTAAACAGGAATTGCACGTGTCAAAGTCCTTCCCCACAGGTGGTAACAGGAAAAGTGAACTCAGTGGGGCTTGATCTCACGTCCCACCGATGACATGTTCCTAAAAATATTTCCAATATTCAGATTTTAAAGGCCAAACGAGCTCTGGGCAGAACACACGTGTGCAGAAGCAAGAATGCTGTCCAGAAGAGCAGTGGGCTGCTGTGCCAGCTGGGAACATCCCCCCTATGCCACATCCTGCTCCCTCCCAAGGCACCCCACTGATGCCACCACGACTGGTGACAATCCCCAGACATCCCAGTCTGCTGCCTCTGCCTTCACCACCCAATGTGTGAGGAGTGCTAGCCAAGTCAAGCACTATCTCCAGTTTCACCACACTTACATAGGGTGTTTTAAGTCCTCTGACTACATATATGACATTTCTGGACAAAAAAACACAGTGTCATGGCTCAGAAACACTTCAGTTCAGAGGGCTGACTACATGAAAGGAGGAGGAAAATGAGCTAGAGACTGGCTGCAAGCTCCAAGAACAGAATTTCTGCAGGCAGAGCAGAGCATCCCACCGAGAGCCATGGGTGAGCCATAACAAGATCTCAACGCTGCAAAACTAAAATATAATATTACCACAACACTGGTGTTCTGGGATAAAAAAATCCTCCTTGCATTGCCTCTCCCTGAACTTGCTTGCACCTAGTGTTTATCCTGATAATTTCCTACAAATTGGGACCCAGGCACTAAAGCTAAATCTGCTCCCTGAAGCACAGTGACTGAATGACTGGTGCTCTCAGCCCTAAATGAAGGAGCAAACAAAACAAGATTTAGGTAACAGTATAACTTTTTTTGTTTTTACTTTTTGTACCAGGTACTTTTTGAAATACCTGTTAAGTCACAATGAGTTTCATCTTCTACTTGGATGGAATAAACATATTTTTCAGAAGCATGACAGCGTTTTCAGCTACCAGCAAATCTGGAAATGCAGCTGGTATTTGCTTGCTTGCTCAGGTATATGCATACCTGAGGATATGCAAGATCATAGAAACAGAGAGTGGCTTGGGTTTAAAGGGACCTTAAAGTCCACCTTGTTTGCACCCCCTGCCATGGGCAGGGACACCTTCCACTAGACCAGTTTAATTCAAGCCCCATTCAGTCTGGCTTTGCACACTTGGATGACACCAAGGGCTGTCCAAGGAGCTCCTCTGAGCACGGTATCTTTTGGTCAGTGGTCCATGCTCCATCCCTCACCCATGCAGGAGGCAGATCTGGAGTGAGGCCAGTTCCCCAGGAGTGTGAGCAGGGTGGTCCCTGCCTTCCATGGGAAGGGATCGCTACACACGGAGCAGCAAGGAAGCACAAAAGAGCAAACTTTCCTCTCTTAACTCTTTAAGCCACAGCCACCCGTTAGCACTGCTACACTGAGCTGACACAAATGATGCACCAAGAATCCAGCACCGCAGCGAAGCCGGGTGAAGATTCCGAGCGCTCCATGGTGAGAGGAGCGATGTGTCTCCCTGAGCCGCACCTCAGGCTCCCCTAGGACCCCTCCCTGCTCACGGCCCCGAAGGGTTCCACGGAGCTGGATGGGCGGGGACAGCGGGGAATGTCCGCGGCCGGTCCCCGCCAGGTGAGCGGCGCTTCAGCAGCGCCTCTCGGACCGAGCAGCCGGGCCAGGCAGGACGCTCCCGGCCCGGGTCCCGCACGGAGGCGGTCAGGGACGGGCCGTACCGGGGCGCGGCTGCCCTCACGCTCGCAGCCCGGCAGGGCAGGGGCGAAGCCGCCCAGGCCGGACCCGCGGCAGCCCCCGCGAAGGCGCTCTCCGAGCCCCCGGGGAAGCCGCTCCCCAGGCCCCGGCAGCCCCCAGCCGAAGCCTCGTCCCGGGGCCGGCAAAGCGCGGCCCGCAGACCCCGTTCCGTTCCCCGGCCCGGCTCCCACACGAGCGCCGCGGGCCGGGGCCGCACCGGCGGAAGCGCGGCCGCGCAGGCGGGGCCGAGCCACCGGCCTGGGGCGCCGCTCGCCGGCAGCGCCGCTGCGGCCCCCTCAGCTGCGGCCCCCCTCAGCTCCCGCCCCGCGCCCGCTCCCCGCGCTCCGGCCCGGCCCAGCCCGGTTCGGTTCGGTTCGCGGCCCGGAGCCGCCGCCCCGCGCTCACCTCCAGGCCGGGCCCGCTCCGCCGCCGCCCGCGCTCACACCGGCCCCGAGCGGCCCCGCCCCGCCCCGCCCGGCAGTGGGCAGCGGGACCGGGGCGGGGCGGCCCCACCCGGCGGGCGGGTAACGGGGCCCGGGGCAGGGCCCGCGGCTCGCTCCGCGCACGGAGCTGCAGCGAGATACAGAACGCAGACACGCACCGAGCCCTCCCGCTGCCCCCGCCGCCCCGGCCGGTTCCGCCGGCATCAGAGGATTGTTTCATACCGAAGCGAAACCCAAAGTGTGGCTTTGCAGTGGTTTTGCAAATAATATTAAAATAAAATAATAATATTTAAAATAATAATTCCCTGCGAAGCTGAGGGACAGGCTGCTGCACAAGGCCTGCACCCCAAAAAGAGGCACATGAAATCCCCCAGCGCCACCCCAGACATCCATCAATCAGGCACACCCCACAGGTCTCATTTGCTCAGGGAAACACCACCCTGGGGGACGACAGCACACCAGTAACCAGCCCCAGGCCAAGTAGTGAAAGTTTTAGGTCTTCACTAGGTTAAATTTTTCACATATAAATTTTAAGTGGGGATAGAATCAGACTCAGCGCTACAGAATGGGAGAAAATGCGGGTGCTGCACAGGGGCATTGGGCAGTGTTGCTGGCCAGAGGAGCTAAAGAACACAAAAGCAGCATCCTCCTCCTCCCTCCCCAACCAGCAAGCCCTCACTGACACAGACAAGAACAAAACACTGTAGGAAATTCAGCACAGGACAAACAGATCTTTGCACCGTCTGGATTTCATCAGCTCTAAAGTTAAGGCCAAGGCTGGCAGATAACAGGACAGCCAGGAAAAGAGCTCTTCCTGAAAAGGGCCACCTTTCACAACCCCTGAGTCACCCACAGCTCACTACAGCCTGCTCTTCAAGACAAGAAGCAACAGGAATGAGAGAAATCCTTTGGTTTCTCTAGATATGGATTGTTGGACAATAGCATGAGAAATGCAAGGAGCCATCTTGTTTCTGAGAACTTGACCTTTTCACAGCAATATGAAAAACAAAATATTGGCATAGCATATGACTTTGGTAATAAAAAACACATAAATTATGCAGAACAGCACTTTCAAACAGAAGCTGCTTCATTACTCTCACTCACAAAAAGGCAGCTTGCAAATTTAGTGAGTAATTCCTGACTAACAGCATTCTCATCTCTTCAAAAGAACAAAGGACACAAGGTTTTAAAAAATACACCCCATGATTTGTTCTCCTTAAAAAGTGATGTGGAGCTGAAGAATCTCATGGATACAGGAAAAAAATATAAACAGGAAAGTTGCAGAAGTGTACACAACATTTTAGACCATTCCATTTATAAGATCAATGGTGATTTCGGTCAGGTGAAGTGCTTTCATCACCGACAGGCTTTTTTCAGTATCTTATTTGCATGGCTTTTTATTTACAACTTAACTGCTAATACACTTTCACATCCTTCAAAGTGCAGACACTTCAGAGTCATCTTCATTTCAATCGCTTTCTTTAACATCTAAAAAGAACACTAAAGTTTTCTTGTGCAAAAAAGCAGCTGCCACTAAGTCAGAGAACAAATCTTATGTGATCACTTTAAAGCCACATACCACCACACTCAGGAGAGGAAGCAAAAATTACAGATGTGGCAGAGCCTTTAGAAACATCAACACCCTGCTGCTGCTCTTTATGCTCCACTCAAGAGTCCTGACTTTGTTGCTTACCCAAAACACAGGTAATTTGCTGAACTGAAACAATGCAGTAAAGGCCCAAAGGTTCAGTGGTTCATTGTCCTCATCCTGAACACCTCTGTTTCACACACAGCTCATTTATGACCTGTCTACTCACACAAAGAAAAAAAAATTTCTTCCATCATATCAGAGAATTCCAGAATAGTTTGGGATGGAAAGGACCTTAAAAACCATCCAGTTTCAATTCCTCTGCCTTGGATAGGGACAGCTTCCACTATCCCAAGTTGCTCCAAGCCCCATCCAACCTGGCCTTGGACACTTCCAGGGATGGAGAAGCCACAGGGTACAATTAGGAAGGGCCATATCAGGGGGAATTTCTGTTCTATACACTCAATCATTTATTAAATCCTCAGCATCTGTAACAAAAAACATGCTTGAGATGTGGTGTTTGGTGATTTTGAAAACTAAAAGAGGGAATGGATTGGTTATCTCTACCAGACTTAGCAGGATGTTCTTCACAGCTGTCCACAAAGAATTTTAAGTTTCTGTAACAGCCATGAAATCAAACTTTTCAGCCATCCAAGCAGTGTTTGAAGCCTTTACAGGAGGAGGAAGAAGTTTAGAGACCAAAACTAGAAGAAGAATGTCATTACACACGAAAGCCAGCTGTTGCTGTTGGAAGGATGCAGTGTCAGGACAAAGCACAGCTTTCTCCTTTTGAGATAAAAACTGATAACAAGGGGTAACTCTCTCACTCAAGTAATACAACAGATAATCAGCACCACATTCTCCTCTTGGCCTGAGCAGGACAATTAGAATTACCCTTTCACTACACTATAATATCATCTTTCTCTTTAATCACCCTCTGGATGAGGGTTGAGGAAGTCCTTCAAAGCAGACTCCTTATCCAACCAAGATAACAGCTGGGAAAGCTTCTTTCTGTTCAGATCCTTCACCATGACAAAGAGAAACTCTGCAGACTGAAAATGGTGATTTTGTCAGCACATATTTTCCAAATACACACTACAAAGCTCTGTCTCTCAGAGGTCTCCATCTCAGAAGAACAAGGCAAGCAGTTTCAAATGCTTACATTGTGTCTTCCCTGCTGTTGGCACAGCTGAGAGCAAAACTATTTACAACCACTTAAGCCAGCATTTTATACCACGTGCACCAAACTAACTGGGCCACATGTCACCAGTTCATTTCTCCAGTGTGTTGTGTTGTGCATTCTACAATGACAACACACATGGGCACACCAAGGATGAAGAGGAAGATGGATTTGATATGGGTTTCACTGCAGGTGGGTCACTGAAAGCACCAGAATCCCTTTTGGGACAGTTCACAGACCTTTGACTGCCACGGTTCACTGCCATTGTCCTGCTTTAGCTCAAGCCAGAGCCTTGTATGACAATTCTCCCATTTGTTACCACCTGGAGATATTCAACTATTTCCTGTAGGCATCATTAACCTAAGCCTAAGTGTCACTAAGGACTAACTGGAAGGGCTGAGAGTTTTCTCCACAAGATAATCACTCTTTTTTCCATCACTCTTGCGCACCAGGTCACACTGCACCACCTGTAGAGCACCTCAGAGCTCCACAAGGGGAAAAACTCACTTTTGCACAAGTGTGTTCACATGTTGGACGAAAAGTCATGACAATTAGTGACCACCCTGGCCATGTCTCTGGTCTGGAAGTGTTTGAGCCCTGAAGAGTTCAGCCTGTAATGGCCTGTGCAGCAGAACCAGACAGAGACCAGCTGTCTTGTCTTACTGACCCATCCTCTGGATTGCCTCCCACATCACCTTAGACATCTCAGCAGGGACCAGTCTGCAGGATCAACAAGTCATCCCTCAACGTGCCTCATCACTGATTAACAAGTTCTCTACCCAACAGTCACAAAGACCATAAGTTTGTTTCTTAAATTGCAAAAACAGGGCAATTTCAGCAATTTTAATCAGTGGTGCTCTGTATTAACAGCCCACCAGTACCCCAGATGGTAGAAAAACTGAAAAGAGTAAAACCATAAAATCTGACCAACCCACTAACTCTCATTAGCAAATGACAAAAGACTCAAGTCAAGGTGAACAGGAGTTGCTGGATAAGCAGAGATATGATCCACACAATGAGCACTAAGATTGAACAACACATACCTGTACATGCCACTTACCAGAATTCCTCTCTTACTCCAGGCTCACTTACTGTTAAAATTTACTGAAAGCATAGGAGAGGTATTGTTCTTCAGCAGCAATGAATGAAGATGCTTCAAAAATGGTCAGAATGCACCTCCTTCTACTGGCAGAGATGGAATAGCAAAGGCACTCAGCAGCAGCAGGACCTTGCTAAACCAACTGATTCCCATGCTACAGATTTTTGGTAGACTCTGTGGTTGGGATTTTACACTTCCAATCTTAAATAATTCTGCCCCCCACAATCATGCTCTAGCACTTCTCCCAGAAGGAAATCTTTGAGCTTCTCAGATTGTTCCCCTTTGGAGTATTTTTCAAGAGCCCTTCTATACACACTGCAACTTCTAATTACATTGGCCTTTATAAAGCACAAAGTCCACCAGCCTTAGACCATGACCTGGGATTAAACCCTCATTATTAACCAATTCTTTAGAACAGGCCTGGGTACTTATGTACAGGAAAAACTTCTGTTAACAGAAAAACCCCAAGAGGCTGCAATCCCTTTTTGCAATCACCTACTTTGACTTTCATAATTATATCTCTATTTTAACTTGGCTCTCATGGTGAAGGTGGCAATTAGAACAAGTAAATTAAGCACAGCATATGTTCCTACCTGCACACACACAGACACACTCACTCAGCAGCTCCTCTCAGACTGACTAGTGAACTTGTCCAAGCACGTCCTCCCTGCCCAGAAGGTACAGTCTGTAGCCAGCAGCAGTTCTGAAGCCACAGCACAAAAATAAAGAGCACAGACAAGCTACAAACTGCAATAAAACAGAGCTGCTGAGCCACAACACTGGAACAAAAGTCCAGGTAAAAATCTGACAACTGTGTCTGCTGTGTTCTTATCCACAGGTAACAGCTGAGACACAGACAATCCCTTATTGCCCCCACGTGGTGCATCAATCCTATTGCACAAAAGCACAAATATGCCCAGAATTCCTGTAAATTTGCTTTAAATTGAATCCAAAGGTTTTTTGATAGATGTTAGTTCTGTGACTGTAACAGCCAAAACATTACACTGCTACCAAATAGTCTTTTCTGCATTATATTAATTTTTTTTTCCTCTCTCACACTTAATAATGTCTGCACAGTGAGGGCAACAAAGCATATCTGAAGCAGCAAGGCCTGAACACCACCCCCCAACAAAAGTAGGAGTGCCAGAAAGCTTACTCTGCCTTTTTTTATTATTATTTTTTAAATCCCATTGAGGTTCATCTCATTTCCCTGCCCATCAAATCAGCCTGGATTTTGTTACCAAAATAGAGAAGTTGCACACGGGTTCAAGTCAGTCATGCCTTGTACAATGCCTCAGAGATCTACATTAAAAATATCTGTGTGTGTTTTTGGGGGGTGGGGAACAAGACATTCCCAGACAGAAAGCACTGCTCCCCCACAGTCTGAAATTCTGACAAGAAAGATCATCCTCACATACCAATCAACTTCAGTCAACAAATCAACAAATGCACAAATGCCCAGTTAAATATAAAAGAGGAAAAGGCCTAGTTCTATTTCATGGACAGGAAACTTAGAATAAAAGGATAAATTTAGGATCTCCAAACAGTAGACATGGATAAGCTTGGCAATTATTTTACTGCCAGATAAACCACAGTTGAGGCTGTCAGTAACACCAGCTCTTCTGCATTAAGTTCTTTCAGAAATGAGGCAGCCAAACACAGATTGCTGGCAAAACAAACTGGTGGATTCCCCACTCTGCCCTCAACCCAAGGGCTGTTCCAGCTGTTTATGCCAGGGCACAGAGCACAGCAGTGCCACTGCTGCCCTGACACAGCCCCTGAGCTGAGCCCAGCTGTCAGACACATGGACAGCCAGCCCTGTTCCCATGCTTCAAAGCAGCCTGAGACTATTTGCTGGGCAGGAAAGGAAGATTCAAACCAGTTTTCTTGTGCTGGGTGAAAACTTTCAAAGAGACTGAAATATTCCTGGAGAGACAAATCACATGTTCTCTGCAGGGGAGAAGCTCTGAACTCAGAGCAAGTACCACTACAGGAACAGCTCAGCCTAGGTTTTGGGCTCTCCTTTATGGAAAAGCTTCTTAAAGATAAAAATAAATCAAAAACTTTAAAACAACAGGGGAATTGGAAATTGCAAGGCACAGGAGTGAGCATGTTCTAATCAAAGCCTTTTGCTGTCAGTGCCTTTTTTCCCTCTTTTTTAAATAAATATGCTATTGAAGCAGCACAGGATCTGGTTTAATGAGTGTTTTGCATTAGCTCTCATAGGTGTGTATATTTACCTATTTTATGGAATACACTGAGTTACCTTCACAACACTTGGGAGCTCCTATGTTTCCTACATGGGCTTTTCCCCATAAATTTTTGAGCTTCTGCTTTTAAAAATGAGGCAATTCCTCATTGTCTCACCAGCTTCAAATTGTTTGTCAATAAAAACCAGGGGGACAGCCAGGCTGAAGCACTTTAAGCATGATGCTTCAACATGGTGAAGTTGTTAATGCAAGGCACATCTTATAACTCAGATCTCCCTGACTTTTTGTCCTATCTTCCTGGATGTGACTTACAGGGCTGAACAAAAATTTCTATCTGGCAACGTGGATCACTCTTGGAACAAAGCCTTAAACCTGACACCATTTACATCACCACAGATGAGATGTGCAAAGCTGAGAGCCAAGGAGGGCTGGGATACAGCAAAACCAACCAGCTCCATCAGTTCTACAGAACTGTTTACAGCAGGTTTCAAAGGGAGCAGCATAAGCCCCAGGCTTGGGAGAGAGAGTAGAGCTCCTCACTCCTCATTCTTTTCCTACCTAGGAGTTCAGTGTTTCCTACAGCAGAAAGTGCTGCACTGCTTTCTATGTGGGACTGCTCCATAAAGCCAGGCAGGATGGCTGCAGGGCTGGGTCTGCTCTCACCCTTTTGGGTAACTCCCCAAAAGTGTGTTGTTCTCTCTCTGAGGTAGCCTTGGAACAAAGCCTTAAACCTGACTCCATTTACATCACATGAGATGTGCAAAGCTGAGAGCCAGGGAGGGCTGGGATAGAGCAAAAACAACCAGCTCCATCAGTTCTACAGAACTGTTTACACCAGGTTTCAAAGGGAGGCTTGGGAGTCTTCAAAAGCAGGCTTGAGAGAGAGAGCAGAGCTCCTCATGCTTTTCCTACCTAGGAGTTCAGTAGTAAGTGCTGCACTGCTTTCTCTGTGGGACTGCTCCATAAGGCCAGGCAGGATGGCTGCAGGGCTGAGTCTGCTCTCACCCATTTGGGGGAGCTCCCCAAAAGTGAGTTGTTCTCTCTCTGAGGGAGCTGGACACTTCCTCTGCCTTGCTGGACTGACAGGATCTCATTCCTGTGGGTGGGAGTGAAATTCATTTGCCTTCTGCATTTCAAGCACCGAAACTAAATTTGCAAACACACAGCTACATCAGATCTTGCCTTGCTAAATGCTGCAGAAACTCCACAAGGCACCTGAAACTTGGGCACACCCTGCTGTGGCTGTGAGCCAGGCCCAGGTGATCCCATCATGTCTGGGCTGCACTGGCAGGGTGTCTGGCCATCACACCACTCCTTAGACAAAGCTCTTCCTCCTCATACTCCATTCCCACTTTCTGGGCTTGACCTGCAATGACAACAAAGGTAACTTCACTGCACATGTGCTCACCTAGGCACTGTGACAACAGCCTGGTGCAAGCACCCTTTAAGTCTTCATATAAAAGGACACACAAGCAGGTGACAGCACCTCCCATTTTTTTGGATTATGAAGGGATTCTTTAGGCAACAACTACACACCAAGGCTTGCTCCAGCAGAGGGACAACCCCTGCTTCACAGGTAAACTGACCTGCACTGCCAGCCACATGGCTTTGGGGCTGTCCAAAGGAACAGCAGCTCAGAGCCTTGTTCAGCATCTCTGGGAAGAGGTGGCAGACATGGCAGGAACAGGGCTTCAGGACAACAAGCTGCTCATCAAACTGTTATCTCTCCTGAGAAATTGCCCTTGGGAATCGTGGGCTGTGGGAAAATCTCTATGGCAAGCTGAGTTATGAAGTGTTTTAATCACAGCTTTCTTGTGCTGCAGGAATCCTTTAAGCATTTCTTTCTGGCTTTCTCTGACAGCAGGAGTCCTGTGTTAAGCTCTTTGAGCTCTATTCCATACACGGCATTGAGAGAAAACAGCAAATAGGGAAGAGCACATAATTCCATGGAGTCCTTTGCACTGAATTCCAATACAATGTCCTTCCAAGCAGTAGCTTCAACTCTTCCCAAAGCCTTTATGGATTATATTCTTGCACATTCCGAGCAATTATCACCTCATTTGTCCTCTAGTTCAGACACTTCCCTAAAGCATGTAGCATTTCAGGATCTACTACAAAGTGTCCAGAGAAAGGCAGAAAAGTTACATTTTTCATTTTTCTTTACTCAGATGTCAGGAAACAAAGGTTTATAGATATTTTGTTCACTTTCTTTTTCTTTTTGTAACCACTAAATGTGTGTAACAAGCTAACAAAATGCTGATAGAAATCCTTCTCCGAGGCCCAGAACCAGCAAGAGCACCACAGAGAGGCCAACAAAACAGACACACGAGGTGTGCTCAGCCCTCTACTCAGAAAGATCCAGGCAATATTTGGCAGTGTGGAGCAGGAGAGCTGCCTGAAAAAGGCACTTCTCTGCACCCATGCTGTCTACTGAGATAGAAACAGCAAAGGACTCAACTGACATCGATGTTACAACCCATGAATCTGAACTTAATTTCTTTCAGTCCTGAGAGGATTTCCTACTAAATGCCTTCTGAATATAGTTGGGATTGGTAGCATTTGTTAATGAATGCCAAACATTCTCTTCCACTCACATCACAGGAGAGCTTTCTCCTCAGCAGCTTACTCTGAGGTTATCAGAGTGTGTATGAAGACAGAGGTGTGACTGATTCATCCACAGGTGTCACACAAATGGGAAGCCTGGGAGCAAGCAGTGTCAGAATTTGATCTAATATTCAAAACCACCTGAAAAGGGCACATCACAAGCTCTGAATGATCTTTTTCCTCATTCTTTGCTGAAGAAGGCCAGGGAGTGAACTTGAACTAGTCTCCTCAGAAAAGGGAGCATTTAGGCATAGAAGCCACCATCATTCTAACCAGGACAAGTGGAACCTACAAAAATGCTACCCCAAAAGTATGGGTGAAATACAAGAAAAAAGCTGAGAGCTTGCAGGATCCTAAACAGAAAGAGCAAAGAAAGGGAGAGAGTCTAAAGACAGCCATGGTGGCTGCTGCTCTGCTTTCCTCCCTCTCCTCAGAGAGTGCTCTCTAGTGATGAGCAGTGTCCACTAAATTAAACCCAGGGCTCAGCACACTGCAAGAGGTTTCTCCTCTCTGGATTTGCCACAGCATTCTCCTTGCAAACATTCTGTCACTTTAACAGTGACAGAATATTCTGTACTTCTTTAGGGGTGAACTTCCAAACCACTGTAGCAGAGAATTTCCCCCAAACCTGGCCCATTTTCTCCCATGCTATGCATGTCTATTCATCCTTGGGGGCAGATCCCTAAAATCTCTGTCCTGACTCTCAACATGTTCACTCAGTAGACCTGGCAGATTTAGCAACAAGAACATGCTTTCTTTAACATACAAAGGGAATTCAAAACTCTCAAAAGCTGCTCTAACAGGCTGGAGGGAGGAAAAAGGGGTGAAAAGCTGAGGAAAATCATCTTTCCCTGTTCTTTCTGCACAGCAACACTGAATATTCATCAAGTGACCCTCATTGTCCTCAATGTTATCATGTCATAAAGTGGCATCCCACAGTACAGCAACAAAGCAATCCTGATTGCTCTCCCTGCCCTGAAAAACCCCCCATGAGGAGCACCTATGGCAATAAACACAGAGTTAGGCATCACACCCACTGAACAGACCAAGCAACATTGTGACTTCTCAAATACAGAAAATGCTTGGATCAAACCTGTTTCCAACCTGCTCTGGGCAGATCTGTGGTTATCTCACTCTGTGCCCCACACTGGGGCTGAATTAAGGCTGTCCTGGTTTAGGAATGGCATTTCCTAATTCAGTGCTCACACTGAAACTCCAAACCAGGCTGCCAATCACTCGCTCCCTCTTCCTCTCTCCCTCTTTTCTGCATCAGGATGGAGAGAACTGGAAACACAAAATGTTGTAAGAACAATTTACTGGAAACAGCAATGAGATAAGAAAAGGAACAGTAATAGCAACCATATTAAATGACAAAAATTATACAAAAGAGAGAGAGATTCACATGGAAAAATGTTCACCATGGAGCCCAACCCCACCCACTGCCCCTCCAACCCTGCCCTTCCTGGCTGCCCCAAAAATTAACCCTGTCCTGGATGGAACAGGACAATATTTCAAACATATCAACACAAATTAATACTGAGTATAATAAAGAATCATAATAAAGACAAAACAGCCTTTTAGCATTTTTTATTACAGTTTTAGCTAATTGTAGTACATAGATTATAACAGGTTTTTGTACCAAGAACTAGTAACTTTTGCTATCAACTATAAAGCTCTGCAAATTCAAAAGTATTTTTACTCTAATATAAAAACCATCACAACACAGTAAAAGAAAAAGAACTGTGGCCAGTTCAGCAAGCCACCAAACAGAATTTACCTTTTGTCCCCAAGCCTTTCTGCTACTCATTTCTTTTACCAGCAGCTTTTCTGAGAAAAGTAGTCTTGCTTTTCATGCCTTAGCACAAAACCATCCATTTCAAGACCACCCCAAGAAAAGTGGAGGGGAACTAGACCTTCAGAGACATCAGGCACACTAAGAACAACTGTCCCAAAGACTTGGGAAGAAGCAGTAATTAATTACCTAAAATGGCTAAAAATTGGTTTTTCCCATTAAATGCCAAAACAACATACAAAAATATTTTTCCTGTTGAATTTTTAGATCAATTACTTTTTTTTTTGCTTAATAATAACATGAAATGCTTTATCCTGAACAAATATTTTAATAGATATGTAAATATTCCAAAGAAATAATTTCACAGATGGTGACCAAACAGCACTAAACAAATGGACAATGTGCTCTTGTTCCCATGTTAAAAATAAAGGAAATAAACCCTATCAACCCAATATACACAGTGAGAGTGACAAGTACAACCAGGCCCCTGTGCAGACATTTTACATTTCACAGTTTTTCTTCAAGTACAGGCTCATGGCAATAGAAATAAATAAGGTGTTGTGGAGTGCTCTCTGACAGTGCTGCTACATTACTTTGGTCCTACACCTTTTTTTGAAAAAGCAATTCAAGAATTTAGAAGCACATGTTTTTCCATCCAAGTTTTATATGTAGAGATTTGACAAAATGGGATTTAACTCTTCTGTGCATACAAAAAGGTTCTCATTTTCACTTTTGTCAAGGTTAGGAAAAGTCAAATGAGTAATGTCAAACTTTGATAGTAATTACTTTGGAAGAGAGAGCTGGAGATCCCCAGCAAAGGCTATGATGCAGGATTTTACTTCACATTTTTAGAAAGATTCAAACATAAAACAGCAGTTTCAGGCAGGTAAAATTTTCAATTGATATTTATATTTAATCTAGCCACTGAAGCACCACTGGAATGATACATTAGCTGTAGAAATTCTATTATTTTTTTCACAGGAACATTAAGAAAATTATAAAAGTCACAGCTGCACCTGAGCTCAAAGAGCCAAAAGAAGTTGCAATTCTATCTATTTGTTTATTAGCTGCTCAGATAAGGATGTTTTGTGAAGATCAGATGAAGAAATCTGATTGCTGGCTTTATCAGGAGCAGCAAACAACCCGGGGTGTGTCACTGCTTGCCCTGCCAGCCACCACCTGGGCACTTGTGTTGATTATTGATTATTTGCTGCAAACACAACACAAGGAATGATCTGCAGCACAAGCCCAGCCAAGCTAAAAACAGTCTCCTTTGCTACCAGGATTAAAAAAGTGACCTTGGACTAATAAAAGAAAACAGAGTCTCTCCTGAAGTAATACTGCTGACTCCATCCTGGAGCAAGAACTTAAAATACAGTTTGCAATGATCCTGTCAGGAACAGGTCACTTTTACAAGAGAAGTGTGCTAATATATATTTTTACTACAAGTAACAGTTTACAATGCCCTAAAAATAGTATGAAAATACTCACTAGGAATTATAGAATTTCTTATCCTTTGGATATAGGAAACATCCATGCATAGAAAACTACTCTTTGGAGTTTACCTCTTTCAACAATAAAATCAGCCTTATTCAAGTTTTTTTTTTGGCTACAATAATGCCAGAAAACAGCAGGAGTGATTTGTGATGGCCTACAAGAAACTATTCAAAATTAGCTGCAATAGAGTAAGAGATTTTAGGAAAACAATATCCCTCAAGGTTAAATCTAAAAGAAACAATGCCTGTCATGTAACATACAGTGTGCCTCTCACAGAGGCATCTCCTCTTCTTTCTTTTGCTAAGACACAAGGCATGCTTGAATTTTCATTTGATATTCTGCAGAGGCCAAGGAAATCCTCTGCTGTGAGCAGAGACAGAGAAAGGGCTGCTGGTCTCTCACACACATGTAAACACTGCAATATTTATAAAATTAACCTTGCAGGGGTGCAACCTTAGTGAGGTGACTGTTACCTGGCACTGAACAAGGTATCACTGGCAGCTGTTTATTTCTAAATGGAATACAAAGTTAAAAGCAGAGAGCTAATAAGGTATATTAAAAAAATATTATTATCTACTGCTTATCAGGGTAGAAAACTTTCAATGACTATTTTGTATCCCTAACAGGAAATTTAAAATAACCTCAAGAAAAGAAGGAGTGAAAGAAAGTCAAATGTGTATAATATATAAAAATACCAACTGACTACATGTTATGAAATACATCTCACAAGATGTTACCACAAAACAGTCCCACATTAAACTCCACAGCAAGCTCCAGATCACATGGAAGCAAGAGGCATCCTTTTGTTCTCCACCACCGCAATCCAGCTCCAGGAGGTCTCCTGAGAGTCAGAGGGTAAAATCATCTAAAAACAAGACAGGAAAATACCATTTCAGATCAGCAGTCTTCTCACATTAAGAAACCTGAAAGAACTGCACACATTTTATAAGTCACAAGTAAACAATGACTTCATCATGAGATTAAGAAACCTGGTTAATTTCAAAGACTTCTTCCATAATTCTTACCAGGATATGTTGTATTGACTTTCTGGGAAATTTTTATATGTATACACACACACCACCACACTGTTTAGTTTGACTCCAAGCCATCTAACTTTGCAAACAGCAGTTAATCCTTATAAATTAAAATTCAGACTGAAACCTATGGAAACCCATCTCGTTAACACCTTTCCAAAACTTCTTAATACCAAGCACATCAGAGAGCAGCTAAAGGAGAAGCCCTTTAAGTGGTTATTTCAGCATCTTACCCAAGACTTTACACGTGGTGCCCATGAACTGCACTGCTGTCACCTTCTCCACTTTGCATCTGCATCTGCATCTGTGCCTGCATCCTTGCAATCATCTCCTGCATGCGACGGAGCTGGAAAAGCAGCAGAGAAGAATTCTGCAGCCCAGGATATAATTCTTCACTGTCACCACTCTAATTCTTATTTTTATTAAAGAAGGACCACATATTTGCATTTTCTTTATCTGGCAGGTAATGTATTCAGGTTATGGCATCTTCTTTTACTGCTCTTCATCACTGAAGAGGTTGGCATTTACTGACTGAAATAAATAGGGTTTATTATTGTACTGTGGGATGGGATTTTTAAGCATCCCTAAGTGGAAGTCTCTGACATTACATGTATAAAAATTATGGTTCTGAAGTACTGAACGAGCATTTACACTTAGTAAAGTTTATCAGAAAACAAAAAAGCAGCCTGGTTATGTCCCTCCAAACTACTCCTGTATCTGTCATCCAAAAAAAAATTGTCAGGATTATTCCCTAACTCCCTTGTTAGGGATGACTAGGTGGAAAAAAGTTATACAGGCAAACCAGTGAGACACAAGCATGACTAAACTTGGTTTAAGCTCAGTTTTAGAGTATTGCATTTTAGAGAAACAGACTATGTTAGAAGTAACTTTTTAAAGTGAAATCAACCATCTATTAATCCCATTAACCATGACCTCTTGCTTGTGTGGTAGATTCCCATTTATCCTGCCATTTGTGACCATGTCAGACCCCTTCCCTTCTGTCATCCACTTCTCAACAAGGCTATTAATCTCATCTACCTTAGCACAGGACCTGCTTCAGGTCTCCAGCCTTTCTGCCCACATTTTGCTTTTCACTGCACTTTTAATAATTTTGCCCCTCTAAAACCTTTATAGATTAGAGGAACAGGAAAAGCAGTATTAGATCTATGCATTATAAATTTGTAACAGTGGCAGAATAAGAATTTCTGTTTCATTTTTTATTTCTGACCATTTTTACCATCATTCTCTCTTTTGCTGCAGAGCTGAACTGACTTTGTCCCAGTCTGCAGGTATTAACTGCAGATTAACTTACTCCTATGAGGATGTCTCTCCTTGCCCACACAGTGTGTGTTACATCCATTGCTGATCACTAAAATGGAATCACGTTTTACCAGAATCCACTTGTTCCAAAAAATCCCTCTCCTGAGTCTCCTCTCACCTCTTCTCATTCTGTTTTCTTAGTGAACCTTAAATAACTTTATATGGACATGTAACTGTTTTTCCTTTATGAATTACCAAGATCATATAAATGTTTGCTCTAAAGTAGCAACAAAACAAAAATTCCCCCATTATAAGAATATAAAGTTCTGTCATCTTACTTCTGCTTCCTTCTCAAGCAGAATCTGGTCTTTATTCACTTCTTCATCTTCTATTTTCCTAAAATAATATTAATATTGTTAGAAACACAAAACCATTAAGGTTGGAAAAACCTTCTAAGATTGCTGAGTCCAGGCATTAACCCACCATTGTGTTCACCATTAAACCATGTCCCTCAGTGTTACTGTCATATTTTCTGAAAAATCCCTTTGCCAGGATTTCTTCTCCTGGGAAACAGAGAAGCCTCAAAAAAGAATGAAAACAATAATTATCTGATTGCTTCTCCTGTGTTTTGCTGCTCTGGAATGTGATCTGGAGATGGTTTACCAAAAGTGCATGTTTGATTGGTTTCCTGTAAATTGTTTTTACTTAATGACCAATCACCATCAGCTGTGTCAGACTCTAAAGAGTCAATCACGAGTTTTTCATTCTCATTCTCGTTAAACCTTCTGATATTTCCTTTCTCTTTCTTTAGTATAGTTTTAGTATAGCATAATATAATATAATATAATATAATATAATATAATATAATATAATATAATATAATATAATATAATATAATATAATATAATATAATATAATATAATATAATATAATATAATATAATATAATATAATAATAAATCAGCCCTCTGAGAATATGGAGTCAGATTCCTCATCTCTCACCTCGTCCTGGAGACCTCACAAACTCAACACCCCAGTGCCACAACCATAAGCAGTTTGAACATTTCCAGGGCCTGTGCCAGTGCCCAAACAACTTTTCTGTGAATAAATTTCTCCTAATATCAATCTAAACTTCCCTGGTGCAATCTGAGGCTGTTTCCTGTTATTGCATCACTTGTTACCTGGGAGAAGTGACTGCCTCCCTCATACCTGGCTTTATTCAAGATTTCCTACCACTTTGCTAATAGCTCCCTTCTCCATGTCACAACAGGGAAGATCTACTAATGGAGCTAACCAAGCAAGTGCCATCAAACATGCAAAGCAAACAAACTGGATTTTGTTAAAAAGTTAACAGAGAAATACATTGTAAAAAAATCCAGTGTAAAAAATACATTGTAAAAAAATCTGCTGTGCCCCAAAACCTCTGAGATCATCAGTGAGTACAGTTAACAAACACCTATTGTAAGCACTCCTGGTAGCAGAAGTACAAGCTTGAAATAAATTCACATTAAGTTTACCCTCACTTACAGTAAACCTATCTACATTCTAGTACCATTTCAGAAATCTGAAAGCAAATGGGCCACCTAACTAGAAAATATACAAAAACATGTTTTAGTTTCACATACCCAACTTAACAGGAATTTGAAATCTTCTAAAAATTGGATGAACTTAGGTCACATTACCTCTAAGGCCTTTGTACACACCTGTTGGATAAGAGGTGCCAGAACTTGGGGAGTTTGGGGACTTTTACCTTGAATTTCAGAAAGTAGGATTTCAAATCAGGAGAGAAGAGCATTTTATCTTGCCAGTAGGTCAATGCTACAGGCAGAAAACTCTAAAAGGAAAACTCTTTTTGCTGAAAACTGAGCAGACATGTTACAAAATCTCTGTTAACAGCTTGATGGGGAAACTTTTGCAAAATGCCCCAAAGTCCCCAAAATGTGCAATTTGGAACCCTCTAGTGGCTCTGAGAAGAGATGCAGCTGAAACACCAAAACAGGAATCGTGCAGTTACCCTCAAGAACTCCCCAACTCATCTTTACAGACCCTGCTATTGTATTTAAAAATGGGGTGGATTGCCCAGTTCTCTTTCCAGGAAAGCTGTGCCCTATCTAAGCCAGCTCAAAACACGGCTAACAGTCTGTGTCTGCTACTACTAATGTATGTCATGTTTAATAAAGCATTGCAAAAAAATCTGATCCTCTCTTTTGAAAGGTCCCATCCAAATATTCTGGTTGTTAATTCTGAAAAAAAAAACCCCACACTCTTTTTAAGATACCAGCTCTGATCTAATTTGCAGATTTTTAAGACAACACTTATCATAGACATCTGTTCTACTTAGTACCTTCAGCATTCCAACCCAACTATGTTTAAGCCTCAGACCAAAGCACAGATCTATTCCCACAATTCCCTAACTCCACCACCATCACTTCAGATTTACCAAATATTTCTTATCACACTCTTTGTAAGCTGCTCAATAGAACTTGATGTTTACTGGAGTTACAGAGCTGCCCTTGGTCTACCAAATCCTAGCAATGCAATGGTAGGTGAGACACAGAGAGAGCAAAATAGAAATTCAGAAGAGGAGAAAGCAGCACGTAACCATGAGATGACAACCTGCTGCCTCGTTTGAGCCTCTCAGAGCGGAAATTCTCGTAGTGAAGATCCTGGGTCACCTCCTGAAGGTCTTGCATGTGGGTGCTGGAGGAAGCAAAGCAATTAAAAGATAAAACATCCTTGTGTCACATCAGTTTGCTTAAGCAACTCTCGCATTCAGCACTGTCTTGGATCAATGTGCTCAGCATGCACACCCACTTAGGATACTAATTTAAAACTAATTTCAGTTCAATTGGAGCAATAAAGGACACAGAGAGGTCACCTCAGCCCTGAGACTGCCCTGACAGAAGCTGCACTCCTGGGTGAGACTGACTAATCTAAGCAGGCAAAACAGAGTAGCAAAGACCAGGAAAAAAACCAACCAGGGGGCTTTTCAGGTCTGCTCCCTTGCAAATGTATCTACTCATAGATATATTGAAATCTGCACAACCTGCTTTATGTTCCAGCGGATCTGAGCAGCAATACAACACTACATTGGATAAAAGAATCAGACAAATCATTATTTTCACAGAATCACTGAGTAATCCAGATCAGAGAGGACCTGTGGGTCCTGTGTGGTTCAACCCCTGACTAGGCCTAGCTCAAGGCTGCTCATGGCCTTCTCCACAGAATTTCTGAATGTGTCCAGGGATTACACAACTGCTGCAAACCCCCAGTGCAGTGCTTGATTAACCTAGTGATTGTTTTCTAAACTCCCATTTAATTGGAATGCTCTAACTTACATTAACATGGTCCTCAGCTTCAGGAAGTCATTATGCTCTGGATTCTCCACTTCAACTACACCCCATGGGTAGAGCCGACCTCTGACTTTTTTACCTTTTGCTTCAATGAGCTGATTGGACCCCACTACACAAAATGGAATGCTGGCCTGAAAGCCAAAAGTGCAACAATTACTTATAATGAACCAGGACAAACAGCTCCAAGAACAACTCTTGTTCTGCTCAGCACTGCATATTAAGGTAATAAGTTCATAATTATTTTAAATTAAAGGTGTAAAATAAATAAAAGGAACTTCTGCCACCATCTTCCAAGCTAGGGAAGCCTGGACAGAGACACTTCAGGTGTCTCATTTCTGGGTGAACCTGAGTGACTCACTCCAGGTTGCATTGCAGGTCCTGTTCTAAAGTCATCTGAGCAATATGAAAAGATACAATATATTATCCATGTATATAATTATTAAACCAGTCACACCTTCAGGAGTCTGGTCTGCTCTTTAAAATCTTCATCTTCATCAGACTCAGCATCAGGCAGGTGATAAATCTTGATGCCATGCTCTTCTATTTCATCCAGAATCTGAGATATGCAATAACAGAAATTGATATAATGTACATGGAGAATCAGTACTTTTAAACCTTAACATAAAATTACTTAATACACAGTCTCTCAAGAAATCTGGATTTATCTTACTGATCCAAATTGCCCAACAAGAATTTGGTTTTAAATACTATATTTCTTCATGATATTCAACAACTACTTGCCACAGACTTTCATACAAACAGTAGTGTTCACAAAACCACCATCCTTTGTGGAAATTGTGCTATGTTAAACCTTTGCAATTTTTTTGTAATAATAAAGGTGTTGACACAGAAGTTATACTTGCCTGCTACAGTTTAACCTCCTTGCTCTTAACTCTGAATTACCACTTGGAGGGGGTACGGGAGGGAGTGCTTGAAAAACTGAGATAGAGACACTACAAATACACTTTTCTTCATGATTGACAGTAATGGTACCTGCACCAGGAATCAATCTACCATAGACCCCAAATTTTGTTCTTTAAAAAAGAATAATCTTTACTTCTGCAGAATTCTAGCACTCTAAACATACCTACTAGAGTATACTATAGATAAAGTCTTCATTTTTATGCAAGATTGGGTAAGATAGCTATAAGGATTTTCAGAATAACTGACAAGAATCATCAAGTTTTCAAAGCAAGAGCTAAGACTGGAGCATGCCTTTGACAAGTTAATTCTAACACTTCTTTCTAAACTTCATAGCTGTTATTAGTTCATGATGGTTTGTTGAATCCCACCTCCTCCCAGCAAATACAGCATTAAGCCCTGCATGACTGGATGTGTTAAGAGGTCTTGCCTCTGGAAGACAGAACTGGAATGCTTTAGAAGGAGTGACATATGGGAAGAAAAACAGCCTCACAATCAGAAACATCTCTGAAAATCCCATTTTTAACCACCAGAATTCTGACTGGGTAAAAAACCCAAATATACATATGCACATTCTATATGCAGATACTATCTCTGCTTTGGGACTAATTAAACAGGTAACTGAGCAATTACCATCAGCAAAGGTATTTAAATATTTTTCCAAAGTTTCAAAATTCACTCAATCTAACAGTAAATGCAGCCAGACTGCCATTTCACAAACAACATTCTAAGGAGAATTTCTCATATAAATACATAATAAAATAATTTACAGGGTATGAAACTACATATTAAGTGATGCTACACTGTGCATGAGAATATATTTTCCTTAGCTAGGACAAAGCAAGGTTAATGAGAATGCCCCTCTCTTCAGCCACCACACTGCCACAACCAAAGCACAGCACACTTCTGCAAGCCAGAAAAACACTCACCCTTTTCTTTAGTCTCTCTCTCTCCTTCAGAGAAAGTGTATCAGCTTTTGCAATCACTGGTACAATATTTACTTTGTTGTGTATGGCCTTCATAAACTCAACATCCAGAGGCTTAAGGCTAAAATTAAAATATGGAAAATTTTTATTTATTTTTACTCTAAATAACCAATTTATTTTCACTCCAGCATAAATATCTCTCTTTACACAGAGAGAAAGAACACAGCCAATTAATGTTAGCAGTTATAGCAGTTGCTTAAGTAATGGCAGCTCGATTCTGAAAATTTAAGTCAACAGGCACAAACCAACTCTCTAAAATAAAATAATGGGGAAAAAATGACAGAGAAACACCTACCCATGACCAAATGGTGAAATGAAATAGAAACAGCAATGAACTCGATTATCTATGATATGCCTTCTGTTCAATCCACTCTCATCATGCAGGTATCGCTCAAACTGCTCATCAATGTAAGAGATTATGGTCTTAAAACTGGAAAACAAACACAGATTTGAGGAATCACCAAATGGTCCACAACTTTTGGACTCTTTCAAAGGTAATACTAAACCACTAAGATAGCCTGCTGGTGAACCAATTTTCTGTTAGACAAAATTTCATTTACTGATTCTATAGAACAGGGAAAATAGAAGAGCACATCTTAAAATTTTATTGGCATTCTAGAATAACAAAGAATAACAAGCTACTATGCATATTACATAAATATGTATATAAAGATAATATATACATAACCCAACCTCAGTTCTACAACAAATTTCTCTTGGGTTAGTGTTTATATCTTGATTAACATTAACCACACATTTTCGGGATATTTTAAGGTTCTCGTTGCAAATTGATTTAAAATCATAAATGGTTTGTGTTGGAAGGGACCTTCAAAGATCACCTATTTCCAAGCTACTCTCATAGGCAGGGACACCTTCCATTAGTCCAGGGTTCTCTTGAACACTTTCAGGGATGGGGCAGCCACAGCTTCTCTGGGCAAATGTGCCAGGGGTCTCAACACCATCACTGGAAAAAAGTCTCTGCTACATCCAACTAAATCTACTCTCAGTTTCATTGTCCCTTGCTCTATTACTACAGGCCTGGTGTTAAGTCTCTTTCCATGTTTCCTGTGAGCCCCTTTGATATATTTCCAGGCCTCAGTGAGGTCTCTCTGGATCTTCTCTTTTTCAGATGGAACCCCAACTCTCCCAGCCTCTCCTCACTGCTGTTCTGGCCCTTGGATCATTTTATGGTCCTCCTGTGCACCTGCCCCAACAGGTCCATATCTGCCATGTGTTAGAGCCCAGAGTTGGATGCAGACCTCACAGGAGTGGGGCAGAACTCCCTCCCTCAACCTGCTTTTGATACAGCCTGGGACACTAATGGCTTTCAGGAACTGCCTGCTCATATCCAACTTTTTGTCCGCTAGTGTCCTGGTTCTGGCCCAGATCTACAGGAGGGGGCAACTCCAGAGAGAAGCAACTTATTGCAGAGTGCTGAGCCCTGGCTTTTATTTACTGGAGAGAGCACCCTCAGGCAAGGAGGAGGAAAGCAGAGCAACAGGCACCATGGCCATTCCAACTGCAGCTGAACCACTGCCACAAACAGCTGCCCCTACACTGAAGAAGAAATCCAAGACCAAATCAGTTTGCTTAGTGAAGGATGAAGAGGAAGCAGGAGGAAGAGGCAGGGCCAGAGATGATCACCCAATTGCTATCCCTGATGAGCTCCAAGGTATGTGAAAAGATTTCAGCTGTCATTTGGGGGACACCCTGGCAACCTGGCTGCTCTGGTAGCAGGACATGGTGGCCCACCACATGAACCAGATCACAGGGAAGCCAAGCAACTGGGATCCCTGTCCTGGCATGTGGGCATTGACAAGGGGATTGGGAAGAGGACAGAAACTCTCAGCTCTGGGGGTGACTTCTGTCAAGTGTGAGGGAAAGGTATTGTCTCAAGGATGATCTAATGGTGTGACCAGGCAGGTGGAAGGCCATGGATGAAGGTATCCAGTACCTGAGAGAATTAGCTGTGCTGGAGGCCCTCTATAGGGGTGCAAATAACCATCAGTTCCCTCTAAATCCAGATGAGGTCCACTGTACACAATCCATGTGGCAGAAGTTTGTACAGAGCACACCACTGTTGTATGTCAACTCATTGGCATTGTTGTCAATGAAAGGAGGAGAGCCAACAGTGCTTCAGGTGACCCAACTCTGGCAACGTGAATATCATTTTTTTTCTTCCTTACCAACCTGCACCTCAGCTGTGGAAAGACTGTCTAAGATTAAGAACAGATCTGAAAAACTCTAGCAAACTAGAGAGGAAGTGTTCCATACTCCACCAGTACGGGCCAGTCTCTGCTGCTGGGAGCAAACACCCCCATCCTCAAGAGACAGGATGTGCACCACGTGGTAACCTGTGGTTTTACCTACATGGCCACAGAAAAGACAGCAGGAAGTGGGATGGAAAACCCACCACTGCCTCAGCAGCAGGGGTGCAGGAGTTGAAAGGAAGTACAACCACCACAGGAAATTCTTCAAGCATAAAGGCAGCTCTAACTTCCAGGGGGCATGTCCTCAGGCAGAACAGAAGGGCTGATGTTACTCCTGAAGGCTTCAGAACACTTGCAGTACATTGATGGCATCATCATGTAGGGAAACACGGCAGAGGAAGTTTTTGAGCAAGGAGAGAAGATAATCCAGATCTTCCTGAAGGTTGGTTTTGCCATAAAACAAAGTAAGGTCAAGGGACCTGCTCAGGAAATCCAGTTTTTAGGAATAAAATGGCAAAATAGGCATTGTCAGACTCCAATGGATGTGGTCAATAATACAACAGCTCTGTCCCCAGTGACCAACAGGAATGAAGCTCAGGCTTTCCCAGGTGCTGTGGGTTCTTGTCAGGTGCATATTCCAGAGTACAGCCAGATTGCAAGGGCTCTCTATCATGTGACCCAGAAGAAGAATGACTTCAAGGGGGGTCCTGACTATCAACAAGCTCTTGAACAAATGAAACAGGAGATTGTTCATGCAGTAGCCCTTGGGCTCACAGGACAGGACATGTGGTCTTGAAGCTGAATTTCACTTCACTGGGCAATTTAATTTCCAAAATTATGGGGAAAGGCAGAGATTGACTTGAGGTTCAGGGGTTTAAGAGATGTGGGAAAAGGGATTACCACTGAAAACTGATTGCTATTGATCTCAAGATTACTTCTCAGTATTTACTATAATGTAAATTTGTAAAAAAAACCAAAACAACCTAATAAACAAAATCTAAGATGATGAAAAGCACTTAAAACTTAGGCACAGAATCTGAAAATGCTCAAGTGAATGTAGACAAGATCTAGGGGTGGGTTTTTACTTGCACTGAAGAGTAGGTGATTTACTTTCCTAGAGTATTATTGAGACTCAAGGTCACTGTTCACTTTTAGCTCTTTCAAGCAAAATGTAAGTTAACAAAGAAAGAAAAAGTGTCACAAAATTTATTTCAAGTTGTGTCGAAGTTATTGACGCCTCTTCACATGTACTGGAATTAATTCATAACACCAAAATCAAACTTCTTCAAAATTAGAAAACAAAAAATCCCACCTCAAACTCAGCATTTCACAGACATACAGCACACTCCTACCCCCAGGAGAGATAAGAAATCGATGTTATTCTCCATAGATAGATGAAGAGATGCTCTGTGTGCACATACCAGTCTCGGCAGTTGATGGCATCCCCATATCCTGGGGTATCCACAACCGTCAGCCGCAGCTTCACTCCCCTCTCCTCAATTTCAACTGTGGAGGCCTCAATCTGCACCGTGCGTTCAATCTTATCTGAAAAACAACAAACTGCATCCTGCACAGTCCAGTCTGAGACCACAGCACTCTGAGATCAGCTCCAAAAATCATTGGCAGATAAAACAGCATAAATATTATTCTATCGACTGCATTCTAAGGCCTGATAACAAAAAGACTCAGTACATAAATTCCTTCAGTGTTATTAGAGGACTGAGTATGAGATTTCATACTTTTCTTAAAAATAATACAGAAATTAAGGCAAAAGGTTCTGAGACAAAACCATCAGTAATGGAAGACCAATATAAAATTATATGCAATGGATTTTTCCTAAGGCTGGAAGTTATAAGTATCATCAGCTAACATGATAAAATCATTAAAGCAAGTCATTCAATGGGTAGCAAAAAGAGAAAAACTGCATCTTTTATTTTATTATAATGTTCTCTTTTGCTGGATTATTGCATATCTTGAATACCAAAAATAGGACAAAGAAATGAAGAAGAATAGGTAGTGAAGTTCTCATTCACTAAATATCAATCTAAAGCAAATTATTTAAGGTGCAAGCAGGTATAAACAATTCATATGTTTACAACTGCAACAGATTAAAAACTAAATAAATTCTCTGATTGTTTTAGTTGATTGTTTATCTTACTGTGACACAAAGACTGTTTTTAAGCAAAAGAAGGGATCAAATTTCTATGTGTTAATAGAAATACACCCAAAGACTAAATAACAGAGACCTGATAGACAGAGGAAAATAGTTTTATCAAACAGCTCAAGTGTCAGGAAATGCATTAGAAACTACTGGAGCTACAAATCACTGCTGAGTTTTACCAAAACTCAAAGATAAATGCATTCAACTCCAAAAACCACTGAGAAAAGATGTATTTACCAGCAGCTCCTGGGATTATCCTTTCTGGGTAGAGATCTGTCAGGAAGAGGCTGTTTATTAATGTAGATTTTCCTAATCCAGATTCACCTGTGATTCAATAGAAAGATAAATTCAACATATTTACATAAATAATTTCAAGAGTATCTGACAGTATTATCTGACTATAGATTTTTTCATATTTCTTTCAAAGGAAGAATTTGCAAATTCTAATTTTGGATTAGCCAAGTTTACACAAAAAGGTTGAAAAACAATTTTTACATCTTGGCTTTGTAATGCACTTTCCCAGAGCTCTCACTGATGATCTGTAATTAATGCTGCTATTCAAGTGGAGTTGTGACCCATTTAGACTTAAGATTTTCCATTTCATGTCTCCTGATTTTTTAAGACAAGCTTTTCTGTTATCAGTCCAGAATGTGAAATATCATACCCAGTGAGAAGCTGTATCCTGTCAAGGCTTTATCATCAATTTAAACAATGAAAAATCCATTGCTGAACTTCTGTACAGCCGGGCAACATAAAGTGGGATTTATTTCTGTATTTTAAGCCAATATGGCAAAAAAGAACTCAAAGCAAGAGGAATATGACCACTGAGCATTTTTTTTTATACTGATGAACTTTGGGATTACCAAATTGTACCATGAGCATATTTTTGTTCTAGACATACTGACAGCCATGAGGAAAATTTAGACTCGTTAGAGATCAAGGTTTTAATCAAAACAAATGTTTATAGCATAAAAAACAGTACAACCTGAAATGCTCAGCACTTGAGTTCACTGAAGACATCTTTTTCTAGAATTTTAGTTTTATTTCAGGTGTTGATAGGATTAAAATTTAAAAAAATAAATGTTAAAAAATGATGGGCCACAGAATCTCTGATTAACACTGCAATATGAATCTGACAAAAACATCTGAACAAAAAAAGACAGAAATAGTTTTGAAATTAAATAAGAGTTGTCAGTTTTTAATGCCTCACAGAATGCAGCTTTGAAGATCAGATTGTGCCAGTGCAGCCTGCACCAGTGAAGGTGACAGGCACCCAGAGTAACTCAACAGTCACATGGAATCATTTCAGCAAAATCAGAAAAGTATGATTTCATCCAATGCCACATTCCACTGTCTCAGTAAGGGTAAATATTACACACAAACCAAATCAGTTTTCATAGTCACTGTCAATGATTATGTTGGCTACACCAGTTTAGTGACTCTTAAGTGAAAAAACTATTTAGATGAAGTCATAGCTTAATAATGAGAAGGAACATAAAAATAAACACAAGTGACTGGGATTTCTTTGGGAGCAACACAGCCAAGCAGCCAAATTCTTATAAACTCCAGCTCATATTTTCAGATACCACAGTAAACAATAGCAGGGAAAAGAAGCATAGCCAAAAGCTGTGTAAAAAACCAAAATCATTGATTAGGATTCTGTCAGCACAGGCAGCTTGTAAAGTATTATCCTGCTCAGAAATGAAGGAGGATGGCAACTTAATGAAAAATGATAGTTCAAAACGGGCACTGTGACACAGCCCACAAGAGAACATACTTAAACTCCATGCATATTTGAAGAGAAAGCATTCACATTCCAAACTGTTGAAATAATCAACAATTTAAAGCACAGTTTATTTTATCTTACATCAGCTGCCTCCCTCTGCTAGTGTGTCTTAAAATACCACTCCAAATTTTCAATTAAATTATTTTTTTCCAAGTCCTCTTCTTTTAGTTTTCATTTACCCCTTAAAATACTGGCAGACAACAACAGTAAAGTTCCACTTCAGTCCAACATGGGTGGATTAATTCTCTTTCTGTTACTTTTACACCATATCATTTCCCCTCTGTTTCTATTTTACAAGAGACAAGAAACAACTGTTGGTCTATATAATTTAACATTGCTCTCTTCCAGAACTGTTTTACGTGGCAGAAATTGCAATTAGAATTCAAGGAGATCTAGAAGTTTAGAGAAAGCACATCTTATCTTTCTCAAAACTGTTCACACTTTTAGGATCACTGAACAGTAAATTCTGAAGAGTTATAGTAGACAGCATAATTTGAAGCAGCAACTTATAGTTTGGTTTTACTCTTAGATTTTATGAGATATCCTTTATGGTATCATCCAAATCAAATCAAATGAAAGGTACAGTAAAAATCTACAATAAAATTTTAGGAACACAAAGATAAGGGCAAACTCTGTACAACACTGAAAAACAAAATACAGAAGTAGGACAAAAGCAGTGCTAGGGCTGTCATTTGGCAAAACTAATGAAAGGTTTGAGGACAGACTCTCCCTGTAACTACTGAAATCCAAAACCATTAAGAAGTTAAACACCTCCTATCATCATCACTATCTCACCTCTCCTGCTCATTCCCACTGTGATGTCTCTTAGGCAAATCTAGCACACAAATGGGATTTATTTCTTGTGGTGCCAGGTAATGAAGAGCCTAATTCTATTAGGGTACTTTTTGTGAAAGCCTACTTAAAAGCAAGAATTACAGAGCTCAAACACCAAAACTCACAAGTTATGGCTCACAAACAGAGAGACAGAGAAGACACCCAAGCCTGATTTGGGAGTCTATGTAATTTTCAAGAATAGCAACCAATTTCTCAAGGTATTTCTGCAGACATCAGATTTTTTACCAACACAGACTCCCAATGAATTATCAAATAGAATAACATTTTAGATTACAACTGCTAACATAAAATCATGATCAAAGTAAAAATTAACAGCTCACATCAAAACCAACTGGTCCAATTTTCAGTCTTTCTCACTCTTTTACAAGAGTATTTGGAAGGGTTGAAAAGATAGAGTTCAGATTGTTTTGAATTAAAGAAGCATAAACAACATTTTAAATAGAATGGTCTCCTCATTACTAGTCTCTTAATCAAAACACACAAATGAACTAAGACAGTATTCAAATGCAAAACCAGTTTTAAACTACATTTTAAATGGAGTGCTGGAATCCTGTAAGACAGGAGAGAAGGAAGGAAGGAATGATTGTTGGAGTGCACAATAAAAATTTCTTCACCTACAAACTTGTTAATGTATTCAAGCATGGTTTTAATGTGGTAAAAAGCTGCTGCAAGAATCAACAAAATATAAAAGAAAGCTGAATGCGACAGTAAAGGAAAGTTTTGATGCAAGCTGAAGCCTTAGAACAGTACAAGTAACATTTGTTTTAACTTCAAATTCCCTGTGAGCAAGAACTAATTGTGAGAGAAACTATAAAATGCTTCCTTACCAACCACCATCAGAGTAAATTCAAAGCCCTTTTTCACAGACTTTCGGTGAACCTGATTGGGAAGGTTTGCAAATCCAACATAGCCAGGAGTTTCTGGATTGGTAAATTGAGCAGGCTGTTGCTAAAAATGAAATTAAAAAAAAAAAAAGAAAATAAGACAATAATAAGCAACCACTCAAGATTTAGTAGTTTGTATAACTGCTTTCCTCACTTAACTCAAAAGGTTTGAAGCTATGTGACAGAGAGGAAACTACTCAGAGGTTCTTGCTACTCAACAGTTTCACAGAGAAGTGCAGAACTACACTGACCTAGAGGTTAAAAAACAAAACTCCAGTTGTTCAGCTATCCAGCCAAGATCACCTTAAGTAAAACAGAAACAAGATCCCAAATAATTATTTATAAAAGTATGACAAAGTATGAATTGTGGGCAGTGATCACTTTTTGAACAGGCTTCACACACAGTTAAAATAGAATAATTTTCTATGGACTTGAATAAAAAGATGACCATTTCTGATCCATTTTTAGCACATCCAAAGGAAAACCCTGAGCAGCTTGTGAAGTGAAAGCCATGTGCTGGAGGTGCTCTTCAGAGAGCTCTCTTCAAGCGTGGGGAAGGGGAATTTACACAACAGAATGCTCACTGCTATAGATATGGCAGAGAAATCTTTACATCTCTTCAAACACATCAGTCAAGCACCCTTTATCACTCACTTCTCTCCAATAAACCAACATGGGTGTTTTACCCATCATAGCAAATGCTGGGAGCCAAGAATGAGATGAATCCCAGCATGACAACAATATTTTATTGGAAAACTAGTTGATTCTATTAGTAAAGAAAGAAATTAAAGCTAAACCACCATTTTCTTAAATGATGCCTGCTCAAAACAAAATTGCAGAAAGGAAGTTTCAGTGAAGATGCAGCAGGGAGCTTTTATACAACTCTGACCAAAATTAAATCCTTCCAAGGGTATTCCTTAACTGCAGAGATTTTTACTTGCATGAAACTACTTTAATCTGTGTCTTACCTCACTCATCTTTCAATATTGTGTCTCCCATAGAGAGTAAATTTTGAATACTCTTCATATCAAACAGATGTAAGTTGCACAATTTGTCACTGAAGATTAGCATTTAAAAACAAAAAATGCATTTTCCATTGTTACATTAGAAGACAGAAATGTTGTTCTTACCTTGGACATTTTTAAGCAAGGACAGGAAAAATCTGAAAAAAAAAATAATAATGTTTATCAGCTTGTATGAGGAAAAGACTGACCCACAAACCAGTGTAATATCTGCTGTTGCACACTAAATTGAAAAAGGAGCATCCCTGACTGGATGTCCAGACTCTGAAACAGTGTCAACTCCTTCACAGAGCACAAGCATTTGATTCTTCTGTTCTAACAAGGGGCAGAATTTTCATCTATCATTGCTCCTATAAATGCAGTCAGACAAGAAATTCAAGCAACATGAATGTGGGGTGCTGAAGGCAGCAGATGTGTGACAAACCATTCTGAAGCCCTCAAAGTCCACATCCTTTCTGAAAACTAACCAAACCAAACACCTTGCTAAAAGACACCTTGCTCTTTAAAGGAAACAGTTTCTTCAAAGTCAAAGAAAACCCCTAACTCATGTATTATTTTTCTTTTCAAGCCTCTTTCTCCTCAACATTTCCATCCATGCTTGAGTGCTTTGTAAAGAGCTCACAGCTTCAAAATGAAACTTTTTCTCTTCCTCTTTTATCCAGATGCTTGCAAACTCAGCCATTCCACCTTCTGTTTACCAATATAAATTTTTCATATGTAGCTCCATGTGAAATATAAAACAGACAGGCACAAAAAATGTTTAAAGATTTCTTATCTAACACTTCTGTGCAAAGAATCTCTTAACAAAGACTCACCAACCACTAGCTTGCATGATTTCAGGAGATCATGTGATTCACTGTGGCAACATAAAAATGCCTGCATATGCTGTATCTGCAAGTGATAAAGAGCTCAATTCCCCTTTCCAGTCCCTGCCCTGGCTCACACTCTTACCACAAGGTATCAGTTCCCACTCCCAAAGCCCTCAGCCACCTCTTACCTAGCTCACTTGCACTTTATTTCCATGGATTTGAAATTATCACCACCTGATTCTTTCCATCTTCCAAGCAGATTTTGTCAGCAAGCTCCCCTTTGTGTGAAATTACACCAAACTGCTTTAGTTTGCAGCACCCTCGAGGCTGTTCCTCCCAGCAAAGAGACATCTTGGAATGAAAACAAACTGCCCAGCATTAGGCAGCCCAACTTTTTGTGTAAGGCACAAGGTAAAGTTGTTTCAGTGCAGGGATGATTTCCAGGATTTTCTTCCCAAAGCTACCATATAGGTGTATGTTTACACAATTTTAACCTCATTTGGGTTTGATGGGAGTTACAGACTGAAGATGTTAAACATTGAAGCAGTTTGGTGTCCTTTTCATAGAGCCAAGTTTGCTGAGAAAAATCTGACACCCTTGTTACTGACACGAAATAAAAACTGGATAACATGGCTCTCAAGTGAAATTGCAAGATAAAAATAAAATCTAGTATCTGCAACATCTGTATTTCAGTCCACAAAACAGTCTATGACCTATGATGTATTGAGCTAGCGAAGAACTTGAGCCTTTTATCATGTAAGACTGCTCTGATAGCAACTCTTCCTTCCAAGAGTGTTTCCTGCCCAGTGATGTCATTGATCCCTGCTTGAGCATTCTCCACCAGAGCTTTTCAATGCCAAACAAAACCAGATCCTGCTGGAACACAGAGGAACATTCTTTTAATTTGTGAGACTTGTCTGTCACCCAACTATTTCTCAGAGGCGGGCTAAGAGCAGAGGAAAGTTTCTCACAGCTACTGAGGAAACGAAGCAGCGAGCAGAGTTATGCAGACGGCTACAGCTACATTATACTTTAACATAGAGAACGAGCACAGAAACTTTTCAGGAATGATGTTTCCCACAGCGTTCCCGCCAGGTCTGAGCGCTCCCACACAGGCGGGAGCACAGCCGAGCCCGAAGGCCAAGGCCCCGTCCCACGGCGAACCCCAGCCCAGGGTATCGCACGGGGGGCTGCGGGCTCAGCTCGGGCTTCGGGTGCCTCGAAGCAGCCCAGACTTTCCTCGGGAGCTGGTCGGACATGTTCCTCACCCTCTGGTCTCAACAGCGCGGCTGGAGTTTTCTACGAGAGCATGTTCAGAAGGGACTGCCTTGCCCGCCGTGGGAGGGGCCCCGGCCCGGGGCTCCCATGGCGGCCACACGAGCACCAGGGCCCCTCACACCTCCCCGGCACCGCCCGCAGCGCGCATCGTCCCGCTCCCTCCTCGCCATCACCCCAGCTCACCCAAGCCCCTCAGGTTCGGGGGTCGGGCTGGAAAGGACAGACCCTCGCCAGCACTGCGGCCCGCCGTGCCCCCTCACGCCCGGTGGGGCCCCGCGCACCGGGGCGGGGCGGGGCCCCTCCCTCACCTCAGCGCCTCCCGCAGCCGCCGGCCCCGAGCTCCGCTCCCGCGCGCGCTCGGCCGGCCGAGGGGGCGGGGCCGCCCCGCCCCAGGCCCCGCCCCCCGGGCGGTGCAGGGCCCCGCGCGCACGCGCGCGCCCCGTCCCCATAGCAACCCGCTGGGACGGGGCGGGGCCGCCCGCATGTTGTAGGTCACGCACATCCTCTCTGCTGCACCAAGATGGCGGCCGGGCCGTCGGCCTCGTACCCAGCCTAGGCTTCGCTGCGGGCCGACTAGAGGTAACGCCGGGCCCGGCGCGGGAGGGCGGGGGCGGGAGCGCCTCCGGTGAGCGGGAGGAAGGCGCGGGCCCGGCGCCGCGGCCGGTCTCTTTCCGTCGCCTGCAGCAAGATGGCGGCAGCGGCGAGAAGGGCGGCGGGCGGGATGTGCGGCGAGCGCCCGGCCCCGCTCTATGGTCGCGGCCGCTGCCATTGGCGCAGCGCGTGCCACGTGCCGGCCGCGCGCCCCGCTCCGAGCCGGGGCCCCGCTCCGCCGCCCCGGGGCTCCGTTCCGCCGGCAGCGCCGCCCGCGAGCGGACAAAAGCCATGAGTCATGGCCCGCTTCCCTCCCCTGCGGCGCATCGGCCGCGGCTGGGCCCGCGCCGCGCCGAGGGGATGCGGTGAGGGAGCGGTCGCTTCCCCCCGCCTTCCACCTGCCCCCGTACCCGCACGGCTGCGGGCTCCCCAAGGGCAGCCGTCTCCATTCCCGGTGCTCCCCGAGGCTGAGGATGCGCCGTGGGCCGCGGTGGGGGAGGGTTGTGGCCTCACCTGTGACACTGCAGGTAGCGTCAGCCGCCTGTGGGCATGATAGCAGCGGAAATTCAGCCTCTGCTGGCCTGCTCTCTATGGCTGCAGTGTGGTTTTATCTCGGGTTATTTATAGACCGGGATGATCCAGCAGCCCTGAAGAGGGTTAAGCACGGGGCATTGATGATTCTTGAGCTATAGATGAAATGGCACATGATAAATAGTGTTTCCCGTGATGGCTTTCCCCAAACGGTAGGGGAGGTTTCATAACTGGCAAGAATAATTTCTTCCAGTGAAAGACAAAAAGCAGGAGAGGAGATTGTGCTGGGAATGTTGGTAATATAGAGATCGGTTAACTTGTAAGATGAGGCAAGAGCTTTGAATTAACTAAATTTAGATTTTGAAACATTCTCAGTTCTATGCCTGTGAAGTTAAGATTAGTGACATTCAGTCCCAAGGTGTTTGAAAGAGTAATTTCTTGTCTTATCCTGTTGTGTAATGGCAGAGAAAAAAATCTGCACACTCATATGTGCTGCATTGCTTTATCACATCTCTTCTGTTCAGACAGGTGGGTGAAGAATCTGCCTGGTGATTTATTCTCCATTTTTCCTGCTGGTTCTATTCTGACAACTGTCTTCAGTTAGAAGACAACAGACAGTAGATTTGTGGTGGGTTTTTCCCCCAGACCTGAATTGGAAGTGGTGTTTCATGTATTGTTAAATGTGGGCTGGGCATCCCTCTGTGTGGTAAAGGAGCATAAATCAGAGGTGAAGCAGGAAAGGAAGCAATAGCCTGATGTGTGGCTGTGTATCTGCTAAAGCTCTGTGTTTGAGTAGGAGCTTCCAGTTTTTCTAACCATTTGCCTGTTTAGGTACCAGCTGTTAAAAAAAAAAACCCAGTCTTCTTATTTGTACATGGATTTTCATAAAGCATGGCCCAAATCATAGGCAGAGCCATCCACAGCTAAAACACACAACCTTTTTCATAAAGGTCCACAGTATAGTTTTACAGAGATCAGAATGACAGGCGCAGGAAGAGCTCTCCCGAGATATGAAACAGTAACTGGAGGTATGTGACTGCAGGGTGGCAGAGGCAGTGTCACCAGCCAGCCTGAGCTTTGCCACTGCTGCAGGGTTAGTCCAGATCATTCTCAAAGGACAGTTTTCCAAGTAGCTTCTATAAGAAGCAGTTAAAGATTGCTCCAGGTTTGTTCTGTGTAGCTCATTCTGCTGTGTCCACAGCTGGTAGTGTGATACGCACTCCTGTCTCCTCCTTTGTTGCAAGTTAAGCTGATTTTTTTTTTCTCTTGGCTTCTTTTTCATCTCTCCCCCAGTTTTGCCTGATAGGGTGAAAAAATTGACACATCTTCTTATGATTTTGAAGGTTATTATGGACCCTACTTTTTCATGAGTCTCACTTACCTAGACTGGGATGATGAGGGAGGTTTCCCCTTGAACTAGAATTGGATCATAATGCTGTTGTTGGGTGTTGCACGGCTTAATGGCAACAATAGTAACTTGATTTTGGCAGATTAGGGGTGGTTTTTCCTAGTCAAGAAGCTGGTCTTTTTCCATTTAACATTAGGCTATCTCTGAAGGTAGTATGGTCTTTTAGTAGAGAGCTTTGTAACCTTGGGTTTTCCATAGCTGTTATCTGAGTGGGAGCCATCCCAGGCAAGACATACTGTGCAGTTTGCACCTTTTGATGAAAATTGAAATGTTTCACTGGTTTTTCAGGTGATACTGCCTGTTCCAAAGCACAGTATTCTCTTTGTATATAGAAGCTTGTTAAGCTGGTACAAATGCACTTAGGATTGTGCTGCTGTGAAAATTTGGGTAATTCCTCCAGTCACTACTCCAGTCAGATGGTCAGAGTAGTCAGCAGTGGCACTGGGACCAGTCCAGAACGTTCAAACTGAATGCAGGTGTGTGGTTAGAATCACAGGATCATTTAGGATGGAAAAGACCTCCAATATCATCAAATCCAACCCTTCCCCAGCACTGCTGTGTTCAGCACTGACCCTTTCCCACATCCATACGTCTCAAACACTTCCAGGGGTGGTGGCTGATGCTGCTTCCCAATATCCAATCTAAATCTTCCCTTATGAATGAATGGTTCACTTACCATAACTGGGAGGGTTTTGTCAATTCCAATGGTGGGCTTGTGTACAGTATCATATTTATGTGAAGATGTTTCTCTTTGAAAAAAAAAAAGTCACTCAACAATGGTTCAGTTTTGTTTTGTATTCAGGAATTCTACAGAAGGAAATCCTCAGGTCTGTATTGTGCAGAGCTTATAAAATAAACCTCAGAGTGAAATAATGAGACTGGCAAGTGTTCCCATGGGTGTTTTGAACTCTTAGGGGAATGTTGTTACAGTCTTGCCAAAGATATTCAGAATAGAGGAGGCTTCCCCATCCCTGGAAATGTTTAAGGCCAGGTTGGACAGGACTTGGAGCAGCCTGGCCTAGTGGAAGGTTCCCCTTCCATGACATGAGGTGGAATTGGATGTGGTTAAGGTCCTTCCATCCCAAACCAATCTGACTCTGGGATTCTGTGCACCACTGAAGCAGTTGCAACAGGGTTTTTACAGCAGGCTGAGGAAGGTGTGCTCACCCAGGAGGTAACAAGTCTGACTTGTCCAGGTGCTGAGAGGCCCAGGGCCTGCACAACTTCTGCAGCATGTGTCTGTGCAGAAATTAAGTAGGTGTTATTGTATTAAAATATGAAAACAGATAAAGAAAAGACAGGAAAATAAAACCCAGCTGCAGGATTAAGTCTCTGTTCCTCCTAATTACCCTACCTTTGAAAGCAGAATGCTATTGTGTAGCTTGTTGGGCTTTGCTCATGTTTTTTTATTTTACTTATTGTTTTTTCTAGGCCTTTGGTCTAGAAGCTATTCCTGCAGGGTCTGTGGTGTTTATTGTGGCCTGTGAGGCTGCATTTGGAGTGGAAGGACGGGCCCTGGTCAGTAGAGCCTCCTGGGGAAGGGATTGCAGAGGACTTAGGACATCTGGAGATGTCTCTGGCCTCCAGGTGTTCATGCTAGACTGGTGATTAAGTCAGGAATCTAGGGCTTGTTTCAAGAGCTCTTTCCATTTTAGAAATTCCTAGGTTTAGAAGAACAATTTTGGCTTACTAGCTTATCCTGGATGTGGAATTAGACCTGAGAAATTTGCATTTATATTTGTATTTGTATTTATTTGCCCTTTAGCTTTAAAAGAAAGCAGATTTTTAGGATATAAACAGTCTATTAAAATCTTGTGATTTACATTCTCATCTTAAATGGTAAGTCCTGAATACCTAATGACTCTAGTGATCTTTTTCCACATCTTCCTTCTGTGCACTCATGGTGTGACTTCAGTGGGAAGAAATCAGAAAGTCAGGTTGGAAAAAGATGTATCAATAAACGGGGAGGAAAATTTCCAGCCAAAGCAAGGGGAAAAACTGAGTTGCTAAAAGATTTATGTGTTTAAGGTTTTAATTGCAACAAGGAGGAATAATCAGGCTGTGATTAGTGTTCTGAGTTTGTTTCATAAAAAAGGTGTATTAAAGCTGAAATAGTTTGTCCTTCATTTAGCTGATCTGTGGTGTTTCTACCTATATAAGCTGATATTTCCCAGCAGTCTTGCACAAGTACAGGAATCACTTCTGGCAGCTGCCATATAATACAGATACTTTGATCCTGCTGTTAGACTTCACTTGTCTCTCACAACTGATTCTATGCTGTTGAATCTTGCATCTGGTAGATCTCTCAGGCCTCAGTGATACCTACTAATATTTTACAACTTATTTCTGGATATATTAGCATGTGAGTAGCTAAAGTACACGTAAGCACTCCTTGGGTGCAGAGGGCTGACCTTGGCCACAGCTGCCTGGCCTGGGGGAGCTGGCTGTGCTGCTGAGGCACAAGGGAAGCAGGGCTTGGAGCAAGGAATTATGTCCAGCTAGAGGCACAAAAGGAGCACTTGCAAAGCAGCAGGCAGAAAAAAAACCAGGGAGAAACCTGAGAGAAAAGATAGACCACAAAAGGCTCATCTAGAGGAAGTCATAATGAGTTTAACTTCAGTGGAAAAACAGCACTAGAAGAAGGGAAGGGATTGGTTCAGTAGCTGCAAGACACAAAGAAATGGTGACTTACAGGAAAAGTTTTGCCTTTGAGGGGATTGAATAGCACAGGCATATTTATGCGACCTCCCTTAAATGATGTTGTTTAATTTAATTGCAAAATAAAATGGATTTACTTGTTGACGTAGAATGGAAGTAGCACCAGATTCTCTTACACTCCACAGCACAGGATCTGGAGCTGTTTTCCAGCCACAGTTTTGCTGTTTTACTGACAATTTTTCAGTGATGAGAGAACCACTTGGGAAAAGTTTGGGAATAGAACAGATAGATTTATTTAGCGTTGATGGAAGAAAGGAGACACACCCATCCCTCCCCCCTGAATAAAAGACCCCAACAGCAAAACAAACTCAGATATGGAAACAAAACAAAACCAAGAAACAGAATTCTATAAAGAACTTGCTTATAAATGTATGTCAATGTGATTCTGGTAAAAGTATCCACACATATATAACTTGTGTGTGTGCCGCATCTTTTACCTGCAAGAGAAATACCTGTGAAGGAAAGTTTCTGGGAGTCCTCATATCATGGTAATTGATACTTGTTCTCTGAATTCAGAAACATCCCAGCAATATCTGGATTTTAAGGAGGAAGGACTTGGAACCCTGTTGTGTTATGACTATTGCAATCCTGTTTGGAGGAGGCAGGACCCAGCCTTCTCCCTGTGTTATTGAATTGATAGTTGCTTGTTGAGATCTCTCTCAAAGGAAGTTTACTGCTATCATATCTCCCAGTAAATACCATGAGGCAGGTGTAGCTGACTGTCACAAAGGTAACCTCTGGCATGTTTTTCATCAGGGATTGGATAACAAATAAGCTTCTTACATCATTCAGATTTCAGGCTTGGTTCCAGGTATTGGCACACAGCATGGGCATCGCTCCCCTGCCCCTTTTCCCCACCCATGCTGGTTTTGGTTGACTGGTATTTCAAAGGTTTTACTGCAAGTTGCTGTAAAAATCTGCAGAGGCTTTTTTTCAGAGGAACACTGACTGCCTTGATTGCCAGTGCTGGATTCAGGTGGTACCACCTGCTGTAGCATCACTTGCTTCTTCTCTTCTGCTTTTTTGTAGTCCTGTGTTTTTGTCTATCCCTGCATTTATGGCACTGGGAATTGAACTGGATATTTCACAAAATAAACTGGATATTTGCCAAAAATGAGTGACAAACAAAGCCAAGGGCAGGCTGTGTAGCCAGAAAAGGGACCTCAGGCATGGGATGGGTACATGGGTTGAATGAGAAAAAAGGAAGAGAGTAAGGGATGGAATTAACATTTCCCCACTGGCAGGGACAAAGGCAAAGCCAGGGAAAACCACTTTGGGGGAGGAGGCCAGGAGTAATTGCAGTGGACTTATTACTGCTTGCCCCAGAATTTGGGGGGCATTTTTGTGTCTCCAGTGGGCACTGGAGATGGTGTGGACTGCCTGATTTCTCCTGCCTTTCTGAAAGAGGAGGGCAGGGTTCTGCTGTTTGTACAGCAGCTCCAGCAGTTTCCATTGCTCAGGAGAAAGTAAGTTTGCTGTTATCTCTGTGCCAGTGATAAAGTTGAATGTAAACCTGTGCTGGAGCAGTTGAAAGGAAAACTGGAAAGAAAACTCTCAGAGCAGGCAGGGTGAGAGTGGGAATGGGAATATATTATGGTTGACCTGGTGGTGCACATGCCTTTGTTTTCAAAGTGAATACTTCAGTAGTTGGTGCAGTGTGCTGGGTTTAGGTGTTTGGTCTTACAAGGACCCTTGGAATATCTGGAGAACAGCAAGTTTCAGGTATATGACTATTGCTTAAAAGTAGAGCTGGTTATGTAGTGTTGAAGAAGCTTAAGAGTTTCTTATAAATGGTTTCATTAAATTAAAATCCTGAGTAGATGGCTCTGTTGCTTGCAGCATAGCTGTGGGTAAAATGAGAGCAAGCAGTGAGTATTTACAGAAGGTTAGAAGTTCTTGCAAATTTAGGAAACATTACCCCTCTATTTTATTTGAAAACTCATCTTGCTCAGGACACCATTCCAAGTGGGTGGAGGACTGAGCAGCATGAGGTATCAAAACAAAAAAATTGTACCCAAAATGGTTCATGTCCTGTCCCAGTTCAGCCCAAAGATGAGCAGGGTAGAACTGGGAATGATTCAGTTATGAAAAGGGGTTTTAACTGTAAAATAATATTATTTGTAACAATTAGGGGGAATAGTTTTACTCTGAGTTCTCCCTATCTGTCTTTCTCTCCTTTCATAGCAGGCTTAGAGTGGCCTTGCAGATTTGGAAGGGAAGACTGTCTGGGTTTTTCACTGTCAGTTTAGATCACTGTGATGTAATTCTGTCTAACACATGAAGAGCCTTTTGCTTGGCCTAGTAGAGATTAGGAATTAGTGCTTGTCTGTGGATATGCTGAGCCCCTGTTGCATGTGCTATGAATAGGACAAAGGGAAGGCAGTGCTTAAATAGTGAGGGTCCGAGCATTGCTCTTCCAAAGTGGCAGCTGGAATCAGATATTTACTTTAATGCTTTTTCAGAGGAATTGTTGCCAAACTGAAGGTGGGTTTTTTTCATTTTTAAATACTTTTGTGCTGCTCCAAACAAAGCACTAGCCTCCCTGCAAGTTTCAGGCTTTTATTCTTTCAAGTGTTTTGTTTGTCATAATAATGCTCACTTTTCTGGGTTGTAATTTCAAGCTGCTTATTGCAACTGAAAGATAAAAGTAAAGAAAAATAAAATTTACAGAATTAGAGTCTCGTGAAGCCATGTGACTTGGGAAACTGGAATTCAGAGCAAAACATACCAGAGCACATCGAAGTTTATAAAAATGGAGCTCTGGCATTCTCTTCTCTTCATTATCCAATAAACATTATGAACTGAGGAATCTTTAAAATCTTTCAAGGAGCCTTGAACAACTTTGCTGAAGGTTTTTTTATATAATATGTCGAATCAAAGTAGCTAAGCAAGATTTAAAAGAACTGGAACCCGAACAGAGTGGACAAAACCAAATGTCTGTTTACATTTTTGCTTAAGTTGCAATTTTTCTGCTCCTCCCCTGAAAAGTGGCACTGGGGAGGTCTCATTTAGTTTGCCACTGTTCTTTTTTCTTTGCTTTATTTTCTGTATATATTTATCCAATCAATATGAGAAGAAGTGGTTGTTGTTGTCTTTATAAACTGCTGTAAGCAAGTACTTTAATTCTGCCCTGCAAAACATCAGCTTAAGAGTACCTGGAGGAGGGTCTTGGTGGGTCTGGTGACAGGTTTGAGCTCAGGGACATAGATGACTTCATATTTTCTAAGTATAGGACAGTTAATGTGGAAAAAGGTAAGTTTAGGGCTTGCAAATTCCTTGCCTTTTCAAGCTAGGTGATGTAGAGTGGATGAGAGTTGCTGGCAGCATTTCTTTAAAAAAAATTGCCACGTGTTCATTTTACATTGCAGTGGCCAATGGAGAGAGATCAGGAGACACTGAAAGGTAAACAAAAGAACTTCAACCCAGTAGCCAAAGGAGAGCAAAGTAAAAGTTTCCATTTGAAGGACAGGAAAAAAACATAGTGCATGCTTTGTTCTGCAGTATCTCCAAAATGCTCATTTCTTGGGTAGCTGGGATATTAGCAGGCTTTGGAAAGCACCTCTCAGCTCGCTGATTGTGGAAGATAGAATGGCAAGCAGTGCTGCAGCAGTGCTCTGAAAGCACCTGGGAGTGATAAGCACACAGTGTGGTGGTAATTTAAACTAAAAAGCAAGTTCAAATCAGCATAAGAAGCCAACATTGAAATTCTAACTGCAAGTAAGAAACCTTTTTTCGCTGTAAGGATAGTCAGGTATTGGAATAGGTTGCCCAGAAAGTTTTTGCAGCTAAGAAGGTTTTCAAGACCTGAGTGAGGAAAGCCCTGAATGCCCTGGTCTGACCCTGCTTTGAGCAGGCCCCAGTCTCTCTGACCTCCATGTGTTGCCAGATATTTTGAATTTCTGTGATTTCTGTGTTGTTCCCACTTTCCAGGCAATATATTTGGAATCTTTGTTTTCTGAATCACTTTTTCCATTTTGAGTCAAACCAGTGTTTTGCTTTACTGTGAAACTGGAAGATACTGTGTTTTACTTTATCCCTCATGTTTATTCCTCATGAAAATGTTTATTGGCTCCCCAAGGCCAGGAACCTGAAATTTGCTTCTACTCCTTAGCAACTTCTTGAAAGCCATGTTTATGTTAAATCAGATTTCTCTCACAGTGCAAGTGGAAGGGCAGACTCAGATTGGTCCTCTGTGGCTTCTTTCTGCTTTGCTTTTGAATTGATTTTATTAAACTGTCCATTGATTTTTTTTTTTTTTCTTCCTCATCTCTGAAAAGGCATTTGTTTTGTCACAGCACCTGACATCCAAGGATCACAGCATTCTGAACAACTTGAAATGAAATAACGAGTCCACAGAGAAAATCAAGATGCTGTGTGTGTGTGTGCACAGCCAGGGCAACCAAGAAAATTTTGCTGGTCAATTCACCAAATCTGCAGCAAATCTAAGAGCAGAGCTTGAGTCTCTTTACTGGGTTTTGTTCGGGTTTTTTTTCCCCATTAAATCTCATTTTCTCACAGTGTCCCTGTGTAAAGCCTGCAGCTTTTCCTCCCTCTGCAGTCAGAAGGCCTGATGCTCCTTGTTCCCTCTAGAACTCTGTCACACCAGTAAGTTGCTCCTGTTCTTCCAACCTATTCTGCATGCCCCTTGTTACACAGCACCCTGGGATAGCCTAGGAAGGGCAGTGTCTATATTCTTTGCTAGCTGATAGTTGCATAATTTTATTGTCAGAGTGCCCATGAAATAAGTCTTTTAAAGACCCATATTTGCCTGAGAGCCCTGCTGAGGTTTGTCATTTTCCTTCAATATCCAGTCAGCTCTTCTGTTCCTGCAAGAACATTGCCCTCAATAAACAATGTAGGTTACCAGGAGAAAGGCAAATGGTGTTGCACCCACCTGGGACCCTGTATTTTCTATCACAGATCCTGTGTGACACAAACACACACAGTCACTCATCTTCCTTCCACCACCCTCTCTTCACAGCATCACTAAGTGGTTGGAGCTGGGATTAGTGTCTAGGCTTGGGTAGACTTTTCTCTTTCTACCCATAATTCTCTAATTGGGTATTTACAGTGGGCCTCTGATGATGATGGGGGCTGCATTAAGTACAGCCAAGGGGCAGAATTTAGCCTACAGAATCATTTCTTCTCAGCACTGATGTGGTGAATGGGGAAGATAGGTGTCTGATTTGCACATCCCTGAAACTTTTCTTCCTCGTGGCAAATAAGTAAAAACTAGTTTCAGAGTTAGAGACATAAGCAGTGTGGGCTCATGTTCAGTAATTTCTTATGAGGAAACTTCTCTTTATTCTCTTAGCAGAACTATCTATATAGTTTGACTCCAAACTTCAGTTTAGCAGAGATTTTCTGTAGAAATGCCAATGTTCTGTTGGAAGATCCCCTGGCTTGCCACAGCGATAGCTGTGGAGCTGAGACACGTATCCTGCTTTGGCTGGGACCCTCAGTACTCCCTGCCATACAAGTGCCCTGCATCCTGAATCTTCTTTTGCTTGCTTTTTCTAGTGTGATGCAAAGTATACCCCCAACCCTTTTCTCTTAATGCCACTGGCAAGGGATGTGCTGAAATGGATGCTTTCAGGGGGTAGCTCTTTTGTGGTGTTCTCTGACTGAGGGGTGTGGGATAAGCACCCAGAGTACAAAAAGGGTGCTTATTTGTACAGTTTTAGAAATCTGGAGTTATATTTAACAGAAATAAAATCACAGCACACACTCTTTGGAACATACTTGGGTTGCTTCCAAATAAGGCTTTTGGTTTCTGGCAGGAAAAATAGAGCTCTGTTATAACAACAGAAAATACGAATAAGCTAGAAGAAATGCTTTCAAAATCCAGCTCAGCCGAGGGTAGCTGTGCCAGGAAAGACCAGCCTTTTTGCTCCAGTAATTTAAGGTGCACTTTCCTTTCCCTTCCCAGAGCTCTGGGCTGAAGTGATCATGGAAAGCTTCTTAACTCCTCAACCTTGCCTTCACAAGGGTGAACACACATTCCAAAAAAACAAGCCCCAAACCAGTTCAGTGTTACTTTTATCTCTCTGTGTGTTTGATGTTTTTGCTGGTCCCATTTGTGTCCTCCCTCAGACTGGTGATATGAGCTGCCAGCCTGATAAGCCATGGAAACTACACCTGCCCAATCCTTTACCCTTTCTGCCACCCTTTGGTGCTCTCTTTGGGAGGCTTCATTTTCCTTTCTTCTAACAAGCCGTGAAATTGGGGCCTATTGTAATGCTGCCAAAATGCAGGTTGCTTGAGGGAGAGTGGTAAGTTAGTGTTTGTCAATGGGTTTAGGTAGCTTTGTCTCCATTCCCTCTGCTACAAAAATTCCTGCACCTGGCTTATAGAGGAGCCATTTTACACACATCTCCATGACAAGTGTATTTTTAATTTATTTTTTAATGCGAGATTGCATTTTTGGGCAAGTAAGTAGACGGAACAGACCTGAGCAATCCCTGCAACCCTCTCTATCTCTACCCACACTCCATAGCCTCATAGAAGAAAAGGTATGGGATGGAACACGGATGGTTGATGTGCTGTGGGAGCAGGAGGTTGAAATGAGCCTCCTGGCACCCTCTAAATGTGTTTTTGTCCATGCACAGTGTATTGCACTGATGTGGGAGGAAAGGTGAGCTCTTCCCCCCCATACTCACACCTCTTTCCCTGTGAAGATCTTCCTCTAAGGAGAAACAGCCTGTGACACATTTCCTTCAGCAGAAATCATTATTTGAGGGTGGCACACAGTGAGGTGCTCCAGCCTTCCAGTAGCTTCTGGGACTGGCAGACTTCCCTCCCACCACTTGCAACTACAAGTAAAGGAATAGCAACAGGGGGAAGGATTGCCTCTTAAGCAGGACCTGGAGAGGAAGCTGTGATAGAAGCAAGAAATCCAAAATTATCTGGCAACCTGTGGCTGAAGTAAGCACTGTATAGAAAAAGCAGGAGAGAGCCATGCTGTTGTCCCAGAGGCACAAGGTGCATGTCCCAACAGAGGACCCCTGCTAAACCAGATAATGAGGTGGAGTTAAGGGAGAATGATGTTTGGTGCCTTGGTGTGATGCTTTCTGTGGTTCCCTGGCACAGGGGATCGTGGCACTTTACTCATGTTAGAGTTAATTGGAAGTTAGAGTGTTGAGAGGAGCTTTGCACTGGGAGATAAACACAAGGGAGCAAAAAGCCCTGAAGAGCATCCTGCACCTTAAGCAAGGTTCTGAGTCCCAAATGACAACACCCTGCACTGCAGCTGCTGCCCAGAGTCTGGAGGTGCTGAGGTTTGCCCGAGGTGCTGAGGTTTGCCCAGGTCCCTGGAGCTCTGCTTTTGCACGAACCCCCAAGTGCCTTGGTAGAAACCAGCCTGCTTGGGGGGCTTAGGGGTTCTGGTGGCATCCACAGCGCAGGTGGTTTGTGCCAGAGCAGCCAGAGCCAGCTCCTGCAGCAGATATGACGTGGCAGCAGTGGTCTCTGCCTTTCTGTGGAGAGCCCCATGCCTGGAGTGGGATTCCTGCATCCTCCCAGAGGTAACAGGCTGTGAGGAGAGCCTGGGCTGGGGGAGAAGATCACAGAGGTGTCAATTCAGTTTTGATGACTGTTGAGTCTTGATGATTGTCCTGTGTTCAGCAGACTTCCTGATTTCACCCACAAGTGTATCTTTATTTATAGTTATAAATTGTTTGTGTCAAAAAATTCAAATGTTTTGATGATGTCCTCCCAGTCATAAGATAAAAAGAGGAGAAATGGAGAAATCTACTCTTGTTTACTAATAAGTAATAATTTTACTAAAGGCTAAATGCCACCGTGTTTCCATAAATACAGTGCATGAAATCTCTAAAATTTACTGCATGTACTCAAAAGCAGTTAACCCAAAGACCTCAGATTTTTGTGGTCAGAGCCCCATAGAGCAGCTTTCGTTTTGTTTGCTAGGATCTGGGAGTGCACTTTCTCAAGGTGGGAATGAGAAAACCAGTCACTAAGTGTAAGTTATGAATTATGAGAAAGATTAATCGTATGTAGGAAAATGAGCTAATGCAAAAATCAGTTCAAATTGGATGCATTTTTATAGTGATGGGAATGGGACAGGGTTTTTTCCTTGGTTCCCTGAGGGTGCAGAGCTAATAATTAAAAACATCTATATTGCACAAAGTAATAAACATCCTCTATGCAGGAAAGGAGGGTATTGTGCTTGCTGGCTTGCCTTTCCCCTCCTTCACTCTTCCCCATTTCCAAATTGGAGATTGGAATAAGAAGAGGAGTGCGCTTTTTTTTTTTCTTTTTTCTTTTTTTTTTTTTTTTTCTGGGGGATTGTGTTGTGGTTTGGGGAGTTTTCTATGGTTTTATCTTTTTTTTTTTCGTACTCTTGCTCTTACCCTGCCCCTCCTGCCTGCCTGCAGCCTCACTCCGGGTAGCTGCTGCTCTGACACTGTGTGCAGGAGGAGGTGGATCAAGGGGCCTCTCGGGGCTGGGGCCTCGCTGTCCCTCTGCACTCGCGGGACCTGGCAGGAGCCCCAGCTGTTCGCTCTCTTCTCTGAGCCGTGGTTTTCCGAGGCCTCATGAGCCACTGCTCACTAACCCTGCGTGAAACCGGGCTTGCCCAGAGCGGGTAATCCTGACTCCGGGGCCGGTCAGGTCCTGGGTAAAGGCCCGCGTGCGGTTCGGTGCTGCCGCTGGGCTGCGGTCGGGAGGCGCGTTCGGCAGTGAATCCGCACGGAAGGTGCACGGGGCCTGTACCGCGGGTATCGGCGCGGTCCCGGGGCGCAGAGCGGGCGGTAGCCACCCGCGATTCGCTGCCCTGGCCGTGCGGGAGCGGGGCCGCCAGCAGAGCCGCAGGCTGCCGGGCCGCTCGGCCGCAGCGGGGCGTCCCCGGCGGCGCAGGGCACGCGTGGCGGGCCGGCCCCGCCGGGAAGGGGCATGTCCCGCTGACGTGCGGGCCGGGGATTGGCAGCGGCCCGGCCTATATAGGCGGCGGGGCGGGCGCCGCGCCGTTCTCCCAGGAGCGCTCCGTTTCTCCAGAAGGGCGGGCGAGCGGGCACCGGCCGGAGTGAGTCACGGGGGACGGGGGGCGGCCCCTCCGCCGCGGCCGCGGCGCCGACGTGGAGGCTGGCGGGGAGGCCCGGCCCGGCCTGGCCCGAGGGGGCCTTGCATCCTCCCCGGGGCACCGACGTGTCGGCGCTGCCTGTAAAGTCCGCGCTAACTTCCCGCCGGCCGGGCCGGCAGGGCAGAGTCCGGCGAGGGAGGGCATCCGGCGGCGGGAGGTGGGGAAAAGTCTGGCCCCGCGGCGCGGCCTCGGACGGCCGTGGCATGGCTGTGCCGGCCGGCGGCAGCTGCCGCGGATGGCCGGCGAGTGGGGCCGCAGCGATGGGGAGGCCGGGCCCCGCGGCTGCCTGGGGAGGGGGCGGCCGGGCCGGGCCGAGGCACGGCGTGGATCCCGTCGTTGGTGGGAGAGGGTTAGTGGCGCAGACCGAGGCGGCTCCATGCCGTTCCCGGCCGTCTTAGGGTTTGATTTCGATAGGAGCCAGAGCGGCCGGAGGCGAGCGCTCGTCCGGTGTTGGTCAGCCGGCGGCGGGCAGCCCAGCCTGCCCCGGGCTGCGGGCCGAGCGTTCCCCTCCTGCCGTGGCTATAGAAGGACGAGCGCTCTGGCCACCGTCGGCGGGGGGAGGTGCCAGCGCCGGGCCCGGAGCTGGCCGTGCCCGCCGCGCTGCCCGCCACCGGCAGCGTTCCGGCGGCCGCGGAGCCGCGCTCGGGGCTGTCACTGGGCCCCGCGGGAGCTCCTGCCCCCCGCTCGCCTGATGCGGCCGCCCCCGGCCTGCAACCCGCAGGGCCGCGGCGGGCTGGGGCTGCCGGAGCCGGGGCCGCAGCTGCCCCGTGGCACTGGCCGCGCCCCGACCCCCGTTCCCGCACGGTCCCGGTGCGCTGGGCGCGCCCCCGCCGCCCCCTCCCGCTCGGCCCCGCGGGGGGCGCGGTGACAGCGGGGCCCGCCGGGCCCTTTAAGGGCGCCGCCCCGCCCCGCCGCCCCGCCCCCGGTGCCGCCAGTGCTGAGGTGGCGCTGGCGGCGCCGCCCGCCCGGCCGGGCCCGCGGGGCCTGGCGGCTCCCCCGCCCCTCGGCCGGGCCGAGCGGACAGGCGGCCCCGCGCCGCTGCCCCGGGGGTCACGGTGCCGGTGCGGGCCGGGGTGGGCTCCGGGCACAGACTGCCGCGGCGCTGCCCCTCTCCCAGCCCCGCCGAGAGGCGCCGTCTCTGCCTGCCCCAGCGGGCCGGCCGGCAGGACGCGGCCGGGTGCACGTCCTCGGTGGCGGGGCCGCCACAGGGCTCCTCCTGGCCGGGGCCAGACGCGGTGGCGGGGCCGGCGCTAGTGGAAGAGTAAACATGGGGGATGGGTCAGGGCTGCCCGCGGCCAGGGCTGCGGTCGGGTTGCACTCTGTGATGCATTAAGTCGGGAATCGCTACGAAGGGAGACTTCGTTCTGCCACACAGCAGCTGTCTGTCAGCGTGATCCCCTCCAAACTAGGGGACCTGGGCCTCCAGTCTCTGAGGGAGCCCGTTGGTTTTCAGAAAACAAGTATTTTCATCGGTGTCCACTCATCAACCAAGAGGTTGCCCTGTCCTGTGTGAACGTTTGACAGAGGACAGCGCCTATCACAACCAGCCCAGCCCTGTTGCTGTTTGTGGTTCTCACTGCATGGCGTTAACAAAGTAATAATGTTTTTATTAAATATACTTTTAAATAACATGTAACTGACGCTTCCGTCTGCAAGGGCTGACTGTATTGGCAGTGTAACTCATGACTTTGCCTTTGTTTCTCCTCATACAAATGTTTCCCGTGTGATTAGGTCTGGCCCTTGCTGGAGGTTATATTTGGGATGTTTTTCTTTATTCGAGAATTCGTTCTTTTTATTGAAGTGTGCTCTAGACTTCTGTAACTTTATTTGGTGCACAATGCCAGCACTACAGGCAGTGTATCAACCAGGCAGTTTGAAACCTGTTGACCCAGTCAGCTCCATGCTGGCATGACGTAGCTGTAACCTTAGTTTCAAAACCTAAGTGGGAAGCCAAGGAGGTGTAAGATCCAAATGCAGTGCTTGAACTGCTGGTTTTGATGTTACATTTAAAATACCATTCTAATGGTTGCCTCTGATTTTGGCCAGAGATGAATCCCTGAGGCCTACAATATACCAGATGCTTAGGATTGCTGGAGATGAGGAGTATTTGTTCTTAGCTTCTTGTATGGGTGACGAAGCAGAAATTCATATGGATAAATGCTGCCCTTTGATTCTGCATTGAATGTCTGGCTCTGGCTCTCTGAGGTGGAGGCTGCAAGGAGGATCTGTGCAGCTGCTGTGTACACAGTGAAACCAGCAGCTGTGCCTTGAGGTTGTGTCTTTCAAATAGGTGCTATATTGGGTGTTGTTCACTGACTTCTTATCCTTATCCTCCTCCTCTAAGGAGGAAAATAAGTGCAAGATCAGCCAGGTGGTGTTTTCTGGAGAAATGAGAATTATGAGCACATCTGTGCCTTTAGCAAGGCTCTGGCCAGAGCTTGACAGCTGTTTGTGATGTCTAGCATGCTTCTCCCCCCTACCTTCATTTGGAGCTTGCCACGAGGTGGTGGCACCCTCATTAGTGACCCAAGGGGCTGGAGGAGCTGCCACAGAGTCTGCAAGCCTTGGTGAGATAGTCTGGAACAGGTGCCATAGCAGTAACTTGCTTTCCTTGGATCTGCAGCAGCTTGAGCAGCACAGGCATGTACCACGGACACGTAACCATGTCTTACACTGTGGGGTAACCCTGGACAGCAAGGAGATTTCTCCAAGATCAGGTTGCTAGCCACCCTTTCTGTGCACAGCAAATGCCTTGCAGAGATCTGCATTGCTGCAGCAGCTGTACTTCAGCAGCATGACTGGCTGTCCCAGTACCTGCTGCCTCATTCCTGGATTAATTGCAGCATTAGCTCTATTGCTCTGACGGCACAGTTTGTGCTGCCTTCTGCCTCTTAAAGGCATGTTGAAGTAGGGGAAAACAATGGCCTTGGCTGAGGTGCAGATCAGGCCTGTATGACTCTGTTGCATCACTATTTTTTCTGTTCTTTCCTTCTGCCACCATCAGCCTCCTTTTACTGCATCACAGCTGTAGCATAATGTGATACACCCCATCAGCAACACTGTGTTTTTAGGAGTGACCCTGGTTTTGGGAGCCTTTTCTAACATATTGGAATGTCAGAGATGGCAACTGTCACTTTCCTGAAAAGCAATCAGGCTGTACAGAAGATGGTCCAAGCAGCACTGCAGGGTGTGTGTGGGAGAGGAGCCTCTTGTCCCATGAGCAGGCAGGGGCACTGGGTTTTAGGAGAGTGCAAGCTCTGCAGAAGCACAGAACAGCTCTGGGTGACTCTGGGTGTGGATATTGTACAACTGACAGTGTGTGTACTGTACTGACTTTTACATTTTCATTTGTATTCCTAAGCACTTTTTCAGTAAATCTGCAGATCCAGATTCAGGAGATGGAAATCCTTTCCCAGCAGTGTATTTTTCTTCCTGGTCCTGCCTTTTGTACACATTTAAAATAGTCCATGTAAACTAGTGTAAATTTTCTTCTTCAAACTTTTAGACTTAGGCCTGGAGACAGAATTTAGTGCCTGGTGCCTGATCTTATTGCAATAAAAACTGCACAGCTGGACTGCCCAGCAGCTGAGTGTAGAGAGCCCTGAGTGTTTGCCTTGGTTTGTGAGGATGTCTGTGTTGATTCACCCAAGCTCCATTGGACTACATTCCTAACTTGTGACTGATGGCAGGGTAGTTGGCAGGTTTTCAGGTTGTTAGTCTCTTCTGACTAGAGAAGGTCTTGCTTGCAACCCTGAAATTCCATTTTGAACATCTGCTATTAATTGAGTATATTTTTGCCTGATATTGGATGGCTGCTCTTGTAGCCAGTGTGGTGAAAGAGTAACTACTCCAGACTTCCTGCTGTGAAGTTTGAGTAGATAGTGGCCCAGCTAGTAAAATATGACAGGTGTCATGTGTGGGGAGATGCAGCTGGGTATGAGAGTGTTTTGAGTAAGGTGCAGCTTTGAAAGATACAGGCAGTGCTCTGTTGGAAGTCACAGTAACAGGGATGTCATGTTCTCTGTTGTCTTGGACCTAATTTATTTATTTATTTTATTTTATTTTCTCTACAGCAAAAGCTGGCAGGCTGACAAACAGGCAGCTTACAGGACGGACTCTCTGGCTACTGACCATTTAGCTGGTAAGTTCTTTTACCATTTAGCTGGTAAGTTCTTATTTTGGGGAGCCAAAGATCTTGCTGCTGCTGAGCTTGCTAGTCAGAGTGGCTTTCTGAGTGTCTCCCTAAGTCAGGCACCTAAGTAAGTTTCTCATGAAGAGGAAACAGCTTCTTGGGTCCTTTTATCTCTAGGAGTACACCATTGTCTTGGACTGACTGTCCAGACATTCACATACTCATGTAAAAATTGCACATCATTAATAATTAATAGATTAATGAGATTGTACTTTAAGTTAATTAGAGTATGCTTTAAAAATTTGTGGTGTCCCCCTTTCCAGTGACCTTCTTAGGTTACACATCCTCTGCCTTCTTAGGGAAGAGCTCTGGTTTTGGTGACCACTGTGTAGGGAGGAAATATCCCCTCAGAATTCCTTTTTCAACAAGGAAATCAGGCAGCTGATGGGCCCTGGGGGTGCTTTTCAAGAGGAAGACAGGAAGAGTGCTCAGTAACAAATACTTTGTCTTCCTGGACTGACTTTGTTCACCCTGGCTGGTGTTGGTAATACTGTTGCCACTTCCATCTCTTGCAGTGGCATACCCGGATTGTGTGTGGGTGGGAAGTCGACAATGAGCTCTGTGGCAGTTTTGACCCAGGAGAGCTTTGCTGAACACCGCAGCGGCCTGGCCCAGCAGCAGGTGAAAGGTGAGTTCCTGTCATGTGCCTCTCGATCCAGACTGCACAGACCTCTTAAAAGTGTGCATTTTCCTTTCCTAAATTGTTTTGCTAGACTAGCTTTCCACCTCCAGCAGCACAGTAGTGGTGCTGCACAATGCAGGGCTGTGAGGAGATGGGCCTGAACACTTCAGAGAGTTCTGGCTAGCAGTGCTCTCAGCCCTGGGATGGGGCACATCAAGAGTGGGGTGCTGAGCTACATGAGAGCCTCATGGATCAGTGTGCTGGGCTGTTATTTCCACTCCAGGTGCTGGGGGTGGTCACTCACCATGCAAACTGACTCCATGGTGGGTTTTGGCATCCATTACCAGCTGTGAGCTGCCCCATTTGGTATGGCCCAGTGCACATAATGTACAGCCATACAGGCTTTCCCTAGACTTTGCCCTAACTATAGTCCTTCTCTGCCTTTTCCCTGGGCTTATGTTTGTCTTATCCCCTTCTGACCTGCACCCTTTGGTCCTTTCACTTCTTTTGGCTCAGCCTCTTTTCTCCTAATTGAACTCTTTTTGACAGAGTTGGCAATAAGGTGCTGTTCACTCCCTGCACCCCCTGTGCCAGCTCAGACAAGGCTGGTGGTTTGTGGCATCCACTGCAGTCTGTGCTGTGCTGATGTCAGTCGTGCTCCAGACTTGGCAGCCCCATAGGCATAGTTGTAATGGGATTAATAGCAGGGCACAAGCCATTTGCTCTCCCTTGTTAGTGGTGCCTAATTACAATTGCACTGCCTGTGAACAGGGGCATTTCTGCAGGGAAAGTGACTCATTTGCTCTATTTGCTTTACTCCAGTTACAGCTTTAAACTCTGAAGAAGAGAATGATCCTCCAACCTACAAGGAAGCCTTCCCTCCACTCCCTGAGAAAGCACCATGTTTGGAAGCTGCCCAGGAACCTGCTGGTCCCTGGAGCAAAATTCGACCAATAAAGGCTTCTGTCATCACTCAGGTTGGTGGAGTGGATGTCTTATCTCCTGTCTTTTCCCCACTCCCCAAAGTAGGTGAAGTGAAGCATTCCTTGGAGTATGAAATCCTTGGTATGTCAGCCTCTTTGTTGTATTTTACCCTGGTACTGCAGCTGAGAACTAGGACTGGTCTGGAGGGGAGGGATATGTTGAAAAACTGTCCAGAAGGAGCTCTGCATCCCTGTTCCACAAATAGCTGAAGCAGGCCCAGAGGGAGGATTGCAGATTTCCTGTAGTGAAAGGAAGAGTCCTAGTGTGGGGCAGACTGGCTGCTGAAGTGCTCCTGCACTTCTCTGGGCACAGCTGCACAAACTTGCCACCAAAGTCCTGTATAGCCACGAGACAGAGAGGAACTGTCAGGCAAAGCCCACTGACAGCTTGCTGTGCTCTTTTTGTGTCTGTGGCTGAGCAGGTGTTTCATGTGCCGCTGGAGGAGAGGAAATACAAGGACATGAATCAGTTTGGAGAAGGGGAGCAGGCCAAGATCTGCCTTGACATCATGCAGAAGACAGGAGCTCACCTGGAGCTGTCTCTGGCAAAGGACCAGGGCCTTTCCATCATGGTCTCTGGCAAGCTGGAAGCAGTCATGAAGGCTCGGAAGGAAATTGTTGCTCGGCTGCAGACTCAGGTGAAGGCAGCTAACTGTTTCTCACTTGATCCTTGCTCTTCCCCAAGACTCCTGAATGCTTTGAGACCCTTGGGTGTGTGTGCTTATAAGCCAAAGAGGTGTTATTAGATGACTAATTCAGCTTTGCCATATATTTTCAAAGCATACAGTTAGCAATTTGGAATGGAAATGAGGCTTAAAATAGGGTTCAAAGCTAATTACAGGCCATGGTGTTGCATGAAGGGTGGAGTCTTCAACCTGTGACTTTGTGCTGAGGTGCTGGCAGGGTACAGGCCCCTCACACAAAATTCATAGTGTGTGAAACAGAATCGTGCTTTCTCTGAAGTCCTTCAGAGAAGAATGTGGAGGGATGGGAGAAAGAAAAGTAGAGAAGAGGGAGTTCTGCCAAATGCTGGAAGTTTCAGATTGGGGTTCTGAGTTGTGTAACTTGAGCCCCATTGGTGAGTAATTACAGACTCCTTGTTTCAGTTGCTTCTCCTTTCAGTCCTCTGCATTTTGATTTCTTACTTTCAGGTTCTTGAGTTCATTATCAAAATGGTACTTCTCATTAAGATCCATCATAGCCAGGTGTCATGGTGTATTTTAAAGTGTAATGTCCAAGGTAGTTAATGCAGTAGTTAATACCATGTCTGCTCAGCATGTGTCATACCCTGCCAGAGGGACAAAAAAGGGACAAACTCCACATAATGTGCATCTGAAAGAATAGTTTAGGTTGTACTACCACAGATCCATGCCCCACTGTCCTCAAATATCCCTCCTACTTGGCCCCAGGTCTGAAAGGTGTGTCTGTGTTGCAACTTCTCCTAGGCTTGGCTGGCATTAGAATGTGGACAGGAAGTTGAAGAGTCACACCAAGTGATCTGGTTTTGATTTGATTTATTACTTTTTCCATTGTAGCTTGAATTGTAAGTGCCTAGTTAGTTAATAGTTACATATTCACTGGGATCAAGAGCATAGTAGCAGTCCTAGGCTCTCAGGTCAGTAAAACTCATTGAGAAGGGTAGAAGTCAGGAATCCCTGTTACAAGCCAGCCCTTTAATGCTGGATTGTGAAAAGTTCTGGGGACCTCTACTTTTTCAAGAGAAAAGCAGTTCCTGAAGCAGTGTGTGCTGCTTTGAAGACACCTTAGCACTCAGTAATGGTAAGCATAGATGAGCTGTCTGCCTGCTGGAATAAGTTTCTGGTGTTGAATTTCAGTTTCCTAGGAGTCAGGCTATGTCTTCTTCTCTGTAGCCTGGGCAGCAGATATCAGAGTTCAGATAAACTCTACCCCAGAGCTGTCATCCCAGTTGCTCTCTGGTGCTGAGAGACTGTGAGACAGTGGAGCATAGACACCTCCTCATCTGTGTTTGAAGGCTTTTGCTTGTTCAGAGTGTTGCTCCTGGGAAAACAGAAGGTTTTTTAGGGAATAGTGGGGTTTAGACTCCTGGAATACAGGCACTTTAGATCAGCTCCTCTGGCATAGTATCAGTCTTGTGCTAGATGGATGTGCTGGAAGACATTGTGTTTACTCCTCAGTTGTAGCACTAAGCAGCATCTGAAAAGCTTTCCCTGTACAAGCAGGGGCTCTCACAGATCCTTGGCCTTTGTATTGCAGGCTTCAGCGACAGTTGCCATCCCCAAGGAGCACCACCGCTTTGTCATTGGAAAGAATGGTGAGAAGCTGCAGGACCTGGAGCTCAAAACTGCAACCAAGATCCAGATCCCCCGCCCAGATGACCCCAGCAACCAGATCAAGATCACTGGCACTAAGGAAGGGATTGAAAAGGCCCGACACGAGATCTTGCTTATCTCTGCTGAGCAGGTACTTCAGTCCTGTGATCTCTCTCATGTCTTTCATTATCCGAACGGGCATTTTGGTTCTCCATGGTATTTTAGATGTTTGTAGCCACCATGGCCGCAGCCAGTGGTAACACTGTTAGTCTGAACAGAGATGTACAGCATTCTACTGGCTGTTGGAGCACTGCTTCCAGGTTCTGCACCTTCTGCTTGTCACTTTTGTCCATCTCTGAAGTCAAATAAGCTCTTTTCATATTTTGAAGTGAACCATATTAGATGCCAGCTAAGACAGGAGATTAGAGGCGAATATCATAAATTGGCAACAGCAGTGTTTGTAGATGGAAAGGGATGGAGCCTGCAAACTGGAAAGGGTGCTTGGGCTAGAGTGTCAAGCAAGACAGCACTGGGAATTCAGCTGTATGTGGCAGAGATGGCAATATCACCTATCACCAGCAGTTTCCCTGAGGGCTGTTCTGGATTCCTGTAGGATAAGCGTGCCGTGGAGCGGCTGGACGTGGAGAAAGTGTACCATCCCTTCATTGCTGGCCCTTACAACAAGCTGGTGAGTGAGCTCATGCAGGAGACAGGGACACGCATCAACATTCCCCCGCCCAGCGTCAACAAGACGGAGATAGTCTTCACAGGGGAGAAGGAACAGCTGGCCCAGGCTGTGGCTCGTGTTAAGAAGATCTATGAGGAGAAGGTATGGATGGTCCCTAGAGCGTCCCATCTTCCCCCCACCTGCTCACAGCCCCTCTTCCCTTCTTGTTCTATTTCTGTGCATCCCTCAGTTGCATTCTCCTCGTGTCAGCTCTTGCTCAGCAGCCCTTGCAGTACATGGACCGGGGTCTTACTATTTCCTTGCTCAGCAGAGTGGGACTTGGGGTGATTCTGCTGGGGAGGTGACAGATCTCCTGCTTTTTTGTGTAATGGAAATGAGCAGACCACAAAGAGCTCTCTGGGTGCGTGTTTTCACAGGTGCTGCAAAGGAAGGAGGGAAGTGTGAAGGCTACAGTGTGGCCAACTGACAGTATCAAAATTGTTACATGAGTAGAAGTTGCTGAAAAGTAAATTTCACCTCAATTTATTTTCCATTGCTAGCGTCACTGTGAATATCCTTGTTGTGGGTTGTTGGTCTGTTTTTCCTCATGGTTACGTCTGCATTTGTACCAGTCTGAATTTCAACACAGATAATCAGCTTATAGCGTGGTGTTGCATTACAGCACTGCCTGGGGACAGCTGGGCATTGTGCAAGGGCAGGGGTGTGTATGTGGTCTCTTCCATGTAGTGTCTCAGGGAGCTTAACCAAAATTTTTGTATTTCATCTGTAAATTTTAGAGACTAGGGCTTTCTGTAGGCAGGTCCCAAAGATTCTAGGGTACTGCAGAACTCCTGTGCTCACCTTTGCTTTGATCTTTCCTGGATGCTGAGCTTCACTGCATCTTGTGTCTCTTCCTTTCACTTTTGTCCTTCCCTGCTCCCTTGTGATTGATGCTCCAGTGCCTCTGCTCCTACAGAAAAAGAAGACTACTACCATCGCTGTGGAGGTGAAGAAGTCCCAGCACAAGTATGTCATCGGCCCCAAGGGTAATTCCCTGCAGGAGATCTTGGAGAAAACTGGAGTCTCTGTCGAGATCCCACCCACTGACAGTAGCTCGGAGACGGTGATACTGCGAGGCGAGCCTGAAAAGCTTGGGCAGGCATTGACTGAAGTCTATGCAAAGGTATTGATGGGATGGGCCAGGCTCCTTTGAAAGCCCCACAAAAATACATCCCTGGGCACTGACAGGTGGAGGGGGGTGGTCTCTGTCAGGCTGTCAGAGATGCAGCTTAGAATTGAACAACGACGGTGCAGCATGAGAATTGGAAGTGAATTTTTGTGAAGGCCTCTTCCAGTCTGTCCATCAACAGCTTCTCTGTCTCACAGGCCAACAGTTTTACCGTCTCCTCGGTCTCAGCCCCCTCTTGGCTTCATCGTTTCATCATTGGAAAGAAAGGACAAAACCTGGCCAAAATAACTCAGCAAATGCCAAAGGTATGGATGAACTATTAGCTTAGCACCAGTTGAAGTAGAATGTGGTTTAATCCAGCTCACTTTTTGTAGAGAGAGAAATGTATTCTGGTATGGATAAAACCAGGGAGGAAATGATACAGATCTTATCATATACAGGGGAACTACCAGATTCTACTGCCTCGAACACTTCCCATCCTATGTTACTTCCAAGTGTTGAGTCCTTCAAAGAAAGCTTTATGTGTTAGTATTTGGAGAATTGATGTAGTAGGAGACCTGGAAATGCTGAGTTCATTGAGACTTCTCCCTTGTGAGTTAAATGGTATCTGGAGAAAGGCTAGGTGAGGAACTTCCCCAAAGCCTTTGCAGACTCCAGGACAGCACCAAAACCTTGTGCTCTAGACACCAATATGGCCAAAATTGTAGGTTACCTGCTTCAGAAATCAGGTGTACCCTTAGTGGAAGGGGTAGATGGTGTAGGCCTGACTGACAGCATTGACCTCGTTCATGTCTTGGAAAATTCTTACTGGTTTCTTTGCCTTGTGTGTCAAGGTTCACATCGAATTCACTGAAGGAGAAGACAAAATCACTTTGGAAGGACCTACAGAAGATGTGAATGTGGCTCAGGAACAGATTGAAGTCATGGTTAAGGATCTGGTAAGTTGATGGTGCTAGTTCTAGTGTATAAGAAGAAAGTGGGGAAAGGTGGGGAAACAGGAGAGATGAAGTGTAGCTCATGTCAGTGGGTATCTTCACAGGCTTAACAGAACTTGCAGAAGGCAAGTTGTGTGGCAGGTGAACAAAAACCTTGGTTATGAAGCTTTTCTTAAAAAATCACGGGCACATCTTCAGTCTTTTGATGCAGAGAAGGAAAGATTCTCTTTCAGTCACAGCTGGAGAGGCATTTAAGTCTCTTTAAATGTTTCACAAGCATGGTGCTCTCCGCTCAAAGCAGAGGAGTGTTCTGCTCTGCTCACTAGCAGGAAGAGTGCTTGTAGCTGGCAGCTGGAGTTCAGTGCCTGCACCGGCAGTGGGCACAGGCAGCAGCAGAGGGGGCCTGCCCTGCCTAGCCCTGTACAATTCTTTGTAGATCAACCGGATGGATTATGCAGAAATCAATGTCGACCACAAATTCCACCGACACCTCATTGGCAAGAACGGAGCTAACAGTAAGTGGGATGCCTTCCTTATCCCTCCTCTACTCAGAGTCTCCATGATAAGCCTGTCATATCGTGGCTCTGCAGCTCAGCCAGGGTGCTGCCTCCATTACATTGCTTCTGCCCTTCTGGAGTGAAGTTGGCACAAGAATATAAATGGGCAGTGAGGCCTTGGGATGGGCTTTAATGTCTTGAAAATTTGAACAGATTACTTTGCTGTGTCTTGGCAGAATTTTTGTGTTTTGGGGAGGTTGGAGAGTAGTCTTTTTTCTTTTTTTTCAAGATGGTCTATGTGAATTTCATTTTAGAACTCAATTGGGGGGGTAGAAATCTGCATGGTGAGTTTCTCCCCAAAAAACACAGGTGCTGTCTGGGGAAGAAACAGACACCTCACTTTGGGAAGTGAGCTATTGCCTCTAGATGCCACAGTATTTAATTGTACAGATTCCTGTGTAGCATGGATCTGTTCTTGCTGAACCCCAGGGTGAAGAGGCACTTTCCCCTGATTCAGCTCCATCCCCCTGGCCTTTCCTCAGAGGCTGATGTACTTCTTAAAGGCTCTAGTCAAGATGTCTTTGCTTCCAAATTGTGCCCTAGCAGAGTGTGTCACCCCAGCCCTTGCCTTGCAGTTAACAGGATTAAGGACCTCTACAAGGTGTCTGTGCGCATTCCCCCGGACAATGAGAAGAGCAACCTGATCAGAATTGAAGGAGACCCACAGGGGGTCCAACAGGCCAAGAAAGAGCTGCTGGAACTCGCTTCCCGTATGGTTAGTGGGATGTGATGCCTGGGAGGCCACGGGGTTTGAGCTCTTGTGTCCCCAGTAAGCTTCTGGTAGAGGTGTGTGCCCCTGGCCCACTGAGCACTTGGATCTCATACAAGTGCAAGTCCCTCTATTCCCTTGGATCCCCTTCTCTGTCAACCTAGAGTGAATTATATCTGGAGGAAAATTGATGTTGGGCAGCAAACTGGTAATGACAATTATGTGGCTCTGCTGCTGAACACTCCTTGTAAACTCTGTTCTCCACAGGAAAATGAACGCACCAAGGACCTAATCATTGAGCAGAAATTCCACCGGACCATCATTGGGCAGAAGGGCGAGCGGATCCGGGAAATCCGGGAGAAATTCCCAGAGGTAAGGCTTTCCAGGAGAGGAGGGATTCAGAGGGCATAGTTCCTACATGGGTAATAGACACATGATCAGTAAAGTCATAAATGTAGTGTCTCTGTGAGTATGAGAAATATCTACCTGATATGTCTCTGCTCATACATCTAATACTTGTGAGAAGATGGTTCTTCTGGCCAGAGACTGCTGACGTGGTTACCTGCTTCCAAATGGGAAGGGAGATGTGCAGGATCACCCCCAACCTTTGCACATGTCTGACATGACAATCATTGTATTTGTTTGAGCTGACCCTAAGTGTCTGTTTCCTGCAGGTTATTATCAACTTCCCAGACCCTGCACACAAGAGTGACATTGTCCAACTCAGAGGTCCCAAAAACGAAGTGGAGAAGTGTACCAAGTACATGCAAAAGATGGTGGCTGACCTGGTAAGGGAGACTTCAATCTGCTGTTCTCTCTTCCTTGCCTGGATAACCCTGGAATAGAGGAGAGCTGTAGTGGCTTGGCTGGGGCTGACACACCTCAAGATGAGGGAACTGTGGACATGGTTCTATGTGTATGGGGGAAGGCAGGTAATACCTGTTATTTAAGGGCTATAGGAGAGGGTACATGTCTTTGCTTATTCTTGGAAGTGTCCCATATGAAGAATTCACTGGGTCTAAGCCTGTTGTCAGAAGCTTGTTTACCAAGTTCCTGGGATGGGGTCTCACTTGCCAGGATGGTGTAATCTTCAGTTCTCCCTTCCTTTCTCTCTTAGGTTGAAAACAGTTTTTCCATTTCTGTTCCCATCTTCAAACAATTCCACAAGAACATCATTGGGAAAGGAGGTGCCAACATCAAGAAGGTGAGATATCTTTCCTTTCTTTGCTGCTCATTACCATGATGGCCTGCAGTGAAATCTCATTCACTGGTCTCCCCTGCTCATTGGTAATGCAAAATAAAACCTCAAGGCCTTTTTTGCTGACATGGGACACCTCTCAAATGATTTTGCTGGGATTTTTTTTTTTTTTTTTGTGGCAGATCCGTGAAGAAAGCAACACCAAAATAGATCTCCCAGCTGAGAACAGCAACTCGGAGACAATTGTTATCACAGGCAAAAAAGCAAACTGTGAGGCTGCTCGTCACAGAATTTTGGCTATCCAAAAGGAACTGGTAAGTGAAACAACTGGCCTGTGGCACATCAGGGACTTGAAAATATAAATGTAGGAGTTATAGGAGATATAAATAGAGAAGTGCTTGTAGTGGGATGTGGCAGGGGGGAGACAAATATGGATGTCTGTCTATTCTTGATGCTTCAGCTGAAGTTTGTGGCTGCTTATGTGTTAGGAGTGGCCAATCCCAATTCCCTCTGGTCAGGCATTTCTTACACTCAGCTCTGCTAAGCTCCTGGCAATGTGGGAGTTAGGGGGCAAGCAGAGTCTGTGCAAACACATTGCTTGACTAACATCCCATACTGTCCTCGCTTAGGCCAACATCACGGAGGTGGAGGTCTCTATTCCTTCCAAACTCCACAATTCCCTCATTGGCGCCAAAGGCCGCTTCATCCGCTCCATCATGGAGGAATGTGGTGGAGTCCACATCCACTTCCCCACAGAGGGCTCTGGCAGTGATACTGTGACCATCAGGGGCCCAGCCCAGGATGTGGAGAAAGCCAAGAAACAGCTGCTACATCTGGCAGAAGAGAAGGTGAGCCTTGCCTTACAGGGGAAGGTTGGCTTGACCAGCTGTTTGTTTTTGGAGGTTGAAGTGATTCCCTCTGTCTCCATGGAAGCCTTTGGTGTCAGTAGACAAATCCTCTTTGGGGTTTTGAGTACAGTTTGGATGAAAAAACAAAGCAGTTCTTCCATCCTTGTGACAATGAGTTCTTCTCTCATGGGCAGAAGAACTGTAACGCATCTCTGGGCAGACTGATGATACACTCAGAGTTAAGGCTCCCTGCTTTTGTGGTTTGAATGTTCTTGGGTACCTGCACTTCTCTGAAGTGCTTTACTCTGTAGATCTCCTTCACTTTTTTTTTAATCTCTGCATTTCAGCTCCAGTTCTCCCATTTCACTGCATATATTCAGATTTGAGAGCTTTTGGTTACAAGACCTTGCTCTGAGTTGTGGCTGACTGACTCAGTCATTTTAATAGCAAGCTTTCTAGGGTCAGCATGTGAACATGCTCTCCATGGGAATTGGTTGGTTGCCTCTGGGAGCCTGCCTTGCAGCTGTTAGCAAATGATTGTGTTGCCTTTTGTGCAGGTCAGACCCTTCTCCTGGGGAAGTCTGCTCATATTCTCATTGGTCATGCTGAGTGTACAGTTAATTTTTTGGCCCTGAGAACATCTTTGGGGTAGTGTTTTTAATTTAAGACATTGTATAGCTTTTTTACTTTCAATGGTGAGCTGCATCTACTTTGCTTTTGCAGCACTCTGCATGTGGGTGCAGGTAACATATCAACATGCTGACTGCTGGTGCTGGTGGTATTTTCTGTATATTGACATGTTCCATGGGTCTCTGGCTCCTTTCAGCAAACAAAGAGTTATACTGTGGACCTCCGTGCAAAGCCAGAGTACCACAAATTCCTTATTGGTAAAGGTGGTGGCAACATCCGCAAGGTGCGAGACAACACGGGGGCCCGCATCATCTTCCCCACCTCTGAGGACAAAGACCAGGAGCTGATCACTATTATGGGAACAGAGGAGGCTGTCAAAGAAGCACAGAAGGAGCTGGAGGCCCTCATCAAGAACTTGGTATGAACTTTTCCTACTTTCTTGCCTCTCATTATTGCAAGGTGTAATGAGTCAGCATGAAGGACCTCCTTGTCCTAAAACCATTTGCTGCCCTTTGTGGGAGCTCAGGAAGATCCTTCCTTACCTTGGAGTGAGGTTGTAAGCTGATTGCTGTTGAGTGCAGCCAACTCGTGCCTGTCCCCAGCACAGGTGGGGTTGACTGGCTGTTGTGTGTTGGCAGGATAATGTGGTTGAAGACTCCATGGTGGTGGACCCCAAGCACCACCGCCACTTTGTCATCCGTCGAGGACAAGTTCTCCGTGAGATTGCAGATGAATATGGTGGTGTGATGGTCAGCTTCCCGCGCTCCGGCACCCAGAGCGATAAAGTCACCCTCAAGGGAGCCAAGGACTGTGTGGAGGCAGCCAAGAAACGCATCCAGGAGATCATCGAGGACCTGGTATGTTGTAGAAAAACTGTTTCTTCTGTACTCTGTTCCCTCAGCAGTGTCCTGCTTGAACCTGCTATATGACCAAGCTTTATGTGAACAAGTCCCATGGTAGTTCTTGGATTTGAACCTTTGCTGTCAACATACAGGGTCTGCAGACTTTAGATCCTGGCTTGGGGGTAGCTGCTGGCTCCAAAATGCCAGTGCTGCATGAAGGAATCTCCTCTGACAAGATTGGCTTTTAGGGGTGGAAGTAGGAGGCCACTCCTTGATGTACATCTAGACGTTAAAAGATTGAAGCCTTCTTGTGCCTCTCCATGTCTGGCTTTGGCCAGTGGTTGCTTTCAGGGGTTTCCTGCACTGCTAGTATTGGGTTTTGGAAGCAGTCAAGTGTAAAATCTGTTCTTTTCCCATCTATCTTTATTTTTTTTATTTCTTCTAATGTTTCCTCCTCTTCAGTGTACTAAAGAGTTTGAGCTTTGCTCTTGGAAGTCTTTAATGTCCTGAGTTGAAAGGAACCTTCTTTAAATCCTCTGCTCTTCTAAAAGAATAACAATTCTTGGAAATTTTGAGTTCTTCCCCTGTCAGCCATTGTTATCTTTTCTGACTCCTCTCTGTGTCCATTTTGGATTTCACCATGCACAAACATCCTATTTTGTGGTGTGAAAGAGACTACATCACAGTAGAGCAACTCTGCTTTCCCACAGGAAGCTCAAGTGACAATCGAATGCACCATTCCACAAAAGTTCCACCGCTCCATCATGGGCCCCAAAGGGTCCCGGATCCAGCAGATCACCCGGGACTACGGCGTCCAGATCAAATTCCCTGACAGGGAGGAAAACCCAGGTATGTCTGTGGATGCATGGTTGGATGGTAGTTGGGATGTAAGTATAAATAAGTGTAGTGTAGCCTACACTCTATACCAGTGGGTGTGTTCTACTTTAAATTTATGGAGAGAGCTGATCCCTGCTGTTCCTGCAGTGTCCTTGAATCTGGGCTTAGCATCAACCTTGTCTTCTTGGGAAGGGGACAGTTTCAGGAGGTCAAACTGCAGACCTGGGTGTTGTGAACATGTTGTCACTGCAGAGTACAGGGAGAACAAGGACTTACCCTGACAAAAAAAGCTCTGTGAGCTTGGTGAGGTCTCTCTGAGCTCTCACTGGTGGCTGAGCCTTAGGATCTGGAGGAGGGAGATGATGAGCAAGGAGGGGGTTCTGTGCATTGAACACTAAACTTTCCATGTTTTCAGCCCCTGTTGTGGAGCCAGCTGTGCAGGAGAATGGTGAGGAAGGTGGGGAAGGCAAGGAAGGGAAGGATGCAGATCCCAGCTCTCCGAAGAAGTGTGATATCATCATCATCTCTGGCCGCAGGGAGAAGTGTGAGGCAGCAAAGGAGGCGCTGCAGGTGTGTGGCTTTCTCAGCCCCTTACCCCATTAAGGTGGTGATGCTTGGATGTAATTTGTGGTAGTGGTAGTAAAAGCTGCTCAGTCCAGGTGCAATGCAATTGATTAATGATGTTGGCTGTAAAAAGGTCTGCACTGCTCAAGGGATGCCCCTCTGCTCTGTGACTTAGCCTGGCAGCTTGAATCATAGTGCCTGACTTTGTAATTGCTAGTGCTTGTAAGCAGCCCCAATAGCCATAAAACCATGACATGATTGTTTTATGGAGCACAGCTGAGGAGAGGAGGAGTCTGGTTGAGGCTGAGTCATTCCAGGTTCAGCAGACTTTGCCATGCTTCTGTTGTGCTGTTTTCCAAGTCTCTGCTAGATTAAAGCCAAGGATGTGAAAGCAACCTGTCCCACAGGTGGGGTTTCACATGGCTTCTTCCAAAAACATGCAACAGGTCATTTTGGTGTTCCCAGCTGTGCTCTCTTTCTGTCAAATTTGTATCCTGACTACAAGGGAAAGTACCTCTGTTCAGCAACATATTCTTTTGGGCAAGCATATGGCAAGCCAGAAGACAGGAGAAGTTTTTCCACTGGTAAACTGTGCTCCATCCCCTGCAGGCTCTGGTTCCTGTCACCATTGAGGTGGAAGTTCCCTTTGATCTTCACCGTTACATCATAGGCCAGAAAGGAAGTGGGATCCGCAAAATGATGGATGAGTTTGAAGTAAGTTGTTGCCCTTCCTTCCATCTTCTCTGTCCTGGAGAATCTGTTAGTGACTCTCTTGGGGGTTTGGACAGTTACAACATACTCAGGTCTGCTGTGGAATCCAAGGCTGCATAGTAGGAAAATGATCCCTGGGTGTTTTAGAGCATGGATTCAGGGCTTGGTAGGTTTTGTGCTGAAGCAGTACAGTCAGTGTTGATGTTGTGAGTGTTGCATGACTTGTTTGGTGTCTGCAGGGATTCCTCATCTCTCAGTGTGAGAGTTGTTTTCTTCCTGGGCCCTGGGAAACAGCTCTGCTGTGCCTACCCATTCAGGAGAATTCTCCAGAGTCTCTGGGCTGATGCAGGTTGACTGCAGTCAGTGTTGTTGAACATATATTTGTTTCTGGGCCTCTCTATGCCAGCACAGGGGCTGGAGAAACAGAGTTCTATTCAAAAACCATCTGGAAATGGTCCCAGGCAACTGACTCCAGGTGGCCCAGCTTGATGACCTCCAGAGGTCCTTTACAACCTCAGGCATTCTGTTGTTTTTAGGCTTCCTGGGTGGGAGCTGGTCTTGGTGCCAGGGGAGACCACTGAGATGCCAGCTTGCAGTCAGAGGCATCACAAGTGATACAGAATGAGCAGTGATACAAAATTATAATTGCTACTTGTTACTCAGGTGAACATCCAGGTGCCTGCTCCTGAGCTGCAGTCAGATATCATCACAATCACTGGGCTGGCTACCAACCTGGACCGTGCCAAGGCCGGGCTCCTGGAAAGAGTGAAGGAGCTGCAAGCTGAACAAGAGGATCGGGTAAGGCCTGTGCCTGTCCTTCTTCCTTCCAGCCAAACATGGCTTCAGCCTCTGGGCACAGATGCCTGGAACACCTCATCTTTTAGGGACACCCTTGGCTGCTCTGTGAGTGTGGAATGGTCATAAATGGTATACTCAAAAGTAGCTCATTTACTATGAACTGACAGGAGAGTTTGGGAGTGTAACTTTATACTGTCCAGATCTCTCTTGCACCTTCACATACTTTTGAGACACTGGTGGGTGGGAACCTCACTGTGCTGCCAGTCTCTCTCTACCTATCCTCACTGAATCCTTATCACAGCTCTGAATAAAAGGTTAGGGATGAGTTGGGTGGTTGTTTGCTGTTTCCAGTTTCCCTCTGAACTTGGTGAAAGCACAATGCTCCAGTGGATGGGTGCCTTGGGCACTCAAGCATGGCCCTGCAAAATCTGTTCCATGCATCTCAGAAGGCAGAACGAGATACTGTGACTTCAGTGGACATGACTGGAATAGCCATGGTGTGTTCCCTGCTCTCACTGTGCTTCTCCTGTTCCAGGCCCTGCGGAGCTTCAAACTGACAGTGACTGTAGATCCCAAGTATCACCCTAAAATCATCGGGCGGAAGGGAGCAGTGATCACCCAGATACGCACAGAGCATGAGGTCAACATCCAGTTCCCTGACAAGGATGATGAAAGCCAGGTGAGAGATCAGACAGAATGCAAGGATGGCTAGTGATTGTTTCTGAGCATCTTCTCGAGAGCTCTGAACTCTCCCCACTGCCTTTGGATAAGGTCGCTGGTGAAGGGGATTAGCAGGGAGAAAGCTTGCTCAGCTGCTTATGAGCTTGGTTGTGCATTCACATTCTCTGAAAAAATCCCTTCACCCAGGATTTTTCTCCTGGGAAGCTGAAAGGCCTCAGAGAAAAGGAAAACAATTCTTATCTCATTTCCTTCTCCTCTGTTTTGCTCATGTAGAATGTGTTTGGAGATTGTTTACCTGCAGGTGATTGTATCATTGGATTCTGGTGTGAGTTGTTTTCACTCTTTGGCCAATCAGGGCCAAGCTGTGTCAGGACTCTTGAAATAGTCACGAGTTTTCATTATTATCTTTTTAGCATTGAGTAAGTATATTTTTTGTACTCTTTAGTATAGTATAGTATAGCATTCCTTAATATAGTATCATAAAGTAGTAAATTAGCCTCTGAGGACAGGGAGTCAGATGCATCATTCCTCCCTGCTACAGGAGTCCCTGCTAATACAATACTTGTTCTCTCCCATATCTCTCCTGGTTCCCCAGGCCCAGGACCAGATCACCATTACAGGCTATGAGAAGAATGCTGAGGCTGCCCGGGATGCCATCATGAAGATCGTGGGTGAGCTGGAGCAAATGGTTTCTGAGGATGTGACTCTGGACCATCGTGTTCACGCACGCATCATCGGTGCACGTGGAAAAGCCATCCGCAAAATCATGGATGAGTTCAAGGTGAGCACTGGGGCAGTGCCACACAGGCCAGGCTGTGGAAGGAGCTTGGTGCTGAATGAGGCTCACATCTCGTGGTTCTTGGGCCTTGTGCCTGTTCAGCATCTTCAGCTAGAACTGACATGAAATAAAAGCCAGTGTTGCTCACCTTCAACTCCACCAGCATGTGAGCAGCATCCCTGGCCCAGGGCACCCTGGTATCCCCAGGGCACCTGGGCTGTCTGGACACCATAGTCAGACACCAGCTGAAGCATCCCCACACCTCAGCTCTGTGTCATGTTTCTCTGAAAGCCAGGCCAGGAGCTTTTCCTGTTTTGCCCAGACAGAAATGGAACATATAAATGCTTCCTTGATGATCTGGATTAGCTCTGCAAGCAGCACTGAGTTCTGTCCCTCTCTAGAGCCCTTTTGTTGGGTTTCTTGCAGTCAGGGTCCCAGATGATCCTGAGAGAGAGAGGAGATGTGTATATCAGCTACTCTGATTCCTGGAAGTGGGCAGCCAGGCCTCTTGCTGGGGGGCTCTGCAAGGAGGCTGTCCCCAGACCCCCCAGCTACTTTGAGCTTAATTCAGGGAATTCTTCTGGCTTTCCTCTAGGCCACTGTGGATCCCCTTGACTCTGGGAATCGTGGTGTATTCTCAGGGCTGTGGATGTGGCAAAGTCAGCTGGCTCTGGGAAGGTCGGGGGCCTCTGCCCTGATAGCATATGGCATCAGTAACAGACTTTATGCAGGGCCAGCAGTGAATGTGAATACTGAGGGATGGGATTTTGGAGACTTGCATTTTGGCTGGCCTCAGTTATTGAAACAAACTGATTCCCAAATGAGCAGCCTTTGGGTTTGGTCCTGTCTTGTTTAGATTTCTGGCACCCCTCTGGAAGGCAGGGTGTGAGAGAGCACAGTGCTTGTGCATGGGGTGCACTAGGCCAGCTCTGTAAAGCCATTGTCAGCCAGGATTATACTGTGGCAGACACAGAAAGCTCATTGTGCTTTGTGGTGATGGATCAGTGGTAAAAATGCTTGCAGCAGTGTGAGGACACTGTCTGGAAATGCAGCCCCTCTCCTGCCTGTACTGCCCAGAAAGCTGAGCCTCTGGGAGTGAGAGCAGCAGGGGCTGCTGGAAATTCCTCCACAGGAAACTGGGTGAGCTTTGGGGCCAGCTGTATAACTGCTCACCCCTCAGTGTCTGAGCTGTGGAGGTCTAAAACAGATTTGTGGCTGTGGACAGACAGTAATTAGGGCATCAGTGACAGTGATCTGTGATTCCAGTGACAAGGGTCATGGGGAGTCTCTGGCATTTCAGATGTGCAGGGATAAGTGTTGTGCTGTTCCTTGTGTTCCAGGTGGATATTCGCTTTCCCCAGAGTGGAGCTCCTGACCCCAACTGTGTGACTGTGACAGGACTTCCTGAGAATGTAGAAGAAGCTATTGATCACATCCTGAACTTGGAGGAGGAATATGTAAGTGTTCAGCAAATCTGTGATGGGGCTTAGCAAGAGCTTCCCCTGACACAGAGCTGGATGTCTGAACTATCTCCATGTGGTATTTTCTTCCACTGCATCAGAGAAATTGAGCCCTGTGCAGGTATCACTGCAGGTGTCCCTCAAACCAGCTGGACTGTCCCTCTGTCCAGGAGAGACAGTGAATGAGAATGCTGGGACACTCCAGGTTGTGCATGTTCTTGCCTTGTAGCAGCCTGCACCAGTTAAAAGTTGTGGCCCTCAGACTAGTGCAGACACACCATTTTTGGTCATTGCAGAACAGGCTGGCGAGCTTGAACAGGTTGCAGTGTGGTGAGATGGAGGGGTGGGCATTGTATTCCAGTTTGAGGAGCTATCCAGTTCCCCCCTCACTGGTTGTGTTACTGCAGCTTGCAGATGTGGTGGACAACGAGGCAATGCAGGTGTACATGAAGCCCTCCTCACATGAAGAGTCCAAGGCCCCATCCAAGGGCTTTGTGGTGAGAGATGCCCCCTGGGCCACTGTCAACAACGAGAAGGTGAGTGCTGCTTGTGCTGCAGGCTGGGGGCACAGAGCATGGGGACACCTCTGTGCTGGGGACACAGCTCTCTCTCTCCCTGGTGACAGAGAAAGCAGCTTTTAGCTGCTCTTTGTGGCCTGAGCACAGGCCTGGGCTCTCCTGTCCAGCTTTCAAAGCACTTTCCCAGTGTCTTGTCACTCTGGCTACATCAGTGTGGAGCTGTTGGGGAATGGGGGATCCTTACCAGAAAGTGTCCTGTGTTATTTTTAGGGGTAGGGGTAGGGCCTGGGACTTGAGACTCATGCTGCAGCGCAGAACTGGCTCAGTGTTTGCAGCTCTGAGTTGGGGCATGTGGCAGCTCATCTCAGGTGCCCCAGTGCTGCTGCAGGGCTGGCCTGACCCTGCTCCAGTGTCCTAGTTACTGAGCTGGGACCCTTGGAGTCCTTTGCACCTTATCTGCACCCTCCTCAATGTCACCTCTAGATGTCCTGGGGCCACAATGATCCTTTTTGTCCCTTCCCCATTGTTTCTCCTCCTGGGATATCAACAACCCTGCTTAGCTCAGGGCCTCACCATGTAAGTTCACAGCAGGGCAGGAGCTTAACTTGTTCCCTTTTTGTTTGCTCTAGGCCCCTGATATGAGCAGTTCTGAAGACTTCCCCAGCTTTGGGGCTCAAGTGGCCCCCAAGACTCTTCCCTGGGGACCCAAACGATAATGACCTGGAAGCAGAAACTCCTCCAGCCCGCTGACCTGACACTAACCTGCCACAAATACTTCCTGTCTGAAATCTGACCCAGCGGCTGGAGCACAAATCAATTGTCCCAAGAGGTCTCCTAATGGTGTCTGGAGTGCTAGACCCCATCCTGCTCCCCCTCAGCTATCACCGTGTCTAGGACCCACCCTCATCTCTTGATGGATATTCTTTCCTCCTTTGGAACAAGACTTCCACTCAGATTCAAACACTAAATGTGTGTGTTTTTTGTTAGAAAACTTCATAATTGACTCCAAGTGGCTAAGATTTGCAGCTTCCCAAGCGCTAGCAGAGCAATCTGCTCTCTTGAGCATGTCTGACTAGGCATTCTCGCCTTCATTAGGAGACCTCCTTTACTGTGGCTAGGAATCTACTTCCTGTCTCATGACCTCAGGAAATAAATTTCCTTGACTTTCTAAAGCCAAAACGTTTGCCCTCTTTTCCTTTGTGTTTATCCCAGGCCTTACCTTACCTTTGTAGAGTGCAATCAACTTTTTTTCCTTTTAACTGCCAAAAATTCATTTAATGCTGATAGCTGACTGTGGGGAGAGAGCTTCAAATAATCTATAAGGTCAGAAACCTGCTTTTTAAAGGAACAAAACCTTCAATAGGCTGTAGAGACAACAGAGATGGAAGGGGCCAGAACAACCTATGGCTACCCTGGTCAGGAAAACGCCTGTGAGCACAGTGAGCGCACGTCCCTGCGCCACACCAAGCACAGCCCCAGCCTGCACACTTGACCAGTCTTCCAGTGCTTGATGACAGACCCTGCTCCTTGTTCCCCCTTCCCAGCAGTGTGAGCAGGCAGGAGAGCCAGCACACGGCAGCGTGGCCAGATGGGACAGGTTTGGCTGGGCCGAGGTGGCTGCAGTGACCTGGCTCAGGAGCAGCTGGTGGGACGCACAGCCTGCAGAAGCTGTAGCTGGCTGTTGGCGCTGCAGCAGCTCGGCCTGAGCGGCAGTCACACCGCTCCTGTTGCCTTCTTTCTACCTCAAACAGCAGTATGGTGGGGGCCTCTCGATGGTGGTGGCTTAGCAGCTGCTCCAGCTGTCACCTGGGCAGCCGTAGCAGAAGCGTGGAGGAGAAGCAAGAGGAGCCTTGTGTCTCCGCACAGCTGGGAGAGCTGCTCCAGAGGGAAGCAGAGCTTGTGGTGCTGAGGCAGGCTGTGAATCCATAGGACTGCATGCTGAGCTAGCACAGGACTTGTCCCCAGGGCTGTGGCTTCAGCTGTGCCGTAGCCCTGGGCTGCAGAGGTTGTGTGAGCCAGGCTTCTGCTCCAACAGCACTGGGGGTTGATGTGTGCTGAACCCTCCCTCCTGAGACCTCCATCCTGTGGTAGAGGGTGATCCATGATCTGTACCTGGGGCCTCTTGCACCTGGGCCCTGCCACAGCTCGCTCAAAGGGTGTTATCTGAGCTCCTCCAGCAAGAGGGAAGGCCTGTCTTCATGGAGGGAGGCATGTAGTGTGGGCTTTTTGTGTGCCCCCACTTCCCTGCATTGGTCCTACAGAGCTTGTAGTCTGAGCCATTCCTCTGTCCCAGCTGCTTCAGCTCTTGGACGAGCAGGAGTCCCCAGCCTCTCTTGTCTAGTGCTACTGACAGAGCACAAGTGTGGCAGGCTGAGCCCAGCTGCCTTGCCTTTCCCTCCTTGGGACAGGCCCAACATGCCGATGCTTTTCCTTCCAGCTCTTCTTGGCAGAGACTGCTATGCAGAAGTCAAACCAAAACCTCACAGTGCTCTCCTTTAGTCTGAGAACCAAGTGAAACAGACCATGGCCCGTTGTGGGGTGCCTGGTTGCCCCTGAAGGACGGGGTGGCCTTGCCTCCAGCACGGGAGAAGGGGAACTAGGGTGGTACCTTCCCATCTGCGTCTGTCAGAAAATGGTTAATACCCTGTAGCTTAGGTCTGCCCTGCATCACCAAGCCTATCACCCCCTCCTCCTCTTTATTCCCCCGTGCCCTCAGCAGTTGCACAGCAAGGCTTGAGTTACATCCAGGGCACCCACTGCCTTGGGCTCATGCCCCACAGCCCAACCTTCCACTCTAAAGAAGGTCATGAAGTGATTGTACCTAGTACTGTCCCCCCAGCACCCTCCTTCCGCAGCAGACTGTGGCATGTGTCCATTTCTTCTCTTTGACGTCTTCCATATTGTACGTTTCCATAGCAATGATCCCTTGGCCTTAACTTTGGAATTTGGAGACTATATGCAAACATGTAAAAAGGCTCATGAGTATGGATGACACTGGAATTTTATAAATTCTAAAATAAAACCTGAAACAGCTTGGAGTGTGGTGGATATTATTTCTGCTGGTGGGGTGAGATCCAAGACAGCCCATGCTGGGCTGGGTTTGGCCAGGGATTCAAGGACTTCCAAGTTTGCACACCTGAGCCTTTGCTGTGGCCTTGCCCTTGAAGGGGTGGGACTCACATGGCAAGTGGTGGGTCCAAGGAAGGGGGTGAGAGCAGGAAAGGGGCGGGGGTTGTGCCCTCCTAGTAGGGAAACACAAACCTGCTTGCTGCTGGTGTAAGGGAGGAAGGGGAGGCATCAGCCATGGTCCCTCCTGCTCAGCTACTCCGCAGCCAGAGCCTCTTTGGCCAGGTACTGTTCACACTTCGTCTTAACCAGCCATGCAATCACGTTTGGAAACCCAAATGCTGGAAGTGGATGGGAGGTGTGGGTTGGCTGCTGTGGTGAGTCCTTACCCTTGGCCCAGCACCACACCCTGGGCCACCCCGTTGGGCTCAGCAGCTGGTACCTCAAAGGTGATGATGAAACCCAAGAACGTGGCCAGCAGCTGCCAGTCAGTGAAGGGCAGGCTGCCATCTTGGTCCCTGAATGCTCTGTAACTCAGGGAGCAAAGTGCAGCAGGTACTGACTGAGATTCCTAGCATTCCTCCTGCTCCCAGGCTGGCATGCCAGAGCACAGCAGAACCAGCCCTCAGCCACCTTCTGCTGGGACCTGAGTCTCACAGGTAACCCAGCCCCGATGGAGTTCATTCTTCACAAAAGCCCCTCCCTCCCTCCACCACGGTGTCCGGTGACCCTCCCCACCACCCTGCGCACAGACACGTCCAGCCACGCTCAGCCCTGGCACGAGTGAGGGCCCCCAGCACCTCAAGGAAGCGGGTGGACAACGTGAACCTGGCTAAAAGTCGCTCTGCTAAACAAAATGTTTGCTGTGGCAGAGGCAGAGAAAGGCAAAATCCCAGCCTAAGGAAGGAGGAGCCAGCCGAGGCAGGAGCTCCCACCTGCATGGGCTTTGCTCTGCCGGACGGAGTCCTGTGGTGTGTGCACCAGTGTGGATATACCTGTAGTATGCATGGGGCAGAAAATCAGAGGTGGAGGCTATGAGGAAGGCCTGGAAGCAGGGAGCTGTGCAGCAGCAGATCCTGCAGCCAGGGGACACCCCATCCCCACCCTCCTTCATCCCCTGTGCTGCTTGCATGGCTTTCTCTCTGCCTCTCCTTGCCCTCAGCCTGACAAACCAGACATGACGCTGGACTGGGACAGCAGACAGCCATTCTCTTCCTTCAGTTATTGCCAAGCAAGGCCCAGAACATGGCAGCTGCCCACTGCCCATGGCTGGAGCTGCACCTTCTTCACAGGCCGCCTCCTGCACCTTGGTGCTGACCTGCTTCCCCACCATGATGGCTGCAGCTCCTGTGCCAGCTCCATGGGGCTCCCCTTGGGCTGCCCTGAGGGGACAGTGGGGCTCCCCTTGGGCTGCCCTGAGGGGACAGTGGGGCTCCATCTTGGGCTGCCCTGAGGGGACAGTGGGGCTCCATCTTGGGCTGCCCTGAGGGGACAGTGGGGCTCCCCTTGGGCTGCCCTGAGGGGACAGTGGGGCTCCATCTTGGGCTGCCCTGTGGGGACAGTGGGGCTCCATCTTGGGCTGCCCTGTGGGGACAGTGGGGCTCCCTTTGGGCTGCCCTGAGGGGACAGTGGGGCTCCTCCTTGGGCTGCCTTGAGGGGACAGTGGGGCTCCCCTTGGGCTGCCCTGAGGGGACAGTGGGGCTCCATCTTGGGCTGCCCTGAGGGGACAGTGGGGCTCCATCTTGGGCTGCCCTGAGGGGACAGTGGGGCTCCATCTTGGGCCTGAGGGGACAGTGGGGCTCCATCTTGGGCTACCCTGTGGGGACAGTGGGGCTCCTCCTTGGGCTGCCCTGAGGGGACAGTGGGGCTCCATCTTGGGCTGCCCTGTGGGGACAGTGGGGCTCCCCTTGGGCTGCCCTGAGGGGACAGTGGGGCTCCATCTTGGGCTGCCCTGAGGGGACAGTGGGACCCTCAGCCTGCTGAGAGCTAAACAAAATGTTTGCTGTGGCACCCCGAGCCCGGGAAGGAATTCCCACAGCCCACGCAGCTGGGGTGCAGGGGTCAGTTGTAGCAGCGTGTGGCTACAATGAGATCGCATCCAGGGAGGCCACAACCCCTCAGCGACAGCAGGGGAAACAGACAAGTCTCGTCGTTGTTTAGCACGGGACTCCATTTTATCTCCCTCCCCTCAGGCCGTACCGGGGCCCAGGGCAGGAGGCCCGGGAGCCGGAGCAGAGCCCCGGAGAGCCGGGAGCAGACGGAAACGAGAGCAAAGCAGACCCGGGGCCGGGCTTTTATCAGGTGTGCCATGGGAGGAGCCTTAAACTCCGATTACAGCCTCCTCAGAACACGAATGCCCCACCTGGCACTCAGCCCCTCGCTGGGGACCCCCTGAAGGCTCATGGAGTTTGTGGGACAGCTGACAAACCCGCAGGAGCCAGGGCAGGGTTGTGAGGGGACACCCCAGGCTGTGAGCCCGGGAATGCATCCAGAGCAGCCCCAGGGAAAGAAGGGCTCATCTGGTTCACACAGAGCCCTCTGCCAAGGCGGGACAAAAGGGCTGATGATGGGTCCCAGACTGGGGAAAAAATAATCTTCTTACCTTTTCTATTTCCCGGAGGGACCAGTTAGCCCCCAGCTGGCTGGCACTGCCTCGGTCCCAGGCGTCCTGTGGCCATGTGGGTGCTCCCACTCTCTGCTGGGACAGTCCCCCTGCCACAGCGCTCCTTGCCCACATGGCAGCAGCGCTCCCCTGTCCTTTAGCCCTGCCCAAGGGCCCAGGAACCTGCCAGGGAGAGAAGGGATGGGGCTCTGGAGGAGAAACTCAGACGCCAAATGAAGTCCCACAGCTGTCCATGGGACAAGAGTGGTGTCTGGGGGTCTCTGTGTCCCCTGGAAAGCGAGGAGGCTGCAAACCCCTCAGAGTCCCACAGAAATGCAGCTACTCAGGCAGAGTGGGACACCCAGGAGCTCTGGGGCATTGTCCCCTTCCCCTGCAAGCTTGGGCACCTCAGTCCCTCACCTGCAGAGGCACCCAGAGCTGGAGCTGCTGCTCAGAGGCAGAGCAGGCTGCAGGGTGCATTCAGCACCACCTTCTTCTCCAGATGAGTCATGGGCTGTGGGGAGAAGGTGACTGCAGCAGAGATTAAAGATAAGGCTGCTGGCACCTGTACCTGTCTGCATGGGCAGCACTGGGGTGACTGTGCTGGTGTGGATCAGCCTGGCAGAGCTGACCCAGGAGATGAACACAAACTCAACACACCCCTGCTCCACTCCTGGAGGAGGCCCCCATGGCAGGGCATATCCTCCCCTGGATCCAACAATCCACAAATCAAGGCTGCATTTACCACAAGGGGATGGAATTCTGGAGTTAGATCACTGGGTACCTTTTCTGTGTATCCCCGCAGAGTGAAGCTTGTCCAGAAGTTTCTTCCTCCAGGTCCTGTGGATGGCAGCAGATCTCTCCTGCAAGTCCCTGTTCCCACAGTGTACCTGCTGCCAGCCCAGCTCCTGGGGATGGTTTCCCACACCAGGGCCAAGCCTGAGGCAAGGAAAGGGATCTCATGATGGAACCCAGAGCCATGTTTGTCCCGCATGTCTCTCTCCTCCAGGACTTGGTGCTCTTGTGGGGCTGGGCATTGTCTTGTGAGTGAAACCAGGAGCTGAGGGAAGGGTGTGCCTGCTCTGGAGAGGGCTCCAGCCACTTCACCTGGGTGTTCCCAGCAAGGGAAGCAAGAAGCTGGGAGAGTGATTAACAGGACTGAGGACTGCAGCTGCCCCATGAAAGGGAAAGACTGGAGCCCCTGAGCAGGATGAGTAGGCTGAGTAGGATGCCAGGGCTTGGGGCTCCAGTGCCCTCTGAACATGATGTATGGACCAGCTGCCAGCTCCAGCCGTGGAGCACTGGGGCTTTTCCTGTGCTCCTCAGCCTAGCAGACCCTCTCCTGCCCCAGCCTCCTCTCCAGGATGGAAAGGAGTCAAACTCCAAGCCAAGCCTTTTTCCTCACCTATCCTGTTGCAGCTGTTGCTGAAGACATTGGCCATGCTCCTCTTGTCCAGGACTGCATGTTCCCTGCAATTCCAGGTGTGTTATCATCTTTTTGTGCTGCTTTGTGTGGTCACCAAGTGCCCAGCTGGCTGTCCCAGTGTGGTGGCAGGGCCACCTTCCCAGGAGGGCCTTGGCCTTTTTGAGGATCCCAGCTGGGGACATTCTTAGTGGTGCAATATTTAGGTGTCCTGTGGCTGCTATTTCAGTGCAAGTCCTTTCTTTAGAAAAAAAAGCATCCTACATGGCATAGCTTCTATTTTAACATTTTGTTATAACCTAAAACTGTATTTAACTACTTAAGAGAATTAATACAGCATTACTTTCTAACACAACACACATAATATTCCTTTTAATATTTGCAAAAAGCCAATCATAAAATACACATTTTTCACACTGCCCCTCTCCTGCAGCTCCCAACACGAGCCCCAAACTGCAGCTTTTACCCCCACAGCTGCTGCCCAGGCCCTTGCCCTGTTTGTTCTTCCACAGAGCTGGATCTGAGGCACAGGCACAGGGCAGGGGGGTCCTCCCACCCTAATTCTGCTTCTCCTCCTGTGGGGACACAGTGGGACGTGCCACCCTGCTGCTCCTGTTGATAGCTGCCTCCCCTCCGGGGAATGTCAGGCTCTCGGTGCAGGAGGGGCAGAGCCTGGGACAGGAGGAGGAGGAGGAGGGTGGATGGGTGTGCAGGCACATTCCCCATTCGGAAACGCCTTCCTCCAAGCAGCCGGGAGGAGGCCCTGCCTTTGTTTGAGCTGGAGGAGGGGACCTGGGTGGCCCTGGGCAAAGAGGGCTCAGTGGGACTAAGGGAGAGGCAGCGAGGGGAAGCAGCTCCCCCTTGCACCCTGCAGGGGCTGGGGCCTGGCCAAGGCACCGGGATTTGGGGGCACCAGGGAAGATTTAAGCACTGTGTTCACCTCACCCCTACAATAAAACAGTTTGTGTTGGTTTGTACAATTCTGGGGACAATCCCAGCTGTGTGCTGCCAGCCCAGGAGCAATGTGGGGTACAGCACTGATGGAGCAGAGTAACTGAGATGCTGCTGCTTTCACAGTCCCCAGGGAGAGTTTGTGGCACTCTGAGGGGCTCAAAGCAACTCATCTCACCACATTCCCAGATCAGTGACATGGATGGGTGCAGGTCCCCGAGCCAAGCCCAGTCACCACACCAGCTCCACAGCAGAGCTGCCAGTGAGCAAATGCAACACGGCCCTCAAAGGGGAACTAAAATCTCTTACAGGGGGAGATTAGTTCTTAGTTCTTAGTTTTAGTAAGAACTAAAATCTCTTAACACTGTCCTGCCTAATATGCCCAGGCTCCAGCTGAAGAAGAGATTCATCCCACTCTTCCAAAGATACAAATTCATGTCAGATCAGAATGACTCAAACTACCACCAAGAGCACACTTTCAAGCACCCCTCCTGTGTTTTCCTTACTCCCCTGGACTGATGACATGGCTGCTGGACAAACAGCAGCAGATGGCAAGTGCATCCCAGGGTTTTTCAACTGCTGCAGAGATGCAGTTCAATGGCCTGGATCAAACACAGGTGCAGAGGGACAGCAATACCACACTGCCATCTTCAGTAGGAGCAGGATGTGGTTCAGATTTTCTGATGGCAAACACTGTCTGCAACAAAGCGCTACCAAACCCTTACCTGGATTAATATAAATACACCAGTTTCTCCCCAGTCCTCTTAAGAGCTTGTAGCTGTGTTTAAAAACACGAATACAAAAAGGCTACTCCCCCTGCAGCCCCATGTTGTACCACCAGGTATACCTGGTAACTTACCTGGGTTAAATCTTTTTTCACCTTTTTGCAGGCCACTGCTGAGCCTTGATCTGCAGGTGGTTTTTGTGAGGACATTCCTAACCTGAATGTGTGTCACAGAGTCACCAGTGGTCAGCAAGTGCCTCCCATGGCTTCACCCTGCTGCAAACACCTTCTGGTAAAGGTGTTTGCAGCAGACAAACCACCTCCCCCATGAAATAAAAACCACAGGCACACTGAAGGCTCTTGTGTTAAGATTTAATAATAATAATAACAACATTTCAAAAACAATGAGTGCATTGTACACGAGACCTGGTTTCAGTGCTTTCTGTTGACTTTTTGCCCTGTGTGTGTCAGTGTACTGAAGACCTGGGGAGTGGTGAGTGGATAAAAAACCCTGCTGGGACATTTCTTGGAGGAGGGCAGGGGAGGGAGGGCAGCAGGAGGCTCAGAATCGCACGAAGGTGGCGTCGATCTGCCGCACAGTCGGGAGGGCCAGCATGATTTTGCGCCGGTACTGGGGATCCTTCTGCAGGGGGTTTCTCTCCAGGTACACAGTCTCCAAATTCTTGGCTCCTTTCAGCTCATCCAGGTCGCTCCAGCTCTCCACGAGGTTGTCATTCATCTGCAGAGCACACACAGAGCCATGTTTACACCCACAGGGGGCCCCAAGTAAAGGAGAGCAGTGGTGGTGCTGTGTCACTGCTACCAGGGTAGCACCGCTCACAAACACCTTCCCTACCAGATCCTTCTTGCTCTGGAACCTCTGAGATGAGCTCTCCTGTCTCACATACCAGGCTCAGCACTGAACCCAACTCCCCCACGCTGTCCTGGCTGCTGGGCAGATGTTCCACCCTTCAGACAGCAGATCCAGCCCAATCAGTGTGCTAGGAGAGACCCTGCAAGGCACCAGGCCAGTCTCTACAACCTCTCCCACTCCACTCTGCATTTATGGGCTGGAAATCTTTATGTCATACTTTATTTCCACTGAAACATCCATCTTTAATGACTTCTCAGGACACATTAAAAAAGGTCCCAAACTGACAAGAAAAGCAACATTTTCCTCTCTTCTCTACATAAATTTCCCTGCAAAAACTGATTCTGCACTCCAGAGGAAATGCCAAGCTCTCTGATTTGGGTTTTTCTCCTGCCTCATTGTTGGCTCAGCAATTTCACACAAAGGAATGAGTGCTTCAGCTGTCCAACAAGGAAGCAAAGCTGCAAGGTGGCCCCATGCTGTCCAACCCTGAGACAACAGCACCCTTTGCTTTTGGAATCAGAATCACTGCAGCAATGCTACCTTCACATAAAATATAAAAAACCTCACTGGATTGTCTCGTTCTGCTACAGCTCATCACAATGTTACTTCAGCCAAGTCACTCAACTTTCAGATATCTCAGTCCATCCACTGGGGATGTGCTACTGGGAAACTGCTACAAGACTATCACAGTGGATAGGATTTTGAATTCTCTTTACTTAAGGTGTTAAAGGACATTTTTATGTGGCTTCAACTGTGCAGTCAGTGAAAAAAAAAAATAAATTGGGAGATACAACACTGTTTTCCATTGAAAATTCTGCCCTGTTCCTTTTCAAACAATCACTTTTTTAAAACATAGTGTTGGAAGGCTGGAACAAAGCCAGGAGGGCATTTTCTGCGCTCAGCTAACAGATCTTGGCCAGTCCTCTGCTCTGACAAAGGCCTCTGAATGCACTGGTGTTTTTGCAAAGGAATCCAGCCAAGCTCAGCTCTGGCCTCTCCTTTCAGTACAAGTGCAACCAGTGCAGACACCTCCTATCAGCACAGCAACAGCAAAGAGGAAAACAGGAGGAAACTGCATAGGATCAGAACACCAGCCACACTGCACTGCCTCACCTCTACTGCCCAAAAGATTAATGAGCAGTTAAATGGGCTTCTCAAAAAGAGAAATGCTCCTTGAAGAGCTCCCTACAGACAGGCATGGCCAGGTAACACTGCTGGCTGGCTCTCAGCCGCACTGCAAGATGAGGAACTCCATCCAAGGAGCCTGGGCTCCAGACTCCAGCTGGGCTTCATTGGAAGCTGCTTTCCACTCCTTTTCTCTCAGCATCTGCCCAAGAATTTAAATCACTCCAAATGACAGACATTATACAGCACAGCTCTTATTCTCAGCCTTGAATGCAGAGACTCTGCAAGAGCTAAAGCAGCTCTTTAGCTGCTTCTCCATTTTCTCACATCAGCACGTTTGTGCACAGCTCCCAAACATGGCACAGTGCTGATGCTTCAGGACAGGGCATCTCTGAATTTCCTGACCTGACCTAGGAAAGCCAAGGAGCTCAGCAATTCAGGGTGCCAGAAAGAAACAGAAACAATCCTAAGCTATTATCATCCTCATAGGAATGGAACCAGAAGTTGGTTTTGTTTTCTTCATATTTATAACACCATAAATATAAATATACCAACCCTGCTCTGAACAAGCTTGTGGCTATTAATTGTTGTGGTATTGTGAGGGTCCCAGGATGAGGTGAGAGATTAGAATTGACTCCAAGATTATTACATTATATTATATTATATTATATTATATTATATTATATTATATTATATTATATTATATTATATTATATTATATTATATTATATTAATTATATCATATTATATTATATCATATTATATAATATTATATTATATCATTTCCATATAATATAATATTATATTCCATATAATATAATATAATATAATATAATATAATATAATATAATATAATATAATATAATATAATATAATATAATATAATATAATATAATATAATATAATTATATGGAAATTATATTATATGAAAATTATATACTAAAACTATACTAAAGAAAGAGGAGACAGAAGGCTAGATAAGAATGAATAATAAAAACCTGTGACAGACTCAAGAGTCCAACACAGCTGGACTGGGATTGGTCATTAAGTAAAAACAATTCACATGGAACCAATCAAAAATGCCCCTGTTGGTAAGCAACCTCCAAACCACATTCCAAGCAATCACATAATAATTGTTTACATTTATTTTCTGAGGCTTCTCAGGAGAAAAATCTTGGCAAAGGGATTTTTCAGAAAATATAACAGTGACACAAGCTCTGTGCTTCCCCTGGTACTCTGTCATGCTCACCTACAGAAGGAAGAGCTGCAGAAATAGGACATGTGGGGCTGTTTCATAACCAACCTGAGCATGAAGGCAGGGCCCACTTCCTAGGCACAGAGAGGCTCTTTACCACTCAGCAAAGCTCAGCAAGAATTTTTTAAGCTCTTCCCTTTCCCTAGGGCAAACCACCACACACTCTTATCCATGCACACTGTCAAGACCTTAAAGCTGATCACCAGAACTAGGAGAGCTCCCTCCAAGGCACACATTGTCCATCAGAAGGGTTTCCCTCACTGTGGCACAGACATTTTGGGGAACAGCTCTGGCCTGTGCTTACCCAGAACTCCTGCAGCTCTGTTAGGTGACTGATATTCTCGATCTTCTTAATTCTGTTGGCTGCAATGTCCAGCATTGTGAGTTTGTTCTAGACAAAGCAAACATAAAAATATTAGCTCTGATTTCCCTTCATCTTCTCTGTGCCACTTTTTCCAGGCCCAGAGTTGGAAACTGTCAGGAGCAGACATGTTATTGCCAGCTGCTCACATTCAGCCCAACTCTTGCTGCCTATATGGAACAAGGAAGATTGTTTTCCATTAAACTGGGCTACTGACCCCCCAAAGCCACGTGGCAAAAATGAAGGCAGTTACTGGCTGGATGGCAACTGCCAGCCAAAGGCTCCTAAAAAGTGAGCTTTCCTCAAAGTATATTAAGAGGAGCATTAAAAATCAGATCCAATGTGTCCCTTGAGCAGCACAGTTGAATAAACTCTTAGAAGCAGGAAACTCAACAATTTTAGAAAAGCTTTTGCTGGGTGAGAGTGAAAATGGTACAGGCTTCCACAAAATCCATCCCATCCAAAAAGACAGACATGTACACTGACAGGAAGGCAAGCTGCATGCCATGGCTGGCCTCTCTTCCTCCCAGCTCCAGTTCTGTCCTATTTAAAAGCACTCATGGTTATCTACAAGCTGCTGTCTGAAAGGCTGCAGCAGCTGTGTCCAGGAGCCTTCCCATGGCTGAGGATCAGCCAGGCTACTGCTTCAACCACATCTCCTTCCCCATGTCACAAAAATAATTCTACTCCAGAATATCTGGAGGATCTTTACCCACAGAAGGTATTTTAACACACAACAAACACTTGGATATTTGTGGTCTCTCAAGAGACTCAGGAACCCACACCTAACAGGGGAAACTGAGGCACAGAAACTTCCAGAAAAGCCACTAACACAAGCAGCTCAGGGTAACAATTGCTGCAGAGTCAGGCAGAGCCTCACATTGTTCTCCAGTCCCTCGATGACCTCGATGCCGTTGTGGCTCAGGTACAGCTCCCGCAGGTTCACCAGGCTCTGCAGCCCCTCAATCTTGGTCAGACGGTTATTCTGCAAGTGCAGCAGCTCTTTAGCACCCTCCAAACAAACCCAAACCCATGGCACTCACTGGGGGAAAACCATTCCTCTTAAGTATGGCTGGGAAGGGAAAACAGTCTCCTTGGGCCCACACAGATTTTGGGAGCTCAGCTGGTTGATCTCTGCACCCCTGATGCATGAGGAAGTCCCATGGGAGTCCCCAGCAAGAATCTGACTCTGACCTTCCCATCAGAAGTTGCAGCCTGAAAGTTTTTGGTTTAGTGTCTTAACAAACAGCAGGCCTGTGCATGAATTTTGTAGGTCTTAGTGTTCATTTTGTAGGTCCTAGTGTTCATTTTGTAAGTCTTAGTGCTCATTTTGTATGTCTTTACAAAAGGGAAGGCCAGAGAGGAAGTTACACCACCTTAATCACACTGCACTCTTGTCTTGGCTGCACTCTTGCAGGACATGAAGCTAATTCTTTATGTCCTACAGAATAATGGCACATACAGGTAGCACAGCAGGTGGTCAGTGTGTCTTGCCAGCAGCTTTAAGAGATACTACAATGCACAAGCATTGTCACGTGGATAAGAAGGAGATTCAGTGAAAGAAATTAGCTGAGTGTATTTTATTCCATCTTTTCAAAAGGAAGAAGCTGTTTGAAAGCTCACTGAGGACAGGTTGCATTCAGCACAGGCTGGTTCACATTTCTGGCCTCTTCAGTAGGAAGGCAGTGACACTGAGCCACTGTCACTGTAAGGACGACCTGGCATCACACTTTCAGTGTTATTTTAATACATTAGGAAACAGTGTTTCAGGAAGGAAGAAGGGAATAACTCTCTTTTCCTGCTCTTTCTTCCATAAAAATCAAATAGCTGCTTTATAATTTTATCAGTGTCTGCCAATCTCAAGTAGCATGAAAGGATGAAAAACGACAACACAAAGAATATCACACTTCCTTCCAGCACAGGAGTTTGACTCTAACATTGCAGATCTGCTCATGGGGGGCTTACAAGAGGCTGGAGAGGGATTTTTCACGAGGATATGCAGTGACAGGACAACGGGGAATGGCCTTAAGCTGAAGGAAGGAAAGTTTAAATTAGATATTAGGAAAAAATTCTTCTCTGTGAGGGAGGTGAAGCCCTGGCACAGAGAAGCTGAGGCTGCCCCTGGATCCCTGGGGGAGCTTGGGACACAGCCTGGGATGGTGGAAGGTGTCCTGCTCATTTCAGGGGGTGGAGCAAGATGGTCTTTAAGGCTCCTTCCAGCCCAAACCATCCAAACCATCAGAAGAGCTGATCCCATCTCACAGGGTGGTTCAAGGCTTTCAGAACACAACCAGTACCTGTATACTGAGCACAGTCAGGTTTGTCAGGGCATCCAGGTTCTGGAGCTTGGTGATTTTATTCTTTCCAAGGAACAGACTGTCAAGATTAGTCAAGGTGTCAATGTTTTCAATTACCTGTGAAATGACCAGAGGAGAGACAGTGTTACTGCAAAACTCCACCTGGCAGATATGGCTGTCACTTTGTAGCCACATTATAACCATGTGGTGTACCCTGGGTAGAAGATACTCATTTGTGAATTAAAAAAAACAATGTTACTAGTGAATAGAAAGAGAATCTGGGGAAAAAAAAAGCCAATCAGTAAATTTAGTCCTGCACATCAGTGACTGTATAACACAGGTGAGTTGTTCAGCTTCTGTGCCCTAAGTAAAGTTAGCTGTCTCTCAGGGGTGTGTGTTATTGGATTTCACTGCTGGCTATAGAGCCTTGCTTCTGGCAGAACACACCCCCAGCAGTCAGTGATGTGCACTTTTAAATACACACGTTACTGGGAGAATACAGACACTGCTCCAGTTCAGCTCGAGCTCAGCCTTCAGGAAGAGAAAATCAGGATTTCTGTGAAGCATCAAGGATGTTACAAAGGAAGGGAGAAAGCATGAACAGAAGAGTGAAAACGGGGAAAAAAGGGAAAAGGGTAAGATTACAAAAGGCTCCTGCAAACAAAAGGAGACACTTTAATTTAGGAGGGAAAAGCCTCTGAATTAAAAACCCAAGATGCTGTTAAAAGCAACAAGGATCTCAGCTCACAGTAAAAACAATAATATGGACACAGACACACCCAGAGCTGTGTGTCTGCTGTGCTCAGGCAGGCTGTGACATCTCAGCTTTTCCACCTGCTTCCTGCCTGCCAAAATTTCAGATCAGCAGCACTGGGGAGCCAGGCCACTGAGCCCCAGCAGCACCTGGATCACTCTGGGTGTTCACCTGTGCATGTAACAACACAAGGAGGGAGAAGATGGACACTTCCATGGAAAGGTAAGAAGCTTTTCAACCTCTATCCCACAGCTGCCAGAAGACTGAATATAGTGTTGATGAGCTCAAATTTGCATTCACCCCCCCTTCTAGATTCTGGACTTAGCCCTGTTGTGACCTTGCAAGAAAAATTATAGATTTGTTGCTCATTGGCAGCTTCTCCAGCCCTGAGGAGGAAATACTGATGACTCAGTACAGGGAATGGAATGGATATATGGATATGAGGGGACAAAAACCTAAGAACAAGTAAAGAAGTGCTTACATAACAGCTGCCTCAGTCCAACTTCTTTTTTCTTAAAGCATTAAATATGTCAGCTCAAGCATAAAGTTCTGCTCCCCAAAAGAAACAGAGCAAGAAGTGCTAAGCCATGAGGGATTCCAAGCTAAGAGCACTCTGGGAGGTTTGAGTAGGCAAGAACATCTTCAATACACAGAGAAAAAGTCAATCAGGCATCTCAGAGCCAAGAACACTGCCTGAAGAGCCCACAGCCCTGTACCCTAAAGAGTTAAGGGTATGTTCAGCTGTAAAACACACAGCCAAGGCACCTTACACCAAGAGAAAAGCAGCCCAGGAGTTCTGGGTACCCCCAGGCAGCATGAGATTTCTCTGTGCCAAGCCAAGTCACAGGTTACTCACTCCAATAAAGCAATTAGAAGCACAGAAGACTTCTGTGCTGTTTGAAGAAGTCAGAATAGAATTAACAGACAAACAGAAAACCCACTAAAATAAAGTAATTTAAGAAGCTTGTGTTACCCATACAGCAACAATTTAGGGTGGCTTTTTTTGTTTGTTTGTTCTTAATATGCTCAGGCTCAACACTGAGAAAACACATAAAATAAATCTAATCTTATTGTTAAAAAAGATATTCCTTGGCTTGACAACATAATTGACAATGTACTGCCTAAGTATCAATTCAGAAATTTAGCTGGATTTCTTTTTTTTTTCCAGATGAAAATGATGCTTAGATACAGAATACAGTTTTTGTTTAACCCAAATTCTGTAATGTAAGGATCAGTGTGCTGAGCCTGCTCTGCTTCTGAAAAAAGCCAAGTGCTTCTCTCCAAAACTCCTGTCCCCATCCTAGGCAAACTCTAAGGTTCCTAATCCCTCATCTGACCTGGCTGATGTTCTCACACTCTAGATTTATCCCCCTAAATAATTTCATTTCCAAAGCAGAAATTCCTGGAAAACAATTCAGTCCAGTTTGGCTTTAGGAGGAAACCAAAATTTTTCCTCTTCAAAAAGGCAGCACACATTTCTGCCTTAGAAGGCTGTTTTTAATAGCTGAAGTTTCCTTCTTTTTTACAAAGACAAATGTTCTTCTACAAGTCCTGAAACAAAAAGGACAAACAGGTCTTTTCCTAATCTTTCAGCATAACAAGTAATTTCTCAGAGACTATAAATGGGCAGCACCAACTTACACCACATTGATTGAAATGCATTCATCTTCATGAGTATTTTCTAAAGAGCATGTAATTAAAAAAAGCTTTTTAAAAAAGAGCTTATTTTGCATGTTGCAAGTCTTTTGTGTCATCTCTCTGACCAGTTCTCTTATGAACTGAGCAAATACATGAATCATACCTTAGGGACAGGAGAGACTGGTCAAAACTGCTCTCCTGTAAGTGGCACAGATTTCAAATTGAAAAAGCCACAATCTGCACAATAAAACTCCAAAGCAATCAGCAGTACAGTACCAAGTTTTAGGTTTTAAAGGCATTCCAGAGCAAAACCTCAAGAAAATCTTTTTCCTAAACAAGACTGACTGCCATAGCAGGCTGTCAATTGCACCTGCAAATCAAACTCATTTTGCTCTCAATAGGTTTCATGGACCTATTTCAATAGGACTCAGCATCAGCCTGTAGAAAGGTAAGAGAAAACAACTGCTAGTTTTGATAGGCTTTGCTCTCTAGTAGGAAGAAACCATCACCTGCAAAAGGAAACACACAGGGGATATAGGAGTTCATTAAAGACACAAATTCACAAATGGTGATTTAGCAGCCAGGCACTAATGCATAATGAAAGGCTCCAGCATGCACAGCAATAAGCACAGGGAGTGACTGGAACAATAAAAAAACAACAAAATGGCAAGTCAAAGTCAGTGCAGTGCACTTTCAGAAAATGCCAATCTCACAGCACAGAGCTGAGAACTCTGCAGCCAACACCTCTGGAAACAAACCTACCCGAATTCGATTGGACCCCAGCTCCAACATCTGCAGCATCTGCAGGCTGCTCAAATTCTCAATTTTAGTGATTTTGTTGTTGACAAGGAAGAGCTTTTTAAGCTGGGTGAGCCGATCCAGTCCTTCAATGTGTCGCAGAACATTAAAGGAGATGTCCAGGACCCTGAGGCAAAACAAACCAAAGATCTCATCAGCCCATCAGGCAGGGAGGATTCTCAAAGAAACACTTGTAAATTGGTGGAGTGTGGTGTTTGTGAGGTCTCCAGGATGAGGTGAGAGATGAGGAATCTGACTCCATGCTCTCAGAAAGCTGATTTATATTAATTCTATTCTATTCTATTCGCTATACTAAAACTATACTAAAGAAAGAGAAGGATACAGACAGAAGGCTTAACAAGAATCATCATGAAAAACTTGTGACTGACTCCTCAGAGTCTGACATAGCTGATGGCCATTGGTGATTAAGTAAAAACAATTCAAATGTTTGGATAAACAATCTCCAGAGCAGCAAACACAGGAGAAGCTGAGGCTTCTCACCTTCCCAGGAGAAAATCTTGGGCAAAGAAGATTTCTCACAAAATATCATGGTGACAGTGGGGAATATCTCTGACTGCAGAGATCAAGCCTCTGCTAGGCATTGAAGCTAAAGTAATGAATTTAATTTCTTTTTATCAGAAAACACAACAAATAAAACTTTCAAAATACATCTGTAGTGTGTTAGGGAACCAAAAATCACCTGCCACATGCAGAAGACAGCCATTATTTTGCCCAGCCATGGAGCTGCCACAGTGGGAGGAAGCCAATCTGCATTTTCCTTGGGAAAGGTGTCTGTCTGCAAGATCTGCCTCTGACAGGACCATGTGTTCTGTGACACATGTCAAGGGCTCCTCTGGGATGGTGAGAAGTGGGCCAGTCCTGCCCCAAGGGAAACAGTTTTGTACCTCCAGAGTGATCCAGGCAAGTGCCAGAAACTCAGAAACTTACTCCTTCCCTAACATTCTTCTTCTTCAAAAAAAATAACCTTACCTGAAATCTCTTGCAATTTTTGCAGGAATAAACACCTGTTACACAGAGCTCTGACTGCACGAGCAAAGGGGACCTTTGTGGAAGCTACAACCACCAGCCATCCTCACTGCCTCACACAGCACAGGGCTCATTTCCAGCCTCTCCCTGGGCAGCTTCAGGATAATGAAACTTGTGTACTGCACAGGTTGAATATCAATTGAGAACAGACATTATCCTCCACAGAGCACCAAAATAAATTCGGAGAGAGACTAAAGCACTGGGCTAAGTACAGCATGAGTAGCAAAGTGAGTAGCAAACCACCCCCAAGTTAATCCTGGTGATTGCCCTGGACTCACTCAAGGTCCACCAGAGCCTCCAGGTTCTCAATCTTCCGGATTTGATTGTCATAGAGATCCAGCTCCCGCAAGGTCTGCAGCTGCTCCAGGTTCTCAATGTGCTTAATCAAGTTCTGACGCAGACACAGAGTCTAATCGTGGAGGAAAAGTTGAAAAAGAAACAAAAAAATGGCCATGAAGGACTGCATGTAATGCCTTCCAGACTAAAAGGTGTGGGTGAGGGTTCCCCCATTAAGTTTTGCTGGGAATTTGTTGGGTTGTTAGTGGGGTGTGTTGGGTTTTGTTTGGTTTTTTAATACAGTCTTTTCTTGGAATACTCCAATACTACAGAAGGAAATCTTTCAGCTTCAAGGGTCAGATACAGTAACAGCAGCCCAGAGAGGATACAAAATCTCCATCCTTGGAAACACTCAAAAGCTTAACTGGAGAAGGCCTTGAGCAACCTGTTCTAACTGGGCCTGCTTTGAGGGCTTCACTGAGGGCTTTACCACCCACATTATTCTATGTTCAGTCTGCTCTGCTAGTCCAGGATGTGCCCTGATGCACTGCCTCCCATCCACTTCCAAAACACACTTGCAAAATCCCAATTTTTATTACTCCTTGACAAATAGGTAAAACTACATTTTTCAGCTAAAAATTAAGCAAACCCACTAAATCTCAGCCAAGCAGAGATTGTCTATCTGTCCTCTTATAGTTTAGATCTACAAAATCCCCAGTTCCAAGAGGCATTCTCTGTTCCCCAGGACTGTTACCTTCACTTTCTTGAGCACCTCAAATCCTTCAATCTTCCCAATCCGGAAATGATTCAAGTCAACATCCTGAAAGAGAAATGGAGGGATTTAGCAGTTGTTTCAAAACAAATCTGGTCTTTAAAGATCAACCTGCTACTTTGTTCTAAGGAAATCATAGCCTTACAAAATGTGCAGCTCATTAAAACTTCCCTTCCAAGAGCATTTCTAAAATGAGTTTGGCACATGATTTTATCACAACTGAGACATGGCCTGAACTTGTCAACTGCAAATGCAAAATATCAACTGCATATAATGCAACAGCCCTTTCCTGAGTCTGAGCATCACCAAAATTAGAAATCTTCAGAAATTTATTGAGATGGAAAAATTCTTGCATAAATAAAGCTTTACATAAAGTTCTCTTACTTACTTTGCTAGGGCTTAACCAGAACACAAATTGGCATTTCCAGTTCCAGGCCTCAGATGAGCAGGAGTCACTGCCAGTTTGAATAACCAGTAGTTTTGTGAATGTTAATTCTGCACTGGCAATCAGCTGAGGCACTTCCCATCTGTGCTGTTCAGCCCCAGATGCTCCAGATTTGAAAGTCAAAGAGAAAGAGCACTTCCCCACCCTCAAAAGCAGCTCAAACCCTCTGCTGCTAATGGGCTCAGGAGGTTGCTGATGCCAAGGCACTGGGCTGGGTAAGTGCCTGTGCCTGTTCCAAAGCACAGGGCTCACAGCAGCTATCAGCTCACTGAACAGACTCCCTGAAGCTCACAGCCCAGCAGTGCCTCTTGCAGCACAGACACACTTTCAGTGCATCTACACCTCATTTAAAATTCTAAAGTACTAACAAAATGTTTCAGCTAGTGATGAAAAATAGAACACCTCTGCTTCTACTCTAAAGGCTCTGGATCAGCTCTGGGGAGGATCACAGCCGCCAGCACCTTCAGAAGAATTAGATCTTTGAATCAGGTTTCAATACTTGCCTTTGCCTAAGGCTTCCTGCCGAATAAAGGACAAAAATCTGCCTTTACCTCAGCCTCTGGGTCCAGGCTAATGGTCTCCATGTCCACTGGGGTCTCTGCTTCTCCTGCACGAGAGGCAAACACATTACCAGCTCCTGAACCACACAGCCAAAGGCAGGACAACAGCCCCATCCAGAGAGCAAATGCTCCTCAGGAGGAGAAACACATGAGAGGCACAGTTCACACATTCTGCTTCATTACACCATGAGAGTTACAGGAAAATCTTTCTTTACAGCAGGATTTCATGCTCAGATGTAAAACACACAGAGATCAGCCCAACCTGCCTCTGTGCTGCTGGAAACTGCAGGCTCAAGGGTGGGCAGGATGCCTTTCCTTCACACCTACCCCATCCTAAGTGCCTGCGCCCCTCTGACAACACAATAAAACCTTGCCAAGAAGGAATCTTAACTATCTAGTGAGATGGCCAGGAATGACCAAGGATCTCAACAATCCCACCCTTTAGGTGTGTTTTTTTTTTTTATTAGCACTGCCACTGTTGTTTTTTGTTTTTTTTTTTTTTTAATTAGTGTTCACTTTATATGTTGTGAACATTTTTGCATGGATCTCCCTTCCTTTGTTTGGCTGAACTCCCTACTATGCCAGACAACACTGTTTATCCCACTGCATGAATTTCCTTGGGAAATGCTTTTACAGCTCTAGAAAACACCCCAGCATTTGCTGTGCTTCTACCACAGCACACGAGGGAGGGAAATTTACTGGAGAATTCATGCTGAATAATTCATGCCCATTCCCATTTGCTGGAGGTGGCTTGCTGGTTGCATCAATTGCTGAAGGAAAACAAAGTCTGATTCAGCTTTGCAAAACTGACATACAACACGATTTGCAAGAGTTTTCTACTTCACGTGCAAAGCTTCTCTGAGTGCTACCAAAACCCCAACCAGCTTTAATGACAGTGACATCCCAAAGGCTTTGCACTAACTCCTGCATGTATGCAAGCTCATTCCCTTAACCCAGCAGCAGTGACTGTTTTCACAGCCCAGAGTGGTTAAATCCCTGTAAATGTCAAGTGCTCCTATTTAATGAGTGTTCTTCCTTCTAAAGCTTGGCTTTGTAAGTAGCAGTGCAGGCACAAACAGTACCAGCATCACTATTTTTAATGCCACCATCCAGCTCCAAGGGTTTGGTGGTACACAGATCACCACTGACCTTCCTGTTTCTGGGCTGTTGCTCTTGCCTGGACATTTAAACAGGAAAGAGACTCACTGAGCTGATTCACAGAAGCTAAGACTGAAAAAGCAATCCTGGTTTGTTTTTTTTTTTTCTTTTTCTTTTTTAAATAGCACAAAATAGCAGGAAACATAAATTATATTTTGGGAATGCAAAATGAGCTGGTAGTCTTGGGGATGTTGAACAGCAAGATAGAAATGCCACCAAAAATTGACAGATATACATGTGCCTGTCAGCAATGAGCAGTGAGCAATGCCTGCTTTTTCTTATTTTAGTTCCATATCAGGAGCTCTGCCCTTCAGCAAGGGAGTGGGATACCCCACCCTGCTGCTATCAAGGCTGGACCTCTCTGATCTGTTTCCTGGGTGCAAAGACTCTCAGAGAGAAGTGCTCCAAGCCAAACAAGCAGCCTTGCTGAATTTACAGCCCACAGGAGCAGTGCCCAGCTTTGGAACAACAATTATTTGAGATATCACATGAAAAAATCCAAATTATGCCCCTGGTATTAACTGATACTGGCAGTAACTTAGTGTTCGTGGTGAAGGAATTTTTGAGTTTCAAGTCCTTTGAGACTTTAAAGGTGTCCAACCACACACATGGTACAGAAAAAAATCTTCAGGAAAAACCCCATTCAAGCAAAAAAAAAAAATTATTTGAGTCTGTTTGGCTAGGAAGCTTGACTATTTTAATTTATAAGCACTTGATTTAGGTAATATGTTAAATACTCTGTTCTGAGGCTCCTCTTAATTTTGACATATGGCTTTGAGAGATCTTCCATGATAGCCAGCGTGGAAAACAGCGCTCAAATCCAAAGCTGCAAAACCAAATCACACAGGATACACACTAAAATAAAAGAAGTTTAAAACTGAACACACAGGCAGTGCTGTTGTGTACTGAAGTCAATTGCCATGAAGTCTATGCACTGTGCATAAAACATTCAGCAGCTTGAGGGAGATGTGTATCTGGTGTCAGCTGTAAATCGGTATTTGCAGGAAAGTGTTAAAATACATTTTCTCTCAAGAGCAGAAAAAAAAAAAAGGAAAAAGAAAGAAGAGAAAAATGGTTCTAGCAAATTTACAGTCATTTTATTTATGAAGTGACTGGATATAAAAAAAACCTCTAAACTGACCCTCCTACGAGCACTTTACAGCCAGGACTGCAATTTCCCTTGCAAATTGCTTTACTCCACACTTCTCAATGGAAAAAAATCCCATCACTCTGGCAGTGAAGTTTCCTAAGTGAATTTCTGTGTGAGCCATGCCTGCAAGTCACACGCCTTTGCAGAGGTGGAAAAAAAAAATCCACCATTGAGAAAACCCAAATTCCACAGTGGGAACAGTCATTACTGAGTTATGTAAGTTCACAGTACCACAAGGATTTCAATCAACAAAAAGCCTAACTACACTCTTAAAGTGCATATGCATGAAGAATATTATAAATAGCTCAGTTATATGATTTCTAACCAGAGGCTCTATTCCTCAGAGAATTAGCTAAATGATGAATTTGAAATTTCAGCTGTTCAAGCTACTTAAGATCTTCTGTGAAAAAATGTGGAAAACTCATCATTTTCCTTTCAGCTGAGAAATTCAAAGCTGGCTGTGGAAAGTATCCTGAATGTTCAAAAATTATTCCTCTGCTTGGTTCCTGCCCTAGTTTTCTGAATGCTTGCAGTTTGGAAAAATGTAACAATACAGTCATTATATTAAACAGTACACAAATGTAATTCAGCAAACAAATCTGAATGTGCTTTTCTTGCTTTCACTAGAGTGAGAGTACATCACTTCTGTAATTCCTTTCATAGAATTCCCAGGGGAACAAAGTGCAAAATACAACCTCCAACACACAGCAAAATGATGGCAGCTGAGCAAACACTCAGGATTCCAGGCAGGCAAAGGAAAGCTCAGTCTGATCTCCATGGTTCCATCAACTGCACAACTTGCAGAGCCATGAAAAATGGAAGAGTACTTCTTCAGTAATATTTAGGGGGCTAAAATTATCAGCAAAAAAATTAGATCTATAATAGAGTGCATTTAGTCATGAGAAGAGATTTAAAATTCTAGTAACAATTTATCAGTTTGAAAGATACTTTGGCAAATCCCAGTGTGCAAGGTTAAGACGAGCAGGGATCCACTGTAAGAACTAAAATTTCTTTCATTATTTCCCTTCCAGTATCCCAATAATAATAATAATAATAATAATAACTTGGACATCTCTGTCAAAAGAATTATGTTACACTTCAGATGGCACCAAGAGCTCAGATCACCACACAGGGTGTGCAGAAATGGATCTGCTCTGACAAGTTCCATGCAAGCCACTGAAAACCCTTCCATCACACATCCACAGGCTTTAAACACTGTCAGTATTTCTACCCCATGCTCTAGTACAAACAGTGGGATCAGCAGGAAAAGTTTACACCCAAGAGGATCCAAATATATGATTTTGAGATGTCTTAGAACTTGTAAATTAAAACAACAGAAGGGACAGGCTCCTTCAATCCATCTAGAAATAGTCTTTGTTGCCTTCCAAAGGAATCTTCCAAAGGAATCTGGCAATTCTTTAGGCAAAAAACTACATAAACTAAGGCAGAATTAGGAAAAGCTCCTCATGGTAACTTCTAAGGAAAATCTTTCCACATAAGGTTTATAAATTTCCATAAAAGAAAAACACAAATAAAGATGCTTTGCATTTTGTTATCAAAGAGAAACACGGATGGGTAAATAAGCAAGGAAAAAAATTAAAAAAAAAAAATCAAAGCTCTAATACTAGCAGTTCCATAAAAAGCAGGCAACTTTATTCTAGCAACAAATTTATTGAGCTTTCAGGAGGCTGGCTCTAGGGCAGGTTCCCATGGATACCCGGCCAGGAGGAGCACAGGGGGTGCTGCAGGCTGTGCACACGCGGCCGGCCGGGACTCCTGGAGGTAGTGCTGAGGCTGACACGGTACCTGCGGAGTTCTCGCCGTTCTGCTCATCCCGCAGGCTCTGCTGGCTCAGCTCTGTCACCAAGCGAACCGCCTGCTTCCTCCCCTCCTCGTCCCCCGACTCCTCGGACTCGATCCTCTTATCCACTGCACAAGACACAGAAATTCCCAATGAGGCTTTTCCCAGCAGCGGGGCACAGGGCAGGAGCAGCAGGCAGAGAAAATAACCGGGATGCACATAAACGACTAGGCAGTTAGTAGAAATCCTAAGTTAACTAAATGAAAGGTTTAGTCTTAAATAAAAGGCCTCTTACCCCTTGTTTCTACTTTGATTTTGGATGCACTTTTTCCTCCCATCACATCTTCCTAAAACCAACAATCTGGGAAGAAGACTGGAGGAAAAAGGAAATTTCTTAGATCAATGAAGTGCAATTCCAAAGATTACGGAGATGGAATTAGAACGATTACATTTTAAGAGCTTTTAGACTTAAAAAAAAAACCAAAACCAGTATCATGTACAATAGTACCAATGACACGAAGAAGTGAAGGCATGGATAAAAAAAAAATCCTCGCAGATAAGAGCAACCTCCCCAGAACAACCTGTCAGATCCCTTCACGTTCACCGAGCCACGGCTCCGGTGGCCACCCTGAGCCTGGACCAAGCTCCTCGCTGGCCCCCTCAGCCTTTCCTCTCGTCTCACCAGGGCGCTAAGGAAAACCAGCGCCATCCAGAAGCTTTCCTTCTCCTTATCTTTACTTTTTACGTCACGGCCATCTCCGCAACCCCACTCGTTCTCCCTGTGGGCACGGGGCCGGCGGGGATCCCGCCCTGCGGTGACAACCCGGCCCCGGCAGGGCCCGGCCCCCGCTCACCGGCCCTCGGGCTGGACACTCGGGGTTGCACGACCCCGGCCAGCCCGCAAACCCCCCCGGCGCGCAGCTGGCAGCCGCACCGCCCGGAGGCAGCGCTGGAGCAGCCGGCCGCGCCTCCCCGAGCCCCGCAGCCCCGGCAGCAGCCCCGGCGGGCTCTCACCCTCCATCATCTCCTGCGGCCCCGCTCCGCTCTCCGCCGCCATATCGCTCCTCCTCCCACCGCCCCTTCCGGAAACCGCCTCCGCCGCCGCCGCGGCCAATCAGAGCCCGCCGCCGCGCCACAGCCAATCGCGCGCAGCTGCCGCGCCCAGGAGGAGGGGCAGAGCCCCGCCCCGCCCCAGCGCCCCCACGGCCTCTTGGGAGTTGTAGTTCTCTGCCGGAGGGGGAGGGGGGTGCGAGTCTGCTCTCCCCTCCGCCGGCGCTTGAAGCCGGACGCGTTACGCGCTGCCTTCGGCCTCGTCCTCCCGCCTACAAACCCCTGAGAGGAGCAGCTATCGCCCTGCTGAAGGGCCTTCACCCGCAGCCTTCCTCCCCGCCGAGCAGGTCGGCTGCGCTGCCTCACGGAGCGCGGGCACCGCGTGTGGCGGCGGCGGCGGCGGTGGCGGGGAACGGGAAGCCGGCGGGACCAACGAACGGCCGGGCACTCGAACTGTTTCGCCTCCTCCCGCGCTGTTGCCCCATTTGCTCCGCTCCGTGCCGCTCTCACAGCGCCCGTGCCCATTGGGTGCCGCGGCTGCTCAGTCCCGCCCGCCTCCCCTTCGCGCCCTGCGCCTGTGGCGGGCCGCCCTGAGGAGCCGCGGCCGTGCCTGGGACCGCAGCGGTTCGTCCCGACCGTCCTGTCCTGTCCTGTCCCGTCCTATCCTCTCCTGTCCCGTCCCGTCCCGTTCTGTCCCGTCCCGTTCTGTCCTGTCCCGTCCCCGTGCCGCGGGCCCCCGGCCGGCTCCTGGGTGTGAGGGAGGGAGGCTGCGCCGCACTTGTTGATTCAAAACTGCGAGTGAGTTTCCAAATTCCCCAAAAGTTTTGATTTCAAAGCCAGCAGAAAGGGAGGAGGGTGCTGGCCGGGTGCTCAGCAGCTTTCTTTCAGAAAGAAATGAGTTGGTGGGGTCCTGTTGGTCACAGAGGGTTGGGAGGGACCCAGAAGGATCACGGAATGCAACTTTTTTATTGAATGAAAAGTCCACAGAGGGATGGAGCCCTCCCCTGGGCAGGATGCCAAGTCAGCTCTTGGCTATAGCAGGATACTGCAGGATGCTCAGGAATGAGCGTTTTGCTGTCACCACAGGGTTGTGGCTGGGTCGGAAGGCATCGTCACCTGCCAGTGTCGGTCCCTGCTGCCAGCCTGACTCTGTGTCCTTTGGTTCTCTTGCAGATGGTGGTTCCAGAGGCGTGGCTGGTGACCAGAGTGTGATCATGGAAGGGGCCCTTCTGTCTTCATCAGCAGGCTTAGTCCTTACTCACTTGAATGACTCTGATACTCTAAGCAGATCCTTCCCCTCGGGCAGCAAAAGCAGGAGAAGTCGCCTCTCTGGGCTTTGTCAGCTTGGAGCATCACTGCCTGGTGAGCACTCCTGAGTTCCCATGGAGCTTTTGGGCAGTTTCAGATCTTCCCCTTCCTCAAACCTAGAGATAACAGCAATAAGTATCTGCCAGGATGCTCTTGTTCAGAGAGACGTGGAATTGCTGCAGGCTGGGAGGGTTTATAGGAAAAACATTACTGGATAGGTGCTCACAGAACCTTTGAAAATTGTAGTGCAATCACTTGGCACTTTGTAGCCTAGATCATTGGTGTGGACAAAGGTATTTCAATGTCACATACTGTGAACAGCTGATTAAGTGGCTTCCAGCTAATGCAGTTTTTAATAAGGGCTTGAGCTCTTTTACTGCAATTATTTAGTGACTGTTTCATTTGTAATTAGAGAGATTTCATAACGTTTTAAGAACTGCTAAGTAAAAAATAAAAGTTAACTAGTCTGGGTAAAACTTATGAATGTTGGCAAGTTGTATGGACTAAGTTTATATGTTCCAGATTCAAAAAGACAAATTTATTAGAATAGTTTCTGCTTTCTTTAGTTTCACTGATTTTATTTTCTTTAAAAACCTAGAAGCATGTATTTTGGGATTACTTGACAGTTGCTCCAGCTGACAGCTTTTTTGCTCTTTAATTCATTCCTCTGATACTCCTGTTACAGCAACATTGCTGACCTTTATGTTTTCACAGGGGAGAAGTGGAGCTCTTACTGTTTGTCCTCTCTGACAGCTCGTAACATTTGTACCAGCAAAACAGGGAACTCATGGGCTCAGTGGGATTCTGCCTCTCTCTCTGCTTCCCCTGGAAGTTCTTGCTCCTTTTTGCACAGCCCAGCTGGGGAGGAATCCAGCCAGCACCTCCCGGCTGCTGCACGCAACCCCAACCAAGCCATCTTCACCGTGGATGCCAGCACCACAGAGGTACCTGCAGCACAAGCTGCAGCACTGAGCTGCTCAGAAATGGTAGAGATTATGTGAAACAAGGCTAAAATGTCTGTTTTTCTCTTGTGTGTCTGCAGGTAGTCAGTGTCATGAAGGCATTTTGTAGCCTGCTCCAGCTCAGTGGTCTTCTAAAGGCTGATGAGTTTATTTCCATTGCAGGTTGTAGTTAGCAGAATACACAGAATAATAGCAGAAGCAAGGATCTATTGAGTCTTTTCTCAAACAGTCCAGGGAGGTTGTGGTCTCCCCATTCCTGGAAGTGTTCTAGACCAGGTTGGATAAGGCTTGGAGCACCCTGGGCTGGTGGAAGGTGTCCCTGCCCATGGCAGGGGGGTGGATGGAAATGGATGGGCTTTGAGGTCCTGTCTGGTTCTTTAAGGTCCTGTCCTACCCAAACCATTCTGTGATTCAATGTTTGTATAAGAATGCAGCTGTGGAGTGACAGGAGGGAAGAAAGGAAGAGCAGAATGTGCTTCAAGCCTCCTCTCTGTAAAGTACCAACCCTGAAATGTGTTTGTGGTGGCACAAGATTTCTTTATCTGCCCCAGTAAACATTTCATTTGCATTGGGAGGGAAAGAATTTCTCTGTTTCTGTCCTGAGAGGAATCTAAAATTGGGTCCTGATGCCTTTAAAGAGCTGTGCCATGTTTTAGCTTCAGCTGGCAGTTTGGGTTTGCCCACCTGGGAGACACTGAGTCCCAGCTTGCTCCATTGCCCAGGCTCCAGGGTGCCAGTGACTGCTGTGATCACTGCACACCTCTGAGTTTGGATGCAATTTTGTGCCTTGCCTGAGGTTTGCTTGCAAATGCAACTTTGTAGGTTTACCTCCATGGATGTTGTTGTTTACAGTTAAAAGAAAACAGGAAACCTGAAAAAAGGAAAGCAATGTCTCAAAACCTCTTAACCAAAAAGATGTGTGGGCGAGGGATGTCCTAGAAAAAGAATCTATCATGAACTCAGAATTTTAAAGAACAATTTTATTTCTACCAAGAGAAAAGGATAAGACATTAAAGCAACAACCTGAGGAGACGATGAGCTCTTAAAAAAAATTGTTCTTTGTTTAGGTTTGGTTTTTTTTGTTCTTTTCTAGATCTTAGTGGCCAATGACCAAGCTTGCAAGCTGCTTGGGTGCAGTAGTCAGGAACTCATTGGTCAGAAGCTGTCCCACTTGATATCCAAATCTGGCCAAGAGGCATGGGAAGCAGTGGGTGAGGAGTACCTGGAGACTTCTGAATGTTCATCAGTGGTTTCAGGAGCTGTGGTATGTCAAATGTTCAAGGAAATATTCTCCACCACATGAAGTGGTTTTGTAGGCTTTGGTTTGGGATTTCTTTTTCTTTTACATTTTCTATATAATTTCCTGATGTATTTAACTCCGTGGGTATTTGCCAATTGTGTCATTTTCAGGACTGTTTGGTTTAAAACTCTGCAGGTGTGGGAATTCAAAGGGCAAAAGATGATTTAAAGGGACACCCCTGAGAACCTTGCAGCTGTCAACAGATGAGTCACTGTGAGATGATCATATCAGAACTTAAAGGACATTAGATTTTTTAAAAATTGCTTAACAAGGAAAAAATCTGTTGTGGAAAATTTCCCAATTGTCTGGTCCTTAAAAATGCATTTAATTTTTTAAAATATTTTCTTTAAAAATATATTTTAAATCTTAATTTGAATTGTGCATATTATAAAGGTTGAAGCCATTGAAATACTGTGATATGTCTGTGTCAAAACACCACAGTTAGTGCAAAAGAGTGGAATTGATATTTTGCCTGGAATGGGATTATTTTATGCGTGAGAAAATCTTCATATTATTTTCTTTTGCTGCTGTTGTTAGTTGCCACTAGAGAGGCCTTGGAAAATGAGCTCATATTCTTTGTGTTATTTTTGAACTGAAATTGTTGGAATCTCAGAGCCTTATCTTCCTGAATCCTCAGTTGGATATGGGGTGAGGGCAAAGATCTAAGTTTGATTCAGTGAGAATTAAAATTAAATGTCTCACAGAGGCTCTTAATCTAAGCTGTTCCAAATACTTTATAGGAGTCACTGTATAAATCATAAACCCATTCTGTCAAGATAATATAAAAATTATAAAAGCCTTGGGATGAGCCTTGCAGGCTCTAAGATAAATACACATTTTCTGATCTGAGAAGAATCTCCTCCCATAAGAAATTAATCTGCTGTTTTTGCAGCTGAAAGTAAGGACTGTGTTACTAATGGGGAATGTTCATTAGCACCATGGGACATCCCTTAAATAGGACATCTCTGAGAGGCACTTCACACTGAGTGCAAGGTGTTAGAGTGGGACATTTATTATTCTGAACTCTTTATGCCTTTAGACTTCCCGAGGCGAGGAGAGATGATACAAAAGTAACAACATTTTTTGTGTTATTTTCAGACATTTTAATCTCTGTATTAAAATCTCTGTATTAAAATGTTTGTTCCCATAAAATATTAGCAAGTAGTCAAGAAATTGTGTTTTTCTAATAATGACTGGGAGGTATCTTAGCTCAGTATCTTACTCCTGTGTGAAATTTGTTCTAAGTAGCCACAATCTTAGTAAGTCATGTCTCCATTTCTGGATCTGGTGGGAAGGTGGATGTTATTGGCCACCTCAATGAGAAGATCCCTGTCTCTGTCTGGCTGAGGCAAATAAGAAGCAAGGACACCCAACGTTGTGTGGTTGTGCTGGAACCAGTGGAGAGACTTTCAGCTCGTGTCTCCTTCACAGCTGAGGTAAGTGTTTTCCTGACAATCAAACAAGATTGCAGTTTGTGTGGGAGGGGAAGGTGTCTGAAAGGCAGCAGGCACAGGTTGCTGTTTGTGCACATGGGGTGTGTCCATGCAGGAGCTGTGCTGGATCTCTGGTGAGGCTCACCCTGATGTGTTTGATAACCCACACAGAAATGCACTTTCTGTCCTCAGGGGATGTCTTATCCTTGAGCAGTGTTGGTTTGGCAGGGGATTCATTCTTTGGGGTATGGATGTCCTTGTGTCCCTGGATGTCCAGGGATCATCTGGCTGAGGAACAGTTCTGTGAGGAGCACTGGGCACCTCTGCCTCTCTCCTGGGCAAAGGGCAGGCTCCCTGCACAGTGATAGGGGAATATTGGTTTATGCTGGATCTGCTTTTGCTGAGTTGTGTCCACCAAAGGACAGCAGAATGAAATTTCCTGCCACTGCTTAGGTAACTGCAGAAACCATTGTCAAAGCGTGGAGTGGACTGTGGCTAAAATGTTTAAAATTTAACAATCCTGTAAATTTTCCTCCCCAGGGAAACATTACGTCCTGTGATCTCCTTTATGCTCATCTCCATGGCTACCCAACATTGGAAGCAGTAGTTGGGCTCCACATAAAGGACCTGATTCCTTCTGTGCAGATCCCTCCTCTAGGCAAAAAAATCCCAAAGGTATAGTACAACCAGCAACCTCATTCTTCCACAGCCTTCCCATTTGGGGTGCATGCTGCTTTCCCTCCTTTCACAACAGAAGAAAGAAGGTTTCCTTTTCAGTGAGAAGCCTGATTCCCCTGAAGAGGGTGGGCTGCCTTTTTGTAGAGCTGCTGTCTGAAGAGTTCCTAACCTGGGATGAGACCATGGAATCTGGAATCTGTCCTGGTCAAAGACAGTTTTCTCCAGTCCTAGCTTTGTAAGACACTGTGCTCTCTCTGTAAGCTCTTTAAGATTCCTTCTAATTCTTTAGCCCATTTCAATCATGTCTGTCTGGGGAGTGAAAGAATTACCCAGGTCTTGTAAATGCCATGAAAATGGGCAGATGGGGAGTTGAAGGAGGCCTTCTTATGAATGCCTAATTTGTTGAAAAGCTGCAGCATAGACTGGTCTTCATCTAAATGATATTTATTTAGTAGTTCAACACTGGATTCCAAACCCTTAAAAAGCCAGATGTTGTTCATTTTGATACTCACAAGATTGGTTCCTTTTCTTTTCCTGCGAATTCCTATTACATTTTATATGAACAATGCAATAAACCCAAAACATTTGTTCAGTTAGAGGTTTTATTTGAGTTTTATTTGGTTGGGGTTTTTTTGCTTTGATTCAGAACCTCAGGATCCAGCGAGCTGCAGGCCGATGCAGAGAAGGCACCATGTTTCCTCTCAGTTTAAAGCTGGAAGTCACCCACCTGGAGGAGCAGCAAGCAGTGCAGAAAGATGACATTCCACAGGCAGAAGGCTCTCTCCCAGGCTATCAGTACTCTGCTACAGTTGTGGTTTTCTCCACCATCAGTGGCCTGATCACTGTCCAGTCAGATGGAATCATCTGTGGCATCACAGATAGTTTTGCTTTAATGCTCTTTGGCTATGACAAGAAAGATCTGTTGGGAAAGGTAAGATAAGTTCATATCCTCCCAGAAGGCTGATCCATGTGGCAGCATACCCACTGGAATTGTGAAGCTGTTTTACACTCCTTGCCATCCCAAAACCCCTGTGTTCCACAGGTTTGGTGAGAGAGGTGTGGGATGATGTGAGAATTCCCATGCTGGAATTGCTGAGACTTGCAGAGCTGAGGAGCTGCTATAGATTTCAAGTAGCCCAAAGCAAGCTGCACAGTTCTGTGTTCTCCCCTGGTCATGTGGATCCCTTTTGCCTGGATGTCCATGAGAACCAGGCTCACAGACAGGGATTGTCAGCATTTTCCCCCATCCTGTGAGAGCTGGCTTAGCTTTATAAAGTTTCCTTCTTTGTTTTAGAACATTACATTCCTGATCCCTGGTTTCTATAACAACATGGGAAGAAGCAGTGGCTGCTCTTTGCCTTTTCCTCCTCTGGATGATCCCACAGGGACAGAAGGTGAGTGCCTTTTTGAAGGTGTCAGTGCCTGCCATACATCTGGCTCTGGCTGCTATAATCAAGGGGAAATGAGCAGAGACAAGAGGTTCATCCACAAAAAAGAGAACATTCTTCATAAAAACAATGGCCCTGCATGCAGTTTTAAAATCAGGTTTCCACTATAACCTCAGGTGAAGAGAATTGTTCACCTAAGATTGAGCTTCTCTCTTCATTGCCAAGAAGATAAAACTGAATATCCAATTTGGAAATCACAGTGAGCATAGAGAACACTTTGTACTTAACAAGCACTTCCCTTCCCTCCCTTCCCTGCTAGGACCCTGTGGTATTTTAAAATGTGTAAAATATAGCTTTTGTGACTGTATTGCAGCAGAGCTGTAGCTACTTAGGATTAATATTTTAAGGGAAAAATCGAATATTCTGAATTGGCTTGTGCTGCTGGCTAATAGTCAATGTTATGGTTGCTGTATTTCAATCAGGGAGGCATCACTTATTCCTCTGATGTAGTTTGCATCAGAATTTACCAAAATGTTACTTCTCTGAACACAGCATGAATAAACAGAAGCAAAGAAGCCTCATGTTTCCATATCTGTCTTACCCAGCCAGCTCTGCCAACACAGAGAATACCAGCAAGTTCATCCTTTCATCCATATCACATTTTAGGCTGGTTTTGTCTCCTTTTTTCCCCTATTTTTTTTCTCTTTGCTTAGAAATGCAGGTCTGTGCTGAAACCAATGCACCCCACTGGAACAAAGAAGAGTTAGTAGACAGTGTACAATTTCTTAGGTAATTCTTTGATGAAATGATGCCCTTAATCCAGGAGTAGTTCAGTTCTTCAGTGAGGAAGCATTGCTGGCACTCAGCTGTTACTAATTAAACATTGCTCTAGATTCAAATCTAGATTTGTTCACTCATTCCCTTCTTCTGCAGCAATAATACTTGGTTTTACTTCATCTTCCAAACTCATGTTTTTCTTCTGATCTGTTGTCACTGGGGAAGGAAAGAACTTCATCTCTTCTTCTTTCAAACATGTTTAGACCCTTTTTTTAATCTTACAGCTTCATTGAGTTACATAAATCCAGTTCAAACCTTTCCATTATATGGGTTTGGAATGAGCTGTATATATGTGGTTTAAGCTTTTTTTTTTATGCTGCTGCTGTATGATCATTTTCATTTCAGTCTCTTTATATTATTGGCATTTTTTAGGCCTCTGAACTTCAATTCAAGTAGCTAACATGTGATACCAATATCTGCCGGAGAGCTTTGCTAGAAAAGCAAATTTTGGCAACCCTAAAACATGTAGATTCCTGCATGTGGTGACTTCAAAGTAGAATGGAATGCTTGTATTTTGACTGTTTTGCCTCAATCAAGCCTTTTATACTCAGTTCCTTAGGAAAAAGACAGACCAAGGCAATTCCAAGTTTATTTTTAAGCACTGTAGCCTCCGAAACCTAAATATAAAAGTTTAAATTGGTGTGGTTTTGTTTCCTGTTTGGTACAGAGAGCAGCTTCTTGGCTGCATCTTTAGCACACCTTCTGTCAAGAGATGAAGAGCAGAAATTGGAGCAACAACACAAAGATGACAAATTAATACATGATGAGAATAAACAAAAGAATGGGACCAGTTTCTTTTCTCCTCCCTCACCTCCTGAAGCAGCATCCACCCCCAATAATAGGTAGGCATTTCACAGACTGTATATTCACTTGGCAAAATGAAGAGCTGTGATGGCAATCACCAGCAAAAGCTGATTTTTTTTCACCTGTTTGATGTCTGTGGGAAGGTGTAGCAAGAGCCTTCCATGCTTTGCTGTCTTTAGAATCTGAGTGCTGTTTGCAAGACAGGCTGAGCTGGCCCTGCCTTAGATTTTTATTTATATCTGCACAAGCTACCATTGTAAAGTTACATAAATTCCAGCTCCAAAGGGGACCAAATGTTTCATCCAGACTAAGATAATTAGGCTCACTAATCATAAATAGTGGATGTTTATCTCCTTCCAACTGGTGTTGCACTGAAATCAGGTTACCTGGAGGGAATTCTAAGTGTTATTCCTTCTGGTGCTTGGCATAAGTATCAGGTCATCCATTAAAACAGGATACTGTGTTCTTGAAGTCCAGCCATTTTTTCTTGTACATTTCCAGGTCTTTTTCCTGTTACAATGTTTCAAATTCTGTAGAAGTACATATCTGATGCTCATGGCTTACCTTAATTAAGTAAATTTTAAGCCTTCCACATTAACAATTCTGCTACAGTTGTGGTTTTCTCCACCACAGTAAATATTTACTATCCATTTTAAGGCATAGACTATTACAGCACAGATCTTGCTGCTTTTTAAAGTGGCTGATAGTGTCATTTTCGTGCTCTCCTGGTTTACATCTCTCATATCATACTTGTAAGTAAGGACTGTAAGTGCTCTGCTTCATTGTTTTTCTACACTGCATTTTTACTAATGGAAATGTTTGCAAAATACCTTGTGCCATGGATGGATCATTAAAGGTACAGTTCAGCATTTATTTATTTCTTATGGATTTATATGAACTCTACAAAGCTGTATTAAGCTTTTGTATTTTCCCTGTTAGAGATTTTTGAACATGGTATAATTCTGGAAATCTATGAATATTTTAAGCAAACACTTTAGGTGGATAAAAAGGTTTGAAATGTGATCATTTAAAAATCATCACACAAGTGACCCAGAGTAGATATTCTGCATACTTCCTAAACAGTTCCATTATTAATGGCTTGACATAAAACTAATTGATTTAGTCTAAAATATTACAGGTATAGCTGTGTTTTCAGGGCTTGGGTTTCTGTCAAACATATCTCCAAACCCTGGTGGATGGAGACATCCATCTCCTGTTGGACAAGGAAGCTTCTGTTTTCAGAACTGGAAGCATCCTGCTGAGGCCTGAAGAGCCTAAGCACCAAATTCACTTAAAAGATGAATCTTGAGCATGAGGCTATGAATCCCATCAAAGTTCTTTAGTTAAAAATAGATGATCAAAGCATTTCTATTAGTTATTCTTAATGCCAAACCTGCTGTTGTAGAGACATTTGTATAACCTTGTGTAAGGTATATTAAGAAATTGTCCCAACAGATATCCCTGGAGGTTTGTTAGCAGATATTTTAGGCAAAACCCTCTCAGCCCAGGCCCTGGCTGGTTGGGAAGTGGGCCATCAGAACCAGATGTTTTCTGCACAAAAAGTCATTTGGACTCTTTGATTTGGGCCTATAAAGCTGGACCCATTTTTTGGGCAAACTTGGTGACCTCACCTACAAGTGGATGCACTGCATGGGATTTTCCCAGTTGCTGTGAAGGGTTCTCCAGCTTCTCACTGAAAAAGGTGCTCCCCAGCAATTGCAGACTCTGGATGGTGGTAAAGTATTTAGACAATTGCTGATGGATCTTTCTCAATCACTTTTCTTTCTCCTATAGTAATTAGATGCATCACCTTGCTTATTTTTGCTTGTTGCTAAAGCTGAGCGGGTAATAACCTTATTGTTTTATCAAATCTATCTTTTTTCTTCTGTGTTGCCTCAATATTAATAGTAAAAGAAGATAATTCTTTCCATTGGTGTCTGTGCCCATTCCATCACCCCTATCAACTGGCAAAACACCTCCCATGTGTATTAGAGGTTTTTTTATGGTGGTAAATGGTTTATGATTTATATTTAGAAATTAAGCTAGAGAAGGAAATTATCCATAGGGAAAGAGTGTCATTTGAGTATACCTGCTCTTTTTTGATAAATTTGTCAGGATTTTGGATGTCTGTGCAAACAGCTTTCTGCCTTTTGCTTTTAAACTTGAAATAAATCTATTGGTCCAGGTTTTAAATAGTGACCACATTTAAATGGGTATTATACAGTAGGACAGTTTTCTTATTTTGCAATCATGATATTGCTGATAATTTTGAGTCTTTGCACTGAGGGCAGCCTTGCTACAGATGGGCTCTCAGCCCACCAGAGCCTTATCCCAAAAGCTGGCTTGACACAATCAGAGCAGTGGCACAGTGTAGAACAGTGGAAACTTCAGGATCAAATAATTCTCAAAAGATGCTCTCTGCAAGGCTCTCACATCATCTGACTCACAACAGTGGGATTTAGGTCAGAACTTGGGAGACTGCAGAGAGAAGCAGTCACAGTGCAGGATCTCCTGCAGTAACTGTTGCCTGTTTGTTCCAGACCAGAAGAAATTCGAAATGCTCCAGCCTGTGACCCAGTGCAGCTGCCTACTGCAGCCACCTGGAACTCACCTGGAACACCAACACTGGATGAGCCATGGCCTGGGACAGCTCTGACCTGCAGACAAGACTTGAAAAGCCACATGGTTTCAGGGCAGGTGTCAAAAACAAGCTCGATGTGTGATGGAAAACATTCCAGCCTGGAGCACGTTGCTGTTGACAACTGCCTGCTAAATGATCCTTCCACCTTCTTTGCATGTGAAAGAAAAACTGGCTGTGGTGTTTGCTCAGAAAACAAACCAGGCTGCTGTGTTTGTGCACCAGGAGCTGCCACAGCCTCTGAAGATGTGAAAGAATCTGAACTGAACTGTATTTGCTCTGGTCTTGAGGTACTGGGGCTGAATGCTGGTGTCAAGGGGAGCTCAGACAGTTCTTTAGGTGTTACTGCAGCTCTTGCAGGAGGATGTTGCTCCAATGTGCTAACTGAGACCAACGGTGCCTTTTCCACTCATCAAGGAAAGCAGCTGCTGAGTGCTGCTGCCACAGCAGCTGATTCTGGATCGTTGGCCTCCAGAAGGCATTTACAAAACTCTGAGGAATCCTCCAAAGCATTTCCTGAGCAACCTGAAACCCTTGCAGAAACTGTGGGGGACAACAACTCCAACAGAAATCCCCTGAAAAGCCAAGGCAGGCCTGAAGAACGCTGTCAGTTCCTCAGGCAGCAAAATATGGAGATCAAAGTAACATCCACCCCAGTGAAAGAAGAGGGCAGGCTAAATCCAGCAGCTCCTTTGACCTGGGAGATTCTGGAAGGCAGCTACACTGGGAATTGCTGTCACAGAGATGGTTCCCAGTTCAGTAAGTGAAACCTTGTCCCCTTCCCAAACTCTTACTGGGTGCTCCTTTTCACCCACAGTTTTGCAGAATGCAGGCAGTTCTGGTTAGAAGCTCACAGTGGAGAGGAAGGAAAAAGCATCTAGAAGAAAAAAATGGTATTTAAGTCTACCCAGAAGGTATCAGAAAAGGAGGTGGTATAAAATACAAAGTTGGTAAGAAATTAATCTCTACTGAAAAGTCACAAATACTCTCAAAACACAATTTAAAAGTCTGAACCTGATAACTTTTTCTGAACAGAAAATATAAACTCCAGTTTTACTCCTGTAAAACTGTAAATTGCATTAAAATTGTATAATGGAATTTGTTTCATTCACTCCTTCAGCTGCATTCAGTGGCTTGTTGAATAAAATCCCTGTTTTTATGTAATCTAGAACAACAGTGTGAAATGAATAATCACAATTGGACACTGACAAGTCTCTGCTGGAGTGGGAACTCTGGAGAGAGCTGAGAGGTACCTCTAGAAGAGCTGTGCTGGTGTCAGCCCTCTGATCATTCTTTACTGAGCAGCTGTTCCCCAAATTCTGAACTTTTTGTCAAGAGCTCTGAATTTTGTCCTGAATCATCTGTGGTCTTGTCCAACACTAAAGTTACATTCTACCATTTTCCTTTCCTCACCTGTTTCTGCAGGCATACACTTTGAGGTGAAATGTGCAGAGCTGCAGGATCCCACTGTGCTTTTCTGTGTCTGGGTGGTGAAAGACATTTCACAGAGCCAAAAAGAAGCTCTAGCAAAGACTCAGCACCTCCTTGCCAGCCTGGCAAACTCTTCCCAGTCTGTTGCTGATCTTTCTACTAAAATTCTTGGAGAAGTAAGAAATCCTCCCTTTGAATATTGAGCATTTCTCTCCTTGTTTGACTGCTAAGCTGAAGCTAAAGTCAAGAAGATTTTCATATTAATGACATGAGTTGGTGGGGTGGATGTTGCTGCTTCTTTTCATCCCTAATTTTTTTTTTCTAGATACTAAAACAAAATCTCAATTGCTATTTTGTAACACTTCTGGTGTTACCTTTCCAGCCTGAACAGTGCAGTTCCAAACTGCAGGATACTCACTATCATATATCTATATAGATCTATATCCAAATATATATTTATACACACACATGTATAACACATATATATACATATTATATATATAGTGCAGTTCTACCAAGGATTCCTCATTTTATCTATCCTTGCAGATGTGTATGTTCTTTTCAGTATTTATTAATTTTATAAATGTGATTCTGTGCCTGTTCATTTTTTGCTGCTATTGTAACCTATATATCTGTACTTAGGCCATCAGATCAGCTTCACTTTTCAACAATTCCCAAAGAGCTGAAGATCTTGAAGGATTAAGAGCATGTGAGGGAGAATATGCAAAAAATTACAGCACTCTCAATCTTATTGGCAAAGGCTCTTTTGGCTTTGTCTGGAGTGCCAGGAGCAACAAAGATCAGCAGGAGGTGAAGTACTTCTTGTTGCTCTATTGCAATAATAATTTAGGATGAAAACTGAAAGGTTAGAGCATTCATATTCTGTTAACATTATACTATCAAAAGCTTATCTTTGGTAGTTTGGGGTTTGGTTTTGTTTAAACAGAAATCTGTAATGGAAACAGGACAGCAAAACATTTGCATTGATGTTGTGTATAAATGTTACCTGAGACAACAGGGGCAGAATGAGTTAATGAACTAATTAATGCAGCTAACTGAACCTACTGAAAGAATTAGACATTAATCTTAACAGAATTATAGGTTTTAGTCTTCTGTTACTAAAGAGAATGGCAAACCTCAAAATCTTTATTCTGCCATAACTCAAGAATGGGGAGTAGATGTATTGAGATGATGGCAGCTCCTCTTTTCCAGGAGAAGTATTTTGGGTGCTCAGAGGGCAGGTTCTGGTGTTTCTCCTGCATGGATGTTCAGTGCTCTTTCCCTCCACTGCACCCATGTGCTGGAACTGCTTGATAAGAGATCTGGCTTGCCAAAGCCTTTGGAATTCAGAGCAGCAATAAATAGATTCCACTTATGTGCATCATTTAGCTTCTAGGACTAAATTAATTTAAACACATTCAAATATACCCTGAGCTATTCACATGGGGTTACTTCCATGCCTCTGGTAATAGGAGGCACTAACAGATTCCCTGGAAATTAAATTACCTGACACTCCAAGGCATGCTTTGGCAGGTGATGCTGAATGCTGTTGTCTATGTAGGTTATTGTAAAGTTCATCTGGAAGGAGAGGGTGCTGGAGGACTGCTGGGTGGATGATCCTGACCTGGGCAGGGTCACTCAAGAAATTGCAATCCTGCAGAAGCTGCAGCATCCCAATATCATTAAGGTACAGTGGCTGGGAATTGATGCAGTTTGCACTGCACCAGGTGGTTTGTTTGCATCCTGGGTGTCTGGTGTTCCTCTTCAGGAGTGAAGTGTCCTCCACTGAATCTGCCTTTCCAGGAGAGAAAGGAACCTGTAAATCCTGCTTTGTTTTGGAGGGCGAGACCCAGCAGATGCTTTTACCCCAAACTGATCTGAAGATGTGATTCTTAACAGAAAAAAAAGCTATTTCAAGATAAGATGTATATCTTGGAAGTGTGATGTCACATCTGAACATGTACCAACCAGTTCAGTAAATAATCTGGGCACATCTTGTTTCATACTCTTTGTTTTGAGGTTGCTGGTTTTAGTTTTGGAGTTGTTGGTAGTTGGTTGGTTGATTTTTTTTTTTTTTTTTCTCCAGAAAGAGAAATTCCTCTTGGATTTAATTCTCCTCCCAGTTTTAATTCTGTACTCGTTTCTAGAAACATTTGTGCTCAGTGAAATGAGACTTTAAAGATTATAATATACACCAATTAAATCTCCAAGAGGAGAACAGTGTTTGTTAAAAAAAAAAAAGGCACTTTATGAGGATGAAGCACATGATTAAACAGGTCTTTTATTTATAGGTGCTGGATGTGTTTGAAAATGATTGCTTCTTCCAGCTGGTGATGGAGAAGCATGGATCTGGTCTGGACCTCTTTACATTTATTGATAATCAGCCCAACTTGGATGAGCCATTAGCAAGTTACATATTCAGACAGGTGAGAGCAGAATTGCTACATGCAGGTGAGAATTGGTTAATGTAAGAACCAGGACTCTGTACCATTTAATACTGGCTGATAACTGGCACTGGAGTTGTGCTCAATACTTGCAGAACCTTTCCTCACCATTCTGTAGGGCTGATTGAAATGCTGCCTGCAGAAACCTTGTTAAGGTTTACTTAGAAACAACAAAAAAGCCTTTCCAGGACCTTTCTGCCTGTGAGGGTTTCCTGTGGAGCCATGGCCCCTCAGCTGTTACCAGGACAGCTCACAGCCCCTGTCACCCAGACACTTCGTGTAGCACTCACATTTCCTCTGAGGCAGGAGGGAAACTCACAGAAGCTGCCCCAAGCCTGCAAAAAGCCACATTTTCACTTACTTCAGTGCTTAGTTTAGATTGGTTAAAGGGGTAAAGGGCTCTGCTCTTTAAATCAAGAAGTTATATTGGATTTTAAGGTGGCAAAATGCAAAGTAACTCAGGGTAGTTTCCCATGAGCCAGGAGCTTGCCTGAGGGCTGAACTGTCCTTTGTTTAGTGAGTTAACCATGGCAGCAGTTCCCAGGTAATTTCCTCTCAGAGTTTTGAAATAAATTCCTTGCTCTAGGGTATGCAGGAATTGCTGTGCATGTGGTAACCCCCCCACACCCTTGCTGTGCCCACCCTGCCCTCACTTGGGGTGCTGATGGAAGATGGAAGCCAAAGGTGTCCCTTTAGCCTTGTGATGGATCAGCCCTTTCCCCAACCCAGCCTGGGGTTTGTAAGGCTGAATTGTTCCCTCAGATCTGCACTGCATTTCTCTGCAGAGGCAGATTTGTATTATAAATAGAAACTTTTCTCCCTCAGCCATCTGCTTTTCTTGTTAAAAACATTGGAGGAGTCAGGATCATCTCCAAGGTGATATCATTCTCATATTATCCTTAATTATGGCATTAAAGCATGAATCGTGCAGGAAAAAGAAAGGAGTTTAGGAGTGACTGTGTTATTTATACCAAACTTGGCTCTCAAATGCTTTGTCATCCTGCAGCATGGAAGGCACACAGTAAAATATCCTTCTGGAGAAACCAAAGGACCCTCCAGATGAAGCTGGGATAAAAATAGAGTAACTTGCAGGATTGTAGCTCCAATGCTCTCAATCACATCCTGACTGCAGCATCCCCTCCTCCTGCACATCTGTGAGATGAAAGCAGCAAAATCTCTTTAAAGTGTCTCTTCCAAGAGCACTGCAGCAGTGATGACAGGCAGGCCTGAGGCCATTTCAGTTTCCATAATTAGGATGTAAATCTTGTTTAGGCAGTGTCAAAACAAGCCAAAATGTGGCTCTGGGAAAGCTGTGATGCTACATCAATTATTCAGGGACTCTGTGTAGTAACACTCAGTTCCTTCTGTCTCTTCCAGCTTGTATCAGCTGTTGGGTATCTCCACTGCAGGAACATCCTTCACAGAGATATCAAGGATGAAAATATTGTCATTGCTGAAGATTTCACAATTAAATTAGTGGATTTTGGTTCAGCTGCCTACCTGGAACCTGGGAAATTATTTTATACCTTCTGTGGGACAATTGAATACTGCTCACCAGAAGTGCTGTCTGGCAAACCGTATGTCACCCTCTGAAAAGTCATTTTTGTGCCATCACACCAAAAATAACCCATGTGGGCAGGGCTGGAACAGAGAAGCCAAGCTGCTGTGCCATTGGAATGCTGCTTGAGTATCCAACCACAGGAAATGCAGCAAGATTTAAGGCACTGCAGTGGCAGAAATCACTGTGAAGGTCTGAGTGCATACGAAGTAGGGCACTCTAGTGACAGAAATCAAGTTGTAAAAGCTTGAATATGTACAAAGGTGTTTCTAAAACTATTGTCAGGCTCTCTCTAGCAAAAGCTGCTCTCTCAGAGAGGTGGAGTAAGCAAGTATTGCTGTTGATTGCACCTTCTCCTTGCGTGTCTGTGCTTTGTATCCTCCCACTCTCATCCTCTCTGTTCTCTTTTCTACGTGCTTCCCTCTATTTGAATTCTTGTAGTTTGATCCTTGTTCATCTCCCCACTGATTTTTGTAGTCCTTGGGACTCAAGGATTCTTCTCTTGTAGCTTCTCTTGCTGCTGTTTTGGATGTGCTGCCTAAATCTTGGCTCTCTTCCCTTTTCTGTCCCTCTCCAAGTGCTCTGTACCTGGCAGGTGGTGCTCTCCTAGCTGCTCCTCAAGGAAGCCTCCCCATCCCAGGGGATTTTACAATTTTACAGTAATTTTTTACAATTACTGCTGTAATTGTACATGCCTGGATGGGTCTTGCTCCTGCTTCACAGCTGTTTCCATGGGTCCTCCTCCTAAAGCTGTGGGGGGAGAAGCAATGCAAGGAGGAGAGGAAATTCCTGCTGGGAATGAGATGAAAGGTGAAGCAAGCAGCTCTGCCCTGGGAGTTCCACCTCTTACTGTGTGAAGGAACTGGCATGTTTTCTCAGATGGAATTGAGATAGTTCATCATTTTTTCCAAGTAGCTGTTGTTTGGAAAGGGCAGGGAGGATGTGTTTGCTCTTGCAGTTAAATATTTACTTGACAGTTTTGGCTGATGATGAAGAAGGTAGAGGGGTAAGTTCTTGTCACCAGCTTACGTATGTGGAAGTCTGGGTGCATGTTACACCTCATACTCATCAACAGAAACTGGTTGGCTCTTCTGTGGTTGGTTTTATTTCCTGGAGAAGGATAATGCAGACTCCTCAAACACCTGAAAACCTTCTTAGAATTCCCACAAACTTCCTATGTTAAAATAAAAATTGGAAGCAAGGGCTTTCAAGGCCCATTTATTTCTTTTCACTTTCTTTAGCATACAGCTCTGTAGTTGCAATCTGAGTTGAAGCAAGCTTATCTCTGCACAGGTACCATGGCCCTGAGCTGGAGATGTGGTCGCTTGGCATCACCCTTTACACCCTGGTGCTTGGGGAGAATCCCTTCTGTGAGCTGGAGGAGGCCTTGGCAGCTGTCCTGAGTCCTCCTCGCCCCGTGTCTGAAGGTGAGCTTGTCTCTGTTTGAACAGGCAAGTGTCTGCTAAGGAAGGCAGGAGCCTCCCCTGAAATGGAAAATATAAACCCCCTCCCTCTGAATTGTTATAAATTTGAAGCTAAGGGGGGCTTTTAGGCAAAATATGGCAGCAAGAGTAACAGTTCTTTATTGGGGAAGAAAATAAAAAGATAAAATAAACAATGAAGAAGACCAAAACAACACTGACAGAGTCAGAACCCAACCTGACACCCTGTGGGTCAGGGTGTTGGTGGCAGTCCCACTGGAATTGTGGCTCAGCCCTCCTGCAGTGTCAGGGGTGGCTCTGCTGGAGCAGGGATCCTGTAGAAGGGTGTAGTCCTCTGAAGATCCAGGGGAAGAGGAAGCAGCTGCTGTTCCTCTGGGAAATCCAGTGGAGAAGCCGTGCTGGTGTTCCAGAATCTCCAGATTATATCCAGGTAGGAATGCTTGGCTCCTCCCTCTGGGCTCACATCTCCCAGTGGGATGCTGTAGCTGGTGTTGGTACAGAGCCATGCAGGGACATTCCATAGCTGTTATCAGCAATGTCCCCCCTGAAGAAGGATTGGGTGTGGAAGAGATAAGGCAAACTGCCCACTGAACAGAAGACAACTGCCATACAGGTGGCAAATAGAATACAATTTCCTTGGCAATCCAGGACAGAGCTCTTCCCATTTGCTTTCCAAAAGGAGCAGATCTCTTGGGAAAGCATGAGCAGTGTTTTTCACCCAAAATAAAGGGGAAGACTGAAAAAATGCTCCCTAATGTGTTCTGTGATGATTTGGAAAGCTGCTCAGTGCAGCAGAGTTCGGGAGATTTGTCATTCTTTGAACACAGACTGTATCTCTCATTCCCAACCTGCCTAAACTCCAGCCTGAGCCATCCTCTCTGTCTCTGCCCAGGGCTCATGGATGTGCTGGCCGGGCTCCTGCACCCCGCTCCGGAGCAGCGCATGACCCTTGCCAGGCTGGCAGAGGCTCCGTGGCTGCGCCAGCCTGTGAACCTGGCACATTACACCTGGCAGGAGCTGTTTGCCTCTGCTGAGCCAGCTGACACCTCACTCTAAAGGCTTCTTCAGCTAGGAATGACTTAGAAAAGTCTGAGCTCCCATTGGAAGGTTACTTGCTGATACCCACATAGACTCCATTTATTGCTGTTCTTACCCAGGACATGTTTCAAAGATGTGAGGCAAAGATATAATGTTTAAATTGTTCATAAATATTTTTTATCGCCTGGTTTTACTTTTTATATGTAGTTTATATATTTTTCTGAAAAATGAATGAATAAATGAATGAACCAACATGTCTGTTGGTTTTCTGGAATATGTGTGCACAAAGACTAAAACCAGACATGTAATTGCATGATTTGGGTGGGAGGGGAGGGTTGGTAGTGTCCTGTTTTTTAATATCAGTGTCCTTAGAGTTTTAAGCATTGGTGCTCATAGTTCTCGGGCAGATGCTTTAGTAGGGGTAAGCATCAAGATTTAGGGCCAGGCATAGTGAGGTATCTAATCCCAGTTTGGGCCCTGTCTATATTCAGGAAAACAGTCCTCGATTTTGATGAGACAGAGATATTGGGAAGAAAAAATACATCAATAAAGAGAACTTCGTTGAGATACGGGTAACAGGAACATTTTGGGGTACAGGTCAGCCGAGGTCAGGCTCCTTGGGAGGAAGGCAGCGGTTTGGCCGGCTGCTGCAGCGCTGCAGAGAAGCAACAGGACTCGGCTTAATTACTAATTAGCTTTGAATCCAGCTTTGCACTGTGCTATCTCCAACAACTTGCCCTCACCTGCGTTCTGCAGCACCGCGCCCCGGCTCTACCCCGGCGGGATCGGCTCTGCGGGGATCGGAACCGGCGAGGCGCTCTGCCCGGGGCACCGGGCTGTTCCTGCCCGCTCTCTGGCCGGGGCACCGCGCTGTTCCTGCCCGCGCTCCCGAGGGCACCGGGCTGTTCCTGCCCGCTCTCTGGCCGGGGCACCGGGCTGTTCCTGCCCGCTCTCTGCCCGGGGCACCGCACTGTTCCTGCCCGCTCTCTGCCCGGGGCACCGCGCTGTTCCTGCCCGCTCTCTGCCCGGGGCACCGCGCTATTCCTGCCCGCTCTCTGCCCAGGGCGCCGCGCTGTTCCTGCCCGCTCTCTGCCCGGGGCACCGCGCTGTTCCTGCCCGCTCTCTGCCCGGGGCACCGGGCTGTTCCTGCCCGCTCTCTGCCCAGGGTACCGGGCTGTTCCTGCCCGCGCTCCCGAGGGCACCGGGCTGTTCCTGCCCGCTCTCTGCCCAGGGCACCGCGCTGTTCCTGTCCGCTTTCTGCCCGGGGCACCGCGCTGTTCCTGCCCGCTCTCTGCCCGGGGCACCGCGCTGTTCCGGCGCCCGCAGAGCCCGTGCCGGACCCGGCTCCCACCCCGCCCCTTCTCCCGCTGCCCCGGCGCTGCCCAGGGCGGGATCGCGGCCTTTCCGGGCCGGGGCGGAGCGGGGCAGGCCCGGCCCCTCCCGCGGCCGCGGCCATGGCGGGACGGCTGCTGCCGCTGCTGCCGCTGCTGCTGCGCGGCCCGGGGCGGGCGCTGGGGCCAGGCCGGGCGCTCCCCGCCGCCCCCGGGCCCGGCGCTCGGCGCGGCTGCGGGGAGCTGGCGGCGCTGCGGGCCATGGGCTTCAGCCAGGAGCAGGCCCGGCGGCTCCAGGCGCTGCAGCCCCGGCTCGGCCCCGAGCACCGGGAGGCGGCGGCGGCGCAGCTGCTGCTGCTCGGGCTGAGCGCCGAGGCCGCCCTGGCGCTGCTGGAGCGGAGCCCGGCGCTGCTGCGGCTGCCCACGGAGCGGCTCCGGGAGCGCGCCGAGGAGCTGCGGCGCCTGGGGCTGGACGGAGGTAGGGCAGGGAGCGGGGCCGCGGGAGGGGACAGCGGGGCTCTGCCGCTGAGCCGTGCCCGCTGAGCCGGTGCTGCCCGCAGGCCGCCTGCAGCGGGCCCTGAGCCGCTGCCCACAGCTTTTCCACGTGCCCCGGAGGAGGCTGGAGGCGGCGGTGCGGCTGCTGCGGGAGCGGTGCCTTTTCACGGCGGAGCAGCTGCGGGAGGTGCTGGGGACCTGCCCCGCCGTCCTGCTGGAGGAGCCGAGCACCCTCCATCACCAGTTCCAGGTGAGCAGCGGGAGCCGCGTCCCTGGCAGAGCCGGCTGCGGGAATGGGGCTGTGCCTGACCCCCCCCGTTCTGCCCGCAGTACGCCTACTTCAGAATGGGGGTCCAGCAGAAGGAGATGGTGAAGGCTCGGCTCTTCCAAATGCCCTTTGCCGAGCTCCGGAATCGCCACATCTTCCTGGAGCGCCGGGGGCTCTACGAGACCCCACACAAAGGACAAACCCAAATTAGTAACCCAAAACTGAAGGACATCCTGCAGCTCCCGGAGAAAGACTTCCTGGCCAGCCTGGCCTACTCTACCCCAGAGGAGTTTGAGGTTTTTAAGAAGCTGCTGGCTCGAGAGGAGGAGGAGAAGGAGGAAGAGGAGGATGTGGATGCTCTGTACATAGAGGATGATGATGATGATGATTTGGACAGTGATGAAAGTAAACCAGCCCGGGAGTGAGGAGGTGAGGTGCCGAGGTGCCAGCCCTCCCCTGCTGCTGCACTCACACTGGGGGCTTTGGGCTCCCACCCCACACCAGCACAAGCTGGGGTGGATGCAGTGCCCCATGGGTGGGGTACCAATAAATCCCATCTGTCAAATACAACAACACTCATTTCTTGACCAGCTACTTTAAAACAAAACAAAACAGTTTCCATAAAGTGTTTTTATTAAAAAAAAAAAATCAAACAAAACCCCCTAATTTATTTCCAAGACTAGGTTAAAACCTTCCAGCTGCATTACATACTGAGGCAGCTGTGGGACAGGAGCTGTGGGCTGCTCTGCTGGCTGGCAGTGGGACCAGGCTGCCTGGTGCTGTGAGGACAACTCCTGTAGATACAGAACTGTCCCATGGCAGGGCCACCTCCACAGCCCATGTCAGTGCTGATCTCGTGGCTGACAGAGCAGGGGTGCACATACTTTCAGACCACAGCTCCAAACTCCTGTTTGGGTTTCCCTTGCCCTGCTCTTCCTGCTGGGGAGGGCTGGCTCCTTCTCCTGCCCTGGGAAGGGCAGGGCTGCTGTGCTTGGCAGGCAGCTGGAGCAGGAGCAGGCAGCCTTGGAGGAAAACAAGGCCTGTCTGTCCTGTGGGAGCAGAGCTGGAGGTGGTGCAGGAGGGGAGCAGCACACTGGCCAGCTGGTCTTGGCTTCACACTGTCCCTGCCCCCAGGCTGAGCACTGTTACACTGCTCCCAGGAGGAAGAGGGTGGTGGCAGCAGCTCTGAAACTCCTGCGCCTGCCCTGCTCTGAGAGCAGCTTCCAAGCTGCTGTTTGAGACATGTGGCTGAGCAACAGAGCCCTGCTTGGCAGGAGGGGAGGCCCTCCCCACCAGAACAATCCCACTCTGCTGGGGCCATGACACTCTATACCATAACTGTGATATATCTCTGGTATGTGTTAATTTATAATATACACCGTGTACGTTAATACACAAATCTATGTTTAACTAGTGTTGTCATACAAACTCACAAAAACTAGGAACGTTTCTAAGCTACACTTTTTCTTTCCTTGCCTGCCCTGCTGCAGTGCTGGGTGCTGGTCCTCTCCTCCACGTAACCCTGCAGCACTGGTGCCACAGGGAAGTGCAGTGCAAGGAGATGGAGTGTGGGGCTGGCTTCCTCACCAAGCCTCTGCTGTGCCCTTGCACTGGTGTGGAGGCTGCTACTGGCGTGCCTCAGCTGACAGATTTGACCCTACAGATCACATTTTAAATTTTTTTTAGGGGCTCTATTGGTTTCTGAGCTGGAAATTTGGTTAAAAGCAGGGCTTGTGTACAAAGCAAAGAAAAAAAGGCAGGCAGTAGAAGCTGCCTCAGTTTCCCCTGCTAGAGCAGAGGGAACAGGAATGCTCCTCTACTGCCCGTGCTCGCCTCACCACTCGGAGCTGCTCACCATTTCTAACTCATCTACAGAGGCTGCTCCTCAGAGCACGTTTGGGGGCCAGATTTCAGGTGATGGCTAAAGCTTTTTGGTCTGCATTGAACTGTTTTATTTGAGGGTTGTAGGTAATTTATAACCTTGGATTACGAAAACAGATTGGTGCAGATGCTGTTGGCAAGGGGCTGGGCTGGTCCCTGAGTGAAGCGGGGAGCCCGTGGCTGGTGCAGAGTGGCTGGGGGTGCTGAGCAGGGCTGGCCCCCTCAAGGGGGTGCTCAGCTCCTCAGGGGCAGAGAGGGGGCCAGCAAAGGCAGTGCTGGGCCAGCAGGGGGAAAGGGAGCGCTACTCAGTGTGCTGATCCAGCTGCGTGTCCCTAATGGGCTGGAGGAGAGGGAGAGGTTGACACCAGGCAGGAAGTTCAACCCTGCTGTGTTCAACCCAGTGAGCAGATCTGATCTTCCTGGTGTTCATAAAGCCCTTAGATGTGGAAAGACGAAGCTTCTACTGCTTTAAACCCTGTGGAGGAGCAGGAGGAAAATGAGCTGGTGTGCAGAATCTGCCAGATGCCCTGCCTCTTCCCACCCTGTGCACCACCTTGTGCTGAGAGAGGGAACCTGCTGCCTCCAGGACTCCAGCCTGGCCCTTTCTCTGCAGGAATCTCTTGCTCATATGGAGCTGCAGAGCCAGGGGAAAGCAGAGCATTGCCTCCTGCTTCTCCACCCCAGCTACAACCAGGAGCCCTCAGCCATAAGCCCTCACAACCCCTGCACATGGTGGCATGAGCCAGGGTTGTGCCCTGGCCTGCACCCATCTCCCTGGCTCCTTGCAAGGGAAGTGCCCCTGCCTGCATCTGGGGAGGGCTGGAGCTGGTACTTACTTCTATGGCTTCTTCAGTGTGTGACTGTTGCTTGGCTTTCTGCAAGAGAGGGGAGGACAGCACTGTCAGCCCCCTGCCCCTTGGCCAATGCCCACAGGCGAGCACATGGCACTGCCATCCATCCAAGCCTTGGTCATGTCTGCACCCCTCAGCAGTCCCCCCCCCAGCCTGGGGGTCCCCCTGCATGCTGGGGCACACCAGCCAGCCTCATCCCCCTGCTCAGCATCACAGGAAGGCTGGCACATGCAGTGTGCTGCTGTGGGCTGTACCTGCTGCTTGTCCCCTTGGAAGTGGTGCTCTCACAGCTCTCCTTGTAGCAGATATCCTGGTGTACCTTGTAGACTCTCCTGGACCTGCACACACAGTGGAGATGTGAGTGTAGGGAACAAAAGGGAGAGATGTGCTTTCATGGGAGTGAAGGGGAAGTCTGGGTATTTCCCCTGTTTCTTTCCAGGCTGCAGTAGCCAACCTTGGCAGGAATGGGACCAGATTTCCCCCAGATTTTTTTCTGCTGTGCTGGGAGACTGATCCCAGCCAGGGCTTTGTGCCTCCATCGCAGGGGGGCCAGGGGCAGAGCAGAACCCCCCATGCCCTGGCACTGCATCAGGGCTCCCCCAGCCCTCTGCTCACAGATGGAGAGGCAGCCAGGAGCTGGATGGGATCTGCTGCTGTCTGGGGGTCACACACACCAAACCCAACCTTGCTGCCACGTGGGTGGGGAACACCAGGATGGGGCTGTCACCTCAGCCCCACCCTGCCCTGATGCACAGCTGGGGTGGGCACAGGGGCACGCCAGGCTGCTCAGCCTGCACTGGGGAGGGGGCAACTGCCAGCTGGGCTTGGAGACGGCCTTGAGCTCGCTGTCCCTTCCCCAAAGCCGAGCTGCAGGGAGACATCCCCAGCTCAGAGCACAGGGGAAGGGGGCAGCATAACCTGCAGGCAGTACTCACAGATAGTGGCAGGTGCCTCCTTCCCACACGGGGAATGCCCTGGTTTCCGAGTACAGCCGCGTGCACGAGTGTGGCACCTTCTTGCAGGCTGCTTGGGGAATAGGAGAGGGGAGCTATCACTGAGCCCATCCCCGGCCCTGCCTGCCTGTGCCTTGGGGCAAGGGTCTGCTGAGGCCCCCCTGGCCTCAACACAGCTGACCCAGCAGCAGAAGCAGAGCCCCCAGCCTCACACTGCCTACACAACTCTCTGGGTAAGGCAGGGGCCTGGCAGAGAGCTCAGCCAGGAGCAGAGCCCAGCCCCTCTCTCAGCTGCCAGCATGACACGGATCTCTAGCAAAGCCTGGGCACTGTGGGAGCCCTGGGCGCTGGCAGGGTGTGCTGGGTGACCCTACAGGCAGGGGACGTGCTGTGTCAGGGACAGCCAGCAGCCTGGCAGGGCAGGAGGGCGCCTGGCCCTGGGGCACAGCGGGGCACTCACCCAGCTGGCAGAGGCGGCCCTTGAAGCCCGGGCGGCAGGCACAGTGGTAGGACTCCTCATCCCGGGTGCAGGTGCCTCCGTTCCTGCAGGGATTCTTGGAGCAGTTCTGCCCCTCTCCTGCAAAACACGCTCGACCATCAGAGCCCGGGGCCACAGCTCAGCCCTGCCAAGCCCCTGGCATTGCCAGGGTGCTCCCAGGAAGAGCGGGTGGGCAGGGGTGCCCTCCAAGGAGGGCAGGCTGGTGCTGAGCAGGTTGCCTGTGGGGCCAGGGCTGATTCCTGCTGCTGTGGGTCTCCCCCTGGGACTTACTCTTGCTCTTTGCCTCACGCAGCTGCAGTGCCAGACTGTCCCAGCTGGACACCTCTGTGTTCTCCAGCTTCACTGGAGCCTCTGGCTCTGGACAATGAGAGGATTAAATGTCATCTTCCAGGCCAGAGCCAGACCCAAAGGCAACCCCTCCAAGGGGATCCAGCCTGCCTGCAGCCTTGGGGCACTGGTCAGGCCTGAGGCAGTGCTTTAGCCATGCCCAGCTGGCATCCCTAGAATTGGGGTGACACTCTCACTCCTCCTGGAAGGGTTTGGGACACACAGTCCTGGGGAGGCAGTGGCAGAACCAGGATGTGCAGTGAGGCCAAGGGCTGCCCTCAGGTGTGCCAGGCTCCTTCCCCACCCCGTGGTGTGGGTTTTGCAGGTGCTCTAGGGTCTCTTGGGTTGGTCCCCAGTCTTCTGGGGATGGAAAATGGCTAGGTCTGGACTAGTGAGGGGTTTCTCACCCAGGCACCCTCCTCAGGTGTGAGGCTGCTCTTGACAGTGGGGGCTGAGGCTGCTGGGCAGGCAGGGGCTGCACTGGAGGGCTATGGAGCCACTGCTCAGGCCCCTGCTGCTGCTGGCAGGGAAGAAGGGCAGCCACAGTCAGCACTGCATCAGCAAGGGTCCCTCTCTGGGCTCCCCCAGCCAGTCACCCCTCTCCTCGGGCAGGGGTCTAACAAGCAGAGCAGATGTTTGCCTGCCCAGGGCCAGGTGAGAGGGCTCCACTCTCCTCTACAGCTCCCCCAGCCCTCCAGCAGCCTGCCTGGCTGCAACCTCAGCTTGCAGGGAGGTGCAGGAGATGGTACTGGCTGACAGGAGCAGGACACAAAGGCACAAGAGCGCTTACGTGTTTTCACAGTGACGGATCTTCCCAGCACCGGGCCAAACCTGGCACTGATCCTCCCTCTGCCATCCACCAGCTCCGTGAACCTGGGACAGGAGAGCCATGAGGGTACAGGGCACTGCAGGCTCTGTGTGCTGGGGCTCATGGCAGCTGCATAAAGCATTCACTGCTGGCACCAGGCTCTGTGCAAGTCCCATGCTCTCAGGGTAAGGGGCCTGGCTGAGAACCCCAGTGGGTGGGCAAGAGGCTGCACCCCAGCAGGAGCATGGAAGCTGGGAAAAGGGACTGGCTCAGCCTAGTGCTTGGGCCCGTGCAAGAGCTGAGGCAGTGCCTACCTGGGGGCAGGCGAGGGCTCCTCAGCCGTGTCGTGATCTGCCAGCAGGCGGAGCTCCGGCAGGAAGGCTGGGGGCAGCCTGTTCCGCAGGACCCGGGGGTGCCCAGCTTGGCTCCACCGCCTCTCTGGAGCCCCATCCCTCTGCACTGCACACCAAAGGATGAGGCTTAATGGAGGGAGTGTGAGCCAGCAACCGACCTCCCAGCCAGTCCCATCATCCCCAGGCTGCCAGGTGGGGATGCAGGTGCCACAAACACTCTCCACACACCGGGGACGCAGGCGCCCATCACCAAGCTGGAGCTCTGTGTCTGCCCTTCGCTAACCTACAACCCCCACCTCCCACTCCAGTGGAGCCGTGTCCTGTCCCCACAGCCTGCTGCAGACACACAGTGCTGGAGCAGCAGGGCTTGTCACAGTGCAGGGCTCCTCACTCTGTTGGCCAACTGCTTTCCACCCCCTACCCCGTTCCCTGTCATCCCACTGCCCGCTCGTGCAGCAGCCCAGCAGAGCCCGGGAGCACTTACAGGTGCTGACGTGGAGGTGGATGGGCTCGCTGTGCAGCTGGCCCTGCTCCGTGCTCTGCACAGCCGTCAGGGACAGGTGGTAGCGCTGCCCTGGCAGCAGGTCCCGCACCGTGTAGGACACCAGCTTCCCGTTGGGCACGTAGCGGCTCTTGACGCTCTGAGCCGTGGTGACGTTGATGATGTAGCCCTCCATGGTGCCAGCAGGCGGCTGCTCCCACGCCATGGACACAGAGGTGGCGGTGACGTGGGAGGCGGTGAGGTTTTGTGGGGGGAGAGGCCCTGCAGCGGGCAGGGGATGGGGAGGAAAGTGGTCAGAGCTGGTGTCCCTGAATGCTCACATCACCTTACCCAGCCTGCCTGGCACTGCCCGGACCAGCCCCGAGCTGCTCCAGCCAGGGGATACGCAGTGAGGGGATGCTCAACACTCGGTCCTTGCCAAGACACAGAGCCTCACTGCACCCTGGCACCCAGGTCAGCCCTTGCTTTCTGACTGCCAGACAGCAGGGGATGAATTGCACCCATGCATGGGGCTGGGCTCATGCTGGTCTCAGAGACTGAACAACATTTGGCAGGGGAGGACATGCCAGAGTCTCTCCTGGCCTCCCCAGCCCTGCCTGCACACCTCCTGCCTGCTGTGCTGGCCAGACAGCCTGGCAGCTCCCACACCTCTCCCTCCCCACAGCTTTCCTGCCAAGCCAGGATGGCAAAGACAACCTCACTCACTTGTCCACACATGAAAAGGGGCTGTGGCCAGGCTCTCTGAGGGGTGGTCTTCCACTCCCAGGCCGCTCAGCGTTGTGACATGGATGATATACCTCTCTCCTGGCTGCAGGTCCCTGTGCAGGAAAAAGGGTGGGAAGGGGTGAGCAGGGCAGGCTGAGGGAGGCAGAGCCCTGGCCCCCAGCAGCAGCACTCACAGGAAGGTGTACTTGGCCACGCTGCTGTTCAGCTCCACGGTGCGGGCTGCCAGGTCCCCCGTGTGGCGGATGGAGACCCTGACCCTACTGACAGTGGAGTGCTGGAGGCGGTGCAGAGCCCACTGCACCGTGATGGCACTGGCAGTCACATTGCTGATCTCAAAGCCTTCCACCGGGCGCGGTCCTGGCCGGAGCAAGCACAGAGCGCTGCGGTCACCCTGGGTCACCCCCTCCCTTCCCCATGCGCCCCCGAGGGCGTCCTGCTGGCACCTCTGCATCGCCTTCCCCAGCGGAACAGCTCAGTGCCACCTCTCCCACTGAACTCGTGCTCTCCTCACAGTCTCCAGGCAGGTGGGAGGCACATCTGTCTGCCCGCCCACAGGGCCTTGGGCTACTCTGCCCCAGCCCCCTAGCACAGCTCCAAAGGGGCTGCGGTGCCCAGGCCCAGCCCTAACCATAGAATCATCAAGGCTGGAAGAGACCTAGGAGATCATCCAGTTAAACCATCCTCCCAGCACTGTCACTATAACCATACTATAAGCCACTATAGCCCCCTAAACCACCATCACCGAACACCAGATCCAGATGCCTCCTGAACACCTCCAGGAATGGTGACTCTACCACCTCCCTGGATATCCTACTCCAGTGTTTGACCACCCAAAGAGTGAAACATTCTTTACTACTGAATTATCTGTATTGGCTTTAGGCCATTAGTTCTTGTTGTCTCTCTGGAGGCATGACAGAAGAAACCAGCCTCCACCACACTACAACCTCCTGTCAGGGAGTTTTGGAGAGTTATGAGGTTCCCCTGAGCCTCCTCTTCTCAAGGCTAAACAAACCCAGCTCTCTCAGCTGTTCCTCATAAGGTTATGTTTCCTAGACCCTTGACAAGCCTTGTTGCCCTCTCTGGCCATGCTCCAGTGCCACAATGTCCTTTTTAAAGTGAAGGGCCTGGAACTGAATGCACTGCAGCTTCAACAATGCCAAGTGCAGAGGGATGATCACTTCCCTAATGCTGCTGGCCACGCTGCTCTTGACACAGGTCAAGATGCCATTGGCCTCCTTAGCCATTTGGGCTCACTGTTGGCTCATGTTCAGCCAGCTGTCAACCAGCACCAAGTCCCTTTCTGCTGAAGAGCTCTTCACTCCTCCCCCAGCCTGGAGCTGAGGGGGTTGCTGTGATCCAAGTGCAGGACTCAACACTTGGCTTTATTGAACATCATGCTGTTGTCCTCGGCCCTTTGAGTGTGCCAAGGTCTCTCTGCAAAGCCCTCCTACCTTCAAGCAGATCAACACTCCCATCCAACTTGTGTTGGCTACAAATTTACTGAGGGGTACACAAAATCCCCTGGTCCAGACCATCAGCAAATACATTAAACTGAGCCCTGGGGAACCCCACTAGTGACTGCTAAGTCCATGGCACACTTCAGGTGGCCATCCTGACCCCAGCACCCAGCTGTGGCTTGAGGCCCCATGAGATGCTGTGCCCAGCATTATGCTGCCATCTCCTCCCCTGGGCTCCACTTGGTCTCAGCCTGCTATGGGAGATGGAGCTTTACCACCACCATTCTCCTCTCCTCAGAGGCCATCTGCTTTCCTAATTCCCTCCATCCTATTTGCATTTGATTTCCACACCTGCCTGCCCTAGGAAGTGGGATCAAAGCTGCTCTGCCCATGCCCCAGAGGCATCGCTGTGCCCCTTCCTCTGCCCATGGAGCAGAGGTCCCTGACAGCCCCTGTCCTTGTGGCATGTTCACACACCAAGCCCAGCAGCATGGCAGGGTGACTGGTCTACAGGATTGCAGAAGCCCTGCTGCCTGCCTTGCACAGGGGCTCCTCATACTCTCCTGGGCACAGTGACAATGAGCAGAACAGCCTGGCCCCAATGAACAGGGCTCAGGAGCAATCCCCACTGCAAGCTCCCTCACAGCCCCTGGACAGGGTGAGCCACAGGGTGTCAGGCCTTTTACTCACAGCAAAGAAAACAGCGATTCTCTGTGTCAAGCACTTTCCAGAGGCCCCCAGCTGGATTTTAGGATCTGCACCAGCAAACCTGCCAGGTTTGATACCATGCTGGAGCTGGTGGCAGGCTGGAGGTGGCAGCACAAACCCTGGCACCTGCAGGGGCTGCGCACGCTCACGACCGTGATTGTCACAGACACATTCTATGAAAAATCCTTCCCTTAGGATTTTTCCTCCTGAGAAGCTGAGAGGCCTCAGGAACAAAAGTAAACAATGATTATCTGCTGCTGTGGAATGCAAACAGGTGCATCTGTGATTGGTCTCATGTGATTGTTTCTAATTAATGGCCATTCACAGTCAGCTGGCTTGGACAGAGTCTGAGCCACAAGCCTTTGTTATTCATTCCTTCTTTTTATATTTCTGATGAAATCCTTTCTTCTATTCTTTTAGTATAGTTTTAATATAATATATATCATAAAATAATAAATCAAGCCTTCTGAAACATGGAGTCAGATCCTCGTCTCTTCCCTCATCCTCGGACCCCTGTGAACACGCGATCCCCCTGGGGACGCTACTCACTAGTGCGCGTGGTGAGCATGACGGGCCTGCTGATATCATTCTTGTTGTTCACGTTGCGTTTGACTGAAAAGACAGAAATATTGTAGGCTCTGCCGGAGGTTAGTGCCCGCAATTGGTGGGCAGAACGACTTCGGTCCACAAAATCTGTCCTGCGGTAAGAGCCGTCGAGGGATACGTACGTCACGGCGTAGCCGTCAATGAGTTGCCTGGCAGCTGCGTCCTCAGGTGGGTGCCAAGAAATCAACACACCAGTGTCCTCCACCCTTTCCACCTTTAATGAGGTTGGTGGCAGCAATTCTTCAGGGTGTGTGCAAAAGCAAAGGGGAGAGGTAATGCCATGAATCTTTAGAGAACAGACCCTGTCAGCAAGCGGCAGAACAGCGGCGATAAGAGGACGAGGTCCTCGCTCGTCTCGCTTGGCACACCTGGCAGGGGCTCTCTGGGTGTAAGCCAGCCCTGGCTCAGTGGGCACAGGAGGAGCCAGGGCGCCAGGAGCGTTCCCTGGTATTACTGGTGGCCAAGCACTTGTGGACACTGCGGGATGGGGCGAGGGGTTTGGGGGAGGCCAGTGCCAAGAGGCTTCCCTCGGACGCCTCCGCCTCCCCTCGTGAGGGCATCCGAGGGATTGCCATTGCTGCAGGGGAAATCTGCCCCCCGTGTCCTGGTGCCAAGCTCGGCACCCATGGCAGCGACTCAGCATGCCAGCACCCACCCGTGGCACTGGTGGGGCACGGGCTGCCCCCCCCCAGGGCGAGCCCCCAGCCCTGCCCAACTCAAGGAGTGCTGCTGGTCCCGGATGGTGCTGAGCCCCTCGTGGGTGGGTGGTGGGCACTGCCAGGCTGGTGTCAAGCCCCACATCATGTCCTGGGGCTGCTGCTGAGGGCCTTTACCTTTTTCGCAGTTCTTGCCTGTGTAGCTGACTTTGCAGGTGCAGCTGTGGGTGCCATTGCTGGGCAGGCAGTAGCCTCTGCTCCCACAGGGGCTGGAGAAGCACGGGTCACTGGCTGTGGGAGAGGTGTCAGGTTTGGGAGCGTCAGCAGTGCCCCTGATCCTGGGGCCACCCTGTGCTGCCCTGCCTGCCTCACCTGTCTCACAGTGGTAGCCGAAGAAACCCTCTGGGCACACACAGAGGTAGGAGCCCCCGTAGCTCTCACACTCCCCTCCATTTTGGCAAGGGTCTGACTCACAGGCATCCACTTCTGGAGGGGGAAGAAGGCCAACAATGAGCATGCCAGCAGTCAGCTCCCAGCCTCCATGAATGAGCAACAGTGACAGACCCCCGAGGGGGCAGCAGGGCAGATACATAGCCCAGAGTTTGGCACAACTGAAACCCCCACTGTACACCATGGTGCCCACATCCCCAGGAAGGGGTGGACACCTTGGAAAGGGAGTCCATCATTGATGGACACTTCATTCCTTGCTCCTTCCCCCTCAGAGCAGTTTCAGCTCTGCCCCCAAACTACAGGCAAGGAGGTGCAACAGTAAGCAACCAGGTGATGGCTTGGGCTCAAGGTGTCCAAGACAGCAACCAGCCACCTGGCATGGTGCTGGCCCTGGCAGTGTCCTGGTGCCCACAGTCCAGCCTCCCACTGACCCCAAGGAAGGGAGAGCCCCTACCTGTCTCACACTGGGTGCCCAGGAAGCCCTCAGGACAGGAGCAAGCAAAGGACCCGGGGAGGTCTTGGCAGGTCCCGCTGTTCTTGCAGGGCTCTGACTGGCACTCGTCAACATCTGGGGTCCGGGGGGAAGAAAGGCACCAGTTCAGCACAGAGATGGCTGGGACAGGGGCTTGGAGAGCAGCACTCCTCCCACAGGGCATGGACCCTTCCCATGTCATTTGCTTCCCCAAGCCCAGCGGCCAGCAACATCCCTGCTCCCGGATGCCCACTGCCTCAGGCCTGCCCTGAAGAATATGGCATGGAGACATTCCTTCAGGGACACCTGGGCACAACTGGCAGTGTGGGGCTGGGCCAAGAGATGCATCCCATACGGTGCTTGTGTCATGTCCCCTCATCTAGCTTCCAACAGCCCACCTTCTCCTACCACTGTCCTCTGCCACATCCCAGGGAGCTGGGCTGGAGCCACCTGCCAGAGTCCCACCACCTCCCACGCTGCCCATTGTCCCCAAACAGGAGCAGTGTCTCCCTGGTGGAAAACCCTACAGTTGGCTGGGAGCCCTGGGAAAGAAGCCCTTGCCTCAGGCCGATCCAAGCACACACAGCTCGTGGTAACCTAGCTCCTTGTGATGGAGTTTGCAATCCACTGGGGCTTTCCCAAGGGTGGAGGGTGAGGAGGGGATTGTGACAGTCCTGGAGCATGCCTGGCATGGTCTCTTACCCAGCTCACAGTGGTGGCCGGTGTAACCTGGCTCACACAAGCACAGGAAGGCAGAGACACGATCCTTGCACTGGCCACCATTCAGGCACGGCTGCGACTGGCACTCATCAATCTCTAAAGAAATTTGAGCAAGGGAGAGACATGAGCACAGGACAGGGATCCCAGGGGGAAGGCAGCAAACAACTGCAGTACAGATCCTGGGGTCACCAAGCCATGGTGATGAGCTCAGGCCACTGGGATGGTGTCCCAGGGCTTGCCCACTCCCCAGCACTCCTCACCATCACATTCTGGGGGGTCGCTCCAGACACCTGGCACACGGCACACACGGGGGTGGTTGTGCTGGCTGAGGATGTAGCCCAGCTCACACTGGTATTCAGCCAGTGAGCCCACTTTGGTGGAGTTGAAAGAAGCCTGGGCATGCTTCACCTCACTGGGGATGCCACAGTCAACCTCTGTGGAGAGACAGGGGATGAATGGGGCCCACAGAGGCACCCCGAGTTCCCAGCCAGCAGGGGAAGTGCAAGGCCCTTACCAAACTGGCAGTGCTTCCCTACATAGCCCAGGGAGCAGGTGCAAGCATAGCCCCCGCCGAGGTCCTCGCAGGTAGCCCCATTCTCACAGGGGCTAAGAAAGCAAGGAGAGGGCACTGGAAGAAGAGCAGAGCAAAGAATGAAACCAGAGCCAGCCCCCTTCCCCTTCCAGCCGGGCACAAGGAAGAGTTGCAAGGAAGGGGGCTCCAAGCAAGCAGGCGAGCTCCTGACAGTCACACCCACCATCCCCCCAGGCAGTGGCACGCCCTCCTCAAACCTACCAATCTCGCAGTGCCGGCCGGTGTAGCCTGGGGGACAGTCACACTTGTACTTGCCGATGTAGTGGAAACAGGTGCCTCCGTTCTGGCAGGGCCCCGAGGCACAGGGGTCCGGCTTACCTGGGGGCACAAGGCGGGCGTGAGCCCGGTGGGCGGGGCAGCTGCCACCTCTCCTCCCATTTGGGGCCGGGGGGCTGTACCGATCTCGCAGTGCTTGCCGGTGAAGCGGTAGGGGCAGGAGCAGTGGTACTCGCCGTCCGCCTCCCTGCAGGTGCCCCCGTTGCGGCAGGGCCCCGTGCTGCAGAGCCGAGGCTTGGCTGCAGAGAGAGCCCAGAGCGGGGTCACCCAGAGCTGCTGCCCCCACCAGCACCCACCAGCCCCTGCTGAGGGAAGCCTGACTGCCTCCTGGGTCCTGCAACAGCACAAAACTACACCCCTGCAGACGTGTGCTGGGGCCTTGGGGGCCAACAAGTGCATGATGCTGGGAGACAGCTGGCTGCTCCCAAGGGGCAGAAGTTGTGGCATGTAAATAAAAACCACCAAAACTGATGGTGTTGTAGAGGAAACAACTGATCTGCTGCTGCAACTGTTGGGTGACAACATTCATTCAATCTCTCCCTCTACCCTGCAGGATGAGATGGGAAAACCTGCACCAAACTTCCAGCTCTGCAAGCAACTGTTCATCTCCCAAGAAGGTCCAAGCCCTTCTCCCAGCCCATGCCAGGTGCTGGTGCCACAGGGAGCACTGTGGAGGTACCTTTCTCGCAGTGCATGCCAAGGAAGCCTTGAGGACACTCGCAGCTGTACGAGTCATCGTGAACCTTGCAGGACCCCCCATTCAGGCACGGCTCTGAGTCGCAGGGGGATGGCATCGCTGCAGAGCCAAACACAGGGCATCACTGAGGACGCGCGGCCAGGGGTTCAAGGGCAGCTTCCCTTGAGGTGAGGTGAGGGTATCCCCTGCTCATCCCCACCCCAGGGCTGTTCCTGCATCCCCGTGGAGTCTTACTGTGGTTGGTGCCGTAGCTGGTGTGGCAGACACAGAGGTAGCTCCCGCCATACTCCATGCAGTACCCACCGTCCGGGCACTGCGTGTTCATGTTGCACGGCGTCGTGGTGACTTCTGCAAACACATGGCAGTGCCAGCCTCTTTCAGTCAGTGGCAGGAAGACACCCACGTGGAAACAGGAGTCTCCTAACTTTGCCAGTGGGGCGGGACAGACACAGACCCTCTGGCACAGTGCAAATGGCAATGTCCAGCCTGGATGCTCAGTGATCTTCAACAAGGGTGTGGCACAAAAGCCACTTCCTCCCCACCCATGGGAGCTGAGCTGAGGCAGAGGCTGGGAGAGGCACAGCTCCAAGGGAGGGAGCTGATGGAGGTGGAAGCATTGCCATCTCACCAGGCAACAATATTCCCAGGCTCAAATTCAGTGTCTGCCCCTGGCACTGTGCTAGGCCCAGGCATGGGCAGTGCCTCCTTGCTGATCCACAGGCTGCCTGACTCAAGCATCCCAGAGGGAATGAACACAGCAGGCAAGAAGCTTTCACCTACCGAATTCACAGAGGAGACCAAAAAACCCAGGAAGGCACTGGCAGACGGTGACATTCCCCTCCAGACAACTGCCCCCATTACGACACTCACAGCCCTCAGAGAGCTCTGCAAGAGAAGAAACAGGAGCCTCCTAGGACATTTCCTGCTTGTGGGCTTGGACAGATGCCCCTCACAAGGGAAGCTCAGGTGGGCAGCAGCCCTGAGGCCCTCAGACACAGAGCACAGCCTCCTCCAGGAGGACATTCTGCTCAATCTCAGAGCCCTGAACAGGATCTCTGGGGCTGCTGCTTCTCCCTCTCATGAGCATGAAGGCTCCCCTTGACATGCTGCACCCCACCCCAAGTCCCCTGGGCTGTACTCACGGTCTCGGCAGTCCTGTCCAGTGTAGCCCTCCTGGCACTCACAGACGTAGCCCCTCTCAGTCTCCAGGCAGCTGCCTGCGTTCTGGCACGGCTGGGAGAGGCAGGCACCGGGCACGCGGGGCCCACCTGTGGGGAATGGGGAGCCTGAGCTGGAGAGCTCCACTTTGGGGCTGGAATATCCTCTCTGTCCTGGGCATCCTGCTGGAGGTTCCAGCACAGTCAAGCAGCCCTGCAGGAAGGTGCTCCCTCCTGGCAGCACCACGGCCACTCTGCACGTGCCACCCACCAGTTTCAGCAGTGCTTATGGCTGACATAGCTCCTTTGCAGCCATGTGCCCATTCCTGCCCAGTGCCCCTGACTGCAGTTCCCATGCCAGGCTGGCTGAGGCACAGCCTCACGCACCGTACTGGCAGTTGTTGCCGTAATAACCCGGGGAGCAGGTGCAGATATAGCGGCCAGGGCGGATGTAGTTGCACGTCTGCCGGTTCTGGCAACTCCGGTCCTCGCAGGAAGATGGATCTGGTAAGGAGAAAGCAAGGAAGTGAGTATGAGGAGAGCCTGGGCTTGGGAGAGGGCCATGATGGCCTGCAGAACGTGGGGACACAGTCCCTGCCGTGGGTCATGCTGGGGCACAGGCACCTGTCTCGCAGCGCTGTCCCACAAAGGGCTCCAGGCACACACAGGTGTAGTTATCGACCAGGTCCATGCAGTGCCCGCCGTTCAGGCATGGGCTGGACTCACATTCGTTCACCTCTGCAAGGGGAGGCCAGGAAATGTCATCAGGTCATGTGTGGGCACAGCCAGCTCACCTGGTGCCTCCTTCCCAGCCTGGATGATGCTTAGGAGGGTGAAGGCGATGGACAGAAAAAATAGGGGCCACTGGCAATTCCAAGCATTCCCCTCCCAAAACTACATCCAGGAGTGAAACTGACTGGGAAGGAAGCTTGCCAAGGTATGAAACGTCACCATCTCCATCCCATACCTGTTGCTGTCACTCACCTGTTTGGCAGTCCTCCCCTGTGTACCCTGATTGGCACAAGCATGCTGCTGTCCTGTTCACCACCTGGCAACTCCCACCATTCTGGCACACCCTGTTCTCACATGGTGATTCTTCTGCAGAAGAACATCAAAAAAAGAAGGGTAGGGGTGTTAGCCTAGGCCCAGGACTTGCACATGTCACCCTCTACATGTGGTGATACCAGGCCCTAGGCAGAGCACAGACTGGAGCCACCCATGCACCTTCTGTCCAGAGACAGTGGCCATGTCCCCAGTCATGACTGTCCCCAAAACTTGTCCTTAGGCAGCTCAGTTCTTTCATCCTACCACACCTCCTGGAAGTCAGTGTGCTCTGCTGGGCATTTCTCCCTCCCTTCCTTCCTCCCCCACAAGTCAACTCCCTTCTCGCCTTTTCCACTGGCGCGGCAGCTTGCTGGGAGCCAAATGCTTTGGCGGCACTTCCACTGGCAGGCAGAGGCCAGCAGTGGGGGAAACCTGTAACCACAGCCCTGCCAGGGACTGGGAGGGTCTCCCCTGGCTTTGAAGAGCTTGGGACCAGAGCATCACCTGCAAAAGCAGGGCCTGCAAGGCTTGTTTGAGCACTGGCTGCCAGCTTTTCTGGCTAAGGGAGTGGTGGTGGAAGAGTGCTGGCAGCAGTGCTGAGCACAGCCTTCAGAAGAGTCAGCAGAAGAAAGGCTCATGGCCAGAGAAAAGCTTCTTTTGCCTGAAGCAAGCTGAAATCCAAGTTGGCTGTCACAAACTGCTAGAGCCCAGCAGCTACTGCAGGAGCTCTGGTCTGAAGAGCCCTCCCAAGAGCAGAAGTGCCCCCCAAGCCTGGGGTCTCTGCTTTCCAAATGCCACACTGCTCACCAGTTTCACAGCTGTTGCCTCTGAAGCCTGGTGGGCACCTGCAGGTGAACCTGCCAGCACCATTGAGGCAGGTGGCTCCGTTCTGACATGGCTGGGAGAGGCACTCATCCACATCTGAAACAGAGCCCCGGGTGGGGACAGGAGCTCAGGGCGGGGACAGACAGACTGCCAGCACGCAGCAGTGACACCCAGAGCTAGACCTGCTCCCTGCAGCAAAACGCTCACCAACATGGCACCTCTTCCCAGTAAAACCGGCCAGGCAGGAGCAGGTGTAGGAGGGGTTCCCTGTGATGCAGTCCTCGATACACTTCCCCCCATTCAGGCAGGGCCGCAGTGTCAGGCACACAGAGGCTGTGGGAACAGGCAGTGACCCCTGTCACCCCACCCTGGCAGGGCTCACCTGCCACCTTCCAGCCACACCAGTGCCAGGGTCTCTCCCTGCACCCGCCCGGCTCCCTGGGGTGCTTGGGGAGCCCGTGGGGCTGCCTGCCCCTGGGACAGGGGACAGTGTCATTCCTCCTGTGCAAGGGGGAGAGGCTGCACAGGTCTGCAGCCTGCCTGGGGGGAGGTCTGCTCCACTGGCTGAGGGGACATGAACACACCCTCACTTATCATTCAGGGCAGAGGGAAAGGGGACAGGGAGAGCCCATGAACAGAAAATGCACCGATAACGCAAGACACACAGATCACGAGTGGGAAAACACAGCCAGGGGGAAGTGGGGATGAGGAACCGGAGACCAACAGCTCTGTGGGGGACATGCCAGGACCCCCAGAGTGGGGAGCATGGACCAGGCCCTGGCAACCTAACCCCACATAGCAGGCTGGCATTCAGCAGCCCTCCATTCGGCTCAGCCCAATGTACGAGGACTGATGGACATATGCACCCCCCCAAGGGTGCTGGTCCCTCATGCCCTGCCTGGCAGTGGGCTGCCAGGGGCCCAGCTGTGCACATCGCCTCCTCCCCAGCATCCCTCATCACTCCCCACAGGTTTCTTTAAACTAAGAACTCTTCCTCCCCTTCCCATTTGCTCTCCCAGCCGTTCCCAGCCCCAGGGCAACCACAGGTGCCATCCCCAACCACAGCTGGTGCTAAAGACAGTCCCCACATAGCTGCCTCCCCTCCCTCCCCAAAGCCCTTCCAGACATCTCTTCCACCCCGCGGAGGTGGGGGTTGAGGCAGGGAAAGATGGGGCTGGAGAACAGTGTGGGGTTGGGTTGGGAGTTAAGTAAACCTAACTGCTGTCCTCTTACTTGTATTGCTGCAGCCCCCCACTTGCACCTGGGCATCATCGATTCTGAACACCCAGCGCCCGGGGATACCCACATTTGTCGTCATCTCCACGTCAGCGATGTCATCGGTGCGGGATCCGGGGATGTTGAAGTAGCGCTTTCCATCACCAGCGTTAAAACCTGCCTGGAAGGACAAAGGCACAGAGTAAAGAGACATCACTAATGCATAGGAAAAGGCAGCTGCAGCAACAGGACTCATCTCTCTTGTCATGTGGCACCACTCAGACCAACTTTCCCTCTCCACAGGCCAGCGCTCAGTCCTGTTCACATGACAGGACAACAGGGTGAAGCGGACACATGGCCTGCTCAGTTCCTTCCTGGGAATTCAAATCCCATTTGCTTCCTCTCCACCTGCAGCATCCTGCCTGCTGCAGGCTGGCAAGCAGGGAGCCAAGCACAGATCAACTGTCGGTAAATTCACACATCCAAGTGGGCACAGGGGTTTTTGCGAGTGTGGGTGTTGGCTTTTTTTTCCCTTTAACACAACAACACACACAGGGATGAAATAAAACTACAAGCAAAAGCTGTGCTAGCCATGGCAGCTGCTCTTAAAGGCTGAGGTTAGGAAGGAAAAGGGACTGTGAAGCAGCAGCCAAGGCAAAGATCTGTGGGTTTGGGATAACAAAGCCCCCTGTATGGTCTCGGCTTTGGGAGCCAGAGCACACACAGATATTTAAGAACTCTGAAGAAGAAAAAAAAAAAACCAAACAAGCAGGGGGAGATTTCCACCTCCAAGAAACCCAAACAGGAGCCACGAGCTCTCAAGGTGGATGTGCTACCCAGGCACCCCAGGGGCTACATTTGCCACTTACCTGTGCTGCGATGCCACCGAGCCCAGCAAAGTCCCCCCCACTGCTGGCGTGCATACCCGTGGTCCAGGTGATGGACTCATAGTTAAAGATGGTGAAGGAAAGCTTGCCATCCGTGATGAGCACAATCTGGAAAGTGTTTACCTGCAGCAGGGAGGGGAGAAAGCAGTGAGGGACGATGAACCAGTCCTAAAATAAAGTGGACAGAAACTGCATTCAGCAAAGGGATGTTTCCTTCAACCCCAGTCCTCCTCTATGAGCAAGGGCATTAAGAGTTTCATTATTTTTAATCCTAATTTCTTGTGATCCTGAGCTAGAACAGCTTGCTTCTCATCTCAAAGGAACGCAAAAAAATGGGGGAAAATATGGATATTGAGCATCTGGAAGGCAAAAGGTGCCTCACTTTTGCCCAAGAAGGCTGATGATGTAAAGCCTCCACGTGGCACAAAGAGGAAGATTTGGTATTGCTCGCCCCACTATTGCTCTGCCACAGCAAGGTATGGTCATGGAACCATCATGGTCAATGTGGCCAACATCATGCCAAGTGGGAGGTCTGGGAGCACACTGAAGGCACACACGTGGGGTGGCTGCTTTCCCTCAGCTACTCACTGGTGAAAACGAGTTGCCCCCGAAGAAGGTGACTCGGTACCAGGTTGCAATGAAGACCCACCTGTGCAGAAAACTCTGGGAACTCAGGGAAATACTGGGCAATGTCCCTGCTGGCTCTGTCCAAGATGGGCTGCTCGGTGCTCTCTCGGTAATATATTTCACCTGCCCGCCGGTTATCCACATCTGCCCAGAAAGCAGCAACCACACGCCCGGTCCTTGGAGATGGGGAAGGCCACTGGTGTGAACTGGGAGACCTCCTTCAGGAATGAGATGATCCCGTTGTTGTTTACCTGCAGAGAGCAAGGGAAAGAAACGGGTGGCCACAGTTGGCTCCGGCTGCCAGCAGGAATCCGTGTTTTAGAGGTGCTTTCCATTTCATCTTTCTCTCCCCCTCCCCTTTCCACAAATATTGGAGCACTTCCCCCTTCCTGTCCTTAGAAGCAGAGACGTGCCTGAGCACCCACAACAGCCCCAGCCCCCCGGCCCAGCCTCCTGCTCGCTGGAGCGCGGCTGCGGCCACTGCCCGAACAAACCCAGCCCTGTTCTCCGGGCCAGGGGAAGGGGAACAGCTGCACAAACTGCAGGAGCCCTGCGCATAAAACAAACAGTGCCCGGCGCGTGGGGCCAGCTCACGGCACCGCTCTTGGCAGGGGAGAGCCTGAGCTCGCTCCCCAGCCCCACGGCTCACAGGCAGCCCAGGGGGCTGGGACCCTGCTGGCAGGGGGGCTGTGGGCGCTGGCCCAGGGTGGGGAGGAGCCCTGCTCCATCCATCCTCCCGCCCACCGGCGTGCACAGCACTCCGGGTGAGCCAAGGGGCTCCTGGTCACCTGGGGACCAAGTGCCACCACCCCGTGTAAAGCTGCTCTCATTAAAGTGGGGGATGCCAGACCCCCAGGGTGAGATATTTCAAGCTGCTCCTCAGCACTTACTAATTGGGGCAGTTAGGGCTCTGGGATGCCTTGCCCACGGATGCACGGCAGAGGGCAGCCTGAGGGAAGGAAACTGGAACCAGTGGATGTTGCTGTCTGGAGTGCTACCTCCCAACTTGGGGATGCAGTGGGAATGAGGAAGGTGAAGAAACCCCCCTGCCTGCCTGAAGAGGGATCACAGGGAAATGCTGTCACCCTGAGCTCCCAAATTCCCTGGAGGAGACCCTGCCAGCACTCTGCCACAGCGCCACGACTGGCGGCCCAGTCAGCTCCAAGCCACTCTGTTCCCCAGCACACAAGTGACTGTGGGACAGGCAGGAAGACACAGACTCCAGCCAAGCTCTCCAGGCAGGATGGAAAAGGGGGCCTGGTACAGGCAAGAGGCTCTCAACTGGAGAGAGCAGCTCTGGCACGCAGGCAGGCAGTGGTGTCACACTCGTGTGCCAAAAAGGAGCTGGGAGCCAGCATCCCCAGGAGCCATGTGGAAGCCAGAATGCTTTCACCCCAGCTGCCAGCACACTGAGGCACGGGGGGGCTGAGCTCTGATGGCCTTGTGCAGTCCCTGGGGGAGCTCCCCAGTCCCTGAGGAGGGTTCATAGCCCCTCCATTTGAACACAGGGCAGTCCTTCCTGTGACTAAGGGAAAGAGGATTCTGTTTTCCCAAAGCCTCCGTAACCCCACTGTGTCCGCAGAGGAACATTCTTCCCTTGATTAAAGCAAGATGGGAGAGAACCAGAGCCAAGAAGGGCTTTTTTTGTTGTTGCTGGTTTTTGTGAAGGAGGAGGGGGGTGGTTGGAGGCAGCCCTTGAGAACAGAGGTTTCCCAGGTGAACTCAGCCCTGTGCCAGTCCCCCTGGACAGCAGCTCCCTGGGGAGCAGGGCTCCTGCCACATGGACTTCTGAGCTGGGGGCAGGCAAGCTGGCCCTGCAGAGCTGTGGGGTTTTAGCTCAGGGAGAGGGGATGCACTGTCCTCTGATCCCTGCACCCCCTCCAAGACCTAAAGCTACACTGTAGATACTCCAAGGGACAACCATCATGTCACCTGGCTTCTCCCAGCCCCTTCTATCCTCCCACAGTGGCTCAAGCCCCAGGCTTGGATCCCTCCCACCCTATGGCAGGGCTGGTGCTTTGATCAGGGGAAAAACACTACCAGGTACCCCCTGTGCTGACCAAGGACCCCCTGTGCTGAGCCACGGCAGCAGAATGGTATATGAGCCCAGGCTCTGGGATGGCATCAAGGCAACACTCAGCATTCTCCTCTGCCATCTGGGTGTTGGTCATCATTAAGCCCAGAGCAAACCGGGGAGATGGGATCAGGATGCTGAAGGATTCACTGTGCATGGGGAGTCCAAATCTCACTTCTGGATGCAAGACAGCATCCCCCAAAAGACTCCATGGACAGCCAGGCACTTGGGTTGCCCTTCAGGGGACACGATGGGCCAGGCATGATTCGAGTTCTTTGGCCACAGAGCCCTCCCGGTGGCTTAGGGGTTGCAAGGGAGTGTGTCACCAACACTCCCAGCAGCCCAATGGGCGCAGGGAAAAGCAGGGGAATCAGATGTGCCGAGTGGGCAGCCCAAAGTGCAGCTGTCTTTATTCTACATCACACCCAGAGCCCCAGCAATACCCCTTTGCTGCAGCAAGGGCCACCACTCCAGGGCTGCAGCACACCAGCCCTGGGCTGCTGCCCACCAGGTGTGCCCAGCTCCCTGCTGCCGGGATCCCCCAGCATGTCACCAAGGCGGGTGCCACACGGGGTGGGCACGCAGGGGAATGCAGGCTCCCCACCGTGGGCGAGCATTCCAAGGCTCTGGGGCCAGGATCCTGCCCGGGGAGCCCCGCACCGAGCCAGGGATCCGCTGCGTGCTCCCCAAAGCCAGGGCCCAGCGCCCCATCCTCGGCACACCGCTGCTCCTCTGCCGCCCAGGGCAGGGGGAACCACCTGGTGGCCCCCAGGGAAACCCGGATCCACCCAGGCAGCACAGGAAAGAGGAAACAAGAGGAAGAATGAAACAGAAGAGAAGGAATTAGAGGGAGGGAAAAAGAAGGGATAGAAGAAATAAGTGGAAATTACTCACATAGAGGCCGGTGTGCCCCGCACCGAAGAAGGGGAAGGGGATGGAGAGGGGCCGGAGCTCGGAGCCACCATCGTCCTGCTTCCGCGTGGCGGCGTCGCCCTGGGCCGGCCCGAAGGGGTAGAAGTCGCCCAGCGGCACCTCCGCAGCGGCCCACAGGCACCAGCCCAGCGCCGCCAGCACGGCCCAGCCTGCCAGGACCTGCATGGCCGCCCGGCACCGCCGCTCGCCTCTCACGGCGGCACCAGCCACGGAAGCATGGCGGGGGCGGGGCAGGGCGGGGCGGGGCGGGGCAGGACGCCCGCGGAGGGGCACGGGGAGGGCGGAGGCGGCGGCTGCAGCTGCTGCTGCCCGGAGCCGGGCGCTGGGAGCGGGGAGCGGGGAGCGCTGCCCTCGGCGCCGCTCGGAGCTGAGGCCCCTCAGCCCCACAGCGCCCCGAGCGCCCTCACCCTGCCGGCCACGCCCCCGCGCCTCATTTGCATAGTCGGGGTGTGGCCGACCAATGGGCGCGAGGCGCGCGGGGGGCGGGGCTCGGGGGCGGGGCCACGGGGGGCTCCCCGCGGAGCGCCAGCGGCCGGGGGTCCCCCCCGTCCCAGCCCAAAACACGCGTGGGGACAGAGACCCCCCCCACCCCGTGCCCAGCCGCTCCCCCAGCCTCCCCGACCCCTTAAAACACAGAACTGCATGAGGAAAAAAAAAAAGAATAAAAACCTGTGTCATTTTCCTTTTTTCTCCTGTTTTTTTTGGCTTTTTTCTTTCTCCTCCTTCTCCCCCCCCCTCCCCGCTACACACCCCCCCCCCCCGCTCATTTTTTTTCTTTCTTTTTTTTTTCAGGTGCTAAAAATATTATCAGGAAATTCTTTTCAGGAATGCCGTGTTTTAGGTTACGCTCCAGGATCAAGGGCTTCTTTGTCTTTACTGGAGGAAAAAAAAACCAAAAAAGCAAAGCAAAACAAACACACCCACCCTACATTTATTATCGGGAAATGGTTTGACTGGAGAGGCTGAGCTCCCAGGAAAGGCCGGGGCTACTCCCAGGGAAGCCCCAATAAAAGCACCAATGGTCCTGAATAATTATCAACTCATGATGAGTTGATAATTGTGCCACAACTCAAAGCTGGACCCCAAAATCAGCCTGACTCCTGGGATGCCAGTGCATCCACCAGTGCTCCAGGACCGCAAGCAACCCTGTCTGAGCCCTACTGCTGATCCCAGAGAGCTGACCCTATCACTTTAAAAATCTCTTGGAAGAAAACGTTAAAAGAAAAGGAGAAAAAAAAAAAAAGAGAGAGAGAGAGAGAGAAATCCAAAATAAATAAGCAGCCACATCCGGATTTCTCCCCTAGGAAGCTAATAAAGGTTTTATGGGTTTGATATGAATTACCCTCCCTGGCCATTCATGGCTGATTTTTCTGGAAGGCATTAGGCTGCACAGCCCAGTCCCAGTGGGTTGCAGGGGGCACTGCCATCCTCCCTGGCTGAGGTGGGATGCAAGGGGCACTGCCATCCTCCCCCCATGCCAGTCTGTGGCTCTGCCATGCCCTTCTCTTTAGGGGAGAGACTGCAGGCCCATCTTCTGGCTGTCACCACCTACCACCTCACCCCCCACCAGAGCGAGCCCTGCGCTCCCAAATCCCATCTCCTGGCCCTGCCATGCCGTGCCAGGCCCAAGGAACACAGGGATGTTGTGGCAGGACCTGTCCCTCCTCTAGGACCAGCCCTACAGGACCATCCTGGGCTTCTCCTGGTGGGCTTCCCCTGGAGAGAGGGGCAGGGCAGCCATCCCAAGCATGAGGGGAGGATTTTCTTGCAGGCAGTCTTTGCACAGGAAAGCATCCCCGCGTTCCCCCCGTGTTGTCCAGCCCAGCTCCCCGGGATGTTAAATTGGAAGCAGTAAATGGAGCAGGGAGAACAGCTGTGGGCCCCAGCTGCAGACATTTCCTCTGGGCCTGGAGCTGGAGCCAGTGCAAAGCTGGGCTCTGTGCTGAGAGCGCTGGGGGGAGTGTGGGGGGGAAAGCAGCCACAGCATCTGGCCCAGCTCTGTCCTCCACCACCCACTCCATCCCCGGCACTGATGCCCCTTTCTGCCACCTCCCTTATGGTGTCCAGCCCTCTGAGGGCCACCAAAAGGGGGCCAGGACCTGCCCCACCCATCCCACTGGGCTCTGGTGAGGCTGTGTGCAGGTCCCAGGGGAATCCTGGACTCTCCTGGAGATGCTCCCTGGTGAAGAACCACCTCCAGGAGGGAGAGATGCTTTTGCTGACCCCAAGCCTGTCTCTACCTGGCATCCCAGTTCCAGGGCTGCCCCAAATCCACAGGGAGTCACCCTCCCAGCCCCACTACCTCCCACAAAAGGCAGCCCTGGAAAAAAAACACAGGGAAAAGAGCACAAACCCTGCCCAGCCCAGCCCGTGCTGGGGGGACAGGACATGTGGAAGGGGCCTGGGGAGCTGCTAATGATCCAGAGCGCGTTCAGCACGGATAACTCAGGCAGAGGGGACTGCAGGTCAGCACATGGTTTGGATTTGGCTCTCCCCTCCCTCCCAGCTAATTGGGCCGAGCCCAGAGAGCGTTCCCTGCGGATGCCAAACACGTGTGTGGCACAAGCATCACCTCCTGCGGGGGGAGAGCTGCTCCTGGAAGCTCCTTGCCCAGGGTGGGGGAGGCAGCCAGGTAGAGCAGGGAGCTGTGTGGGTGTTGGAGGGGAGCTGGGCTTCGGTGCAAAGCTTTGAACTCGCTGTCTGGCCCCGGGCTCAAAGAATGCAGCAGCGCAGATCACGCGCGCGGCTGTGGGTGGTGGGAAGGGGCTGGAGGGCGGCCAGGAGGAATGGAGGTTACTGCAACACCCAGCTCCTGCTCCCCCAAACCCCCAGCAAGGCCTGCTCCACCCCACAGGGCCAGCAACAGGGGGGATCTCTTCCCCTGTCCCCTCCTCCTGCCACCCTGGGACCCTCTGAGCCCTGGGTGTCTGGTGGCCACGTGTCCCCTGAGCTGTGGTGGCAGGGATGCTGCTGGGTGCTGTGTCCCCTCCCTGCTCCTAGGGCAGTCCCAAATGAGCAGAAGGACATGGGGGGTCCCAGGTTCTGCTCCCCTGGGAAGCTCAGGGCTGTTCCCTGGGGGGAGCACGGTGCCACTGCCAAAGGAGCAGTGCCTCTGCCAGCCCCTGCTGACACCAGCACAGATGGGGGACATGCAGCCCCTGAGATGGACACAGATCCTCTTCTCAACCCCTGAGATGGACACAGATCCTCTTCCCAACCCCTGAGATGGACACAGATCCTCTTCCCAACCCCTGAGATGGACACAGATCCTCTTCTCAACCCCTGAGATGGACACAGATCCTCTTCTCAACCCCTGAGATGGACACAGATCCTCTTCTCAACCCCTGAGATGGACAGAGATCCTCTTCTCGACCCCCGAGATGGACACAGATCCTCTTCCTCTTGCCCCACCACTGCAAATCCCAAGTTTTGGACTGCTGAGGGTGCTGCTGGCTCTGGAGGGATGGGGATGTTCTCAGGAGTGCCCCAGCAGCCCAGGAGCACCAGGGTCACCCTGTCAGCTCAGCTGCCACCCTGCCACTCCCCACCACAGCCCCTGGCCTCAGGGAGGGACAGGGACACAGCACTTCACCCAAGGATACCCCTGTCCTGGGGCAGTCCCAGTGCAGGGAACAGTGCCAAAACCAGGACACGAGGCTGAAACCAGAGCCTGCTGAAATCCTGTCCTGGCTGGGGCTCCTGCAGCTGGGTTAATGGAAGTGAAAGCCAACCCAGCACCAGTTCGACCTCAAGCCTGTTGTGAAGCCACATTGGCAAATGTGGCACCACACAGGGCTGGGGCTGGCCACAGGCACCTCCAGCACTGCAGAGCGGCATTGGGAAGCAATGTCAGATTTCCCAACCCAGCCGAAAGCTCCTCGGATGTTCTGCTGCTTTGATTATTTGACAGGCCATGTTTTTTAAATTATTCTTGTATAAATATTTACGTGTTTTTACAAGAACCATGCTTTGAGCAGCGGGCCACGGCAGATGAAGGGCCAGAGGGGAGGGGGCTGGATGCTGGCCTGCTCCATGCCTCCCTGCAGGTCAGCTGGGGGTTGAGCAGAGCAGCAGAGCCTGGGGCAGTGCTGGGTGCTGACAGCACACACACACCCCACCATCTCCCTGGGATCCTGCCTGTCCCCAGGGAACAAACCCAGCCAAGCAGGGAACGCAGGGCTGGCTGCTGCTGGGGGCCCCAAACCGCCCCAAAAACTCTTCCCACAGCTGCAAAAACCCCACTGGGCAGCACGGGCTGTTGGCAGGGTGGAGATCACTCCTCCATTGCCCCCCAGCCCACCCCAATTTCAGAGCAGATCAAATAAATACCCCAAACCCCTGTTTTTTTTTCCTGGGGGTTTATCTGCCCCCAAAGCCCTGGGTCTGCAGGGACAGTGCCTGCAGCAAAGTCTGCTTCAGTGCTTGCTGGTGGGAGCCCTCTCTGCCAGCCCTGCCCTGCTCCCCAGGATTGTTGCTGTGGATTTTGGGAAGGAGAAGGGTGAGCTCCCCCCCTCCCCCATCCACAGATGGGATCCACAACCCAGCCTCGAGTTTTCCACCGAGCTCAGCAGAAATTCACCCAGAAGGTCAGTGACCAGAGAAAGGGATGATCCATCATTAAATAAATTGTTTTCATTTCCCAGGATAAAGGGGAGGAAAAGGGGAGGAGGGGAGGTGTTGTTGGATCAGGACTGGAAAATAAAAGAGCACAAGGCAGGAAAACCACCCCCTGTGCTCCCTGCAGAGAGCAGCCCCAGCTCCTTCCCTGCGCCCTCACAAGAGTTTTACAGCCAAAGCTCTTAATGTGATTATAATAATTATTTCTTTCTTAGCAATTCCCCCCCCCCCCAAGTTTTGGTTTTTTTTTTTTTAATTTTAATAAACAGCCTATTTTGAAATGTCACTGGGGCAAGCCAAGACTCCAGCTGAGCGCTGGCCTGGAGGAAGGAGCCAGGGCCAGGGGGAGCGTCTGTGAATGTGTGCGAATGTGTGTGCAAGCATGCAGCAAGCGTGTGCATGCGGGAGCGTGGGCACCACGGGGACACCCCCTGCAGCCTGCAAGCACAGCCAGACCCTGAAAACCTGCCTGTGCCCCAGGCAGGAGCAGCCAGGGGACCCTTCTCCCTCCCCCTCAGCCCAGCTGCCCCACTGCACCCCCCCATCTGCACCCCTCATCTCCCACCCCTCTGTGTGGTCCCCCCCAAGCCCCAGGGCCCAGCTTTGAAATCTGTTGAAAAGAGACCCTTTTTGCCAAAATAAACAGCCTGTCATGTTAAATTACTCTCTCTTCCCTCTACCTTCCCTGCCTTTGTCCCCCCTCCCCATCCCAGCTGTTTTGCTGGGGGCTGTGGGGTGCAGAGGTGCTGGGGCAGCAGAGCGCAACCCACCCCCCTCATCCCAGTGCCTGCCCAGCTCCTCAGCACAGCCCAGCACCCCAAAACCTCTCTGCAGGGGTGGTGATGGCACCTGGCAGCAGTCGCCCTGCCCAGCCCTGCAGAGGGCACAGGCTGGCTGAGGGGCGCTGGGGGCTCCCCTGCAGCTCCTGCCCACCCCTCCTGGGCCAGGTGCTCCCACGCCCCGGGATTTCTCCTCTCTCTCTCTTGCTCATACTTGCCCTTTAGCTCGGGGTTGTTTTCTCTCTCCTGTTTCTAGCAGGATCAAAAATTCTTGGAGCTGCAAAATGCCAAGATGGAAACAGTGATTAGCTCATCCAGGCCAGACTCTCTGCCAGCTGCAGGGCACTTGCCACCAGCCTCTGGTGACTTGCCCAGACACTCTGCACTCCAGCCATGGGCTTCCATAGCCCTGGCCTTCCCACTAGGAATGTTTTTTCCTGCTGGTTTTGGGCCAGTGGAGCTCAGCTTGCGGCTGATTGTGGGGCTGAGTGTCCAGGTGTGCTTGCCCCAAATGCCCAGCAGTGCATATGGCAGGGGTCACTCACTGTGCCTGGAAAATGCTCCTGCAGGGCCCGCCCACCTATGGGGGAGAGAGGAGAGGATGACGAGGGGGAGAGGAATCGATAGAGGAAGGGGAAAGGGGAGTAGGAAAGGAGAAAAACAGGGTGGAGAACAGGAAGGAGGGAAAGAGGAAGAAAAGAAGAAGGGAAAGGCAGAAGGGGGAAGGAGGAAAGGGGAAAAGGGGGAAAACAGGGGGGAAAAAGGGAAAAGGGGGGAAAAAGGGGAAAGGGGGGAAAAGGGGGAAAGGGGGGAAAGGGGGGAAAAGGGGGAAAGAGGGAAAATAGGAAAGAGGGGGAAAGGGGGAAAAGGGGAAAAAGGGAGGGAAAGGTGGAAAAGGGGGGAAAAGGGGGGAAAGGGGGGGAAAGGGGGGGAAAGGGGAAAATGGGGAAAGGGGGGGAAAAGGGGGGAAAAGGGGGAAAAAGGGGGGAAAGGGGAGGTCCCAGCCTACAGGAAGGCAGCATTTGCAGCACCAACCTCTTGATTTCAGAGGTCTGGAAAGCGCAGAGATGAGCCCAGGGGATCACATCACATCACATCACATCACGCTGGCTCTTGCTGGTGCCAGAGCTCTGGCTGCAGGGTGCCAGGGTCACACTGTGACCAGAGGGCACGGTTACCCCCCTAGCTCCAAAACATCTGGGGGCACAGGCATGTTTCCCTGCCCTGCCCAGCCTTACCTTGCTATAGAACCACTCCTGGCTCTGCTATAGAACCACTCCTGGCTCTCAGCTCAGCTTCTGCATGATGCCCACAGCCTCCTCCAGCATTCCTGCCAGGCACTGACGGGATGTCCTGGATGCTGCTGGGGCAGGGACTCCATCCGTGACAGAATGGTGCTCCATGGACACGCAGCAGCCCTGCCAGCAGTGAGCCATGCCCCACCACCCCCAGAAAAGGGGCAGCCTGCATCTCTCTGCCCTCTTTTTCCCACACCAGGGCATGAAGCAGTAATCTGTCCTGCCTGGCTTGGGTTCAGCACTCTTCAGGATGAGCCCAAGCCACTCTGGTGGGTTCTGCTGCGTTTGGTCCCACTCTGGGACGCCAGCCAGCTTCACTTCCCCACATGATGGAGGAGGGCAAGAGCTGCCCCTCAGCCCTGGCTGAGAAGCCACTGGTGTAAATGACTGAGCATCCCCTGCTCAGATGGGCTGAAACCTGGAGTGTAGGGCTCAGGGGAGGAAATGCAGAGCCCATCACCCACTGTGGGGGTCTCTCTGAGCTGAGACCCCCCAGCTCAGAGCACCCACAGCCTCCTGGTACTGAGAAACCCAGTGCAGGTTCAATGACCCTGACTGCAGGTGCTAAAGGGTGCTCTGCAGTGGAAGCTCTGAGCCTTGGGAGGCAGAAGGGTCGATGAACATGAGGGACAGACTCCTACCTCCACGGGGAACTGAAGGAGGCACAAGGACAAACTGGAAATAACCCCCGGGGAGGTCCAGAAACCTCCTCTGGGCTGTTTAAAAGGGTAAGCATGCCCGCAGGAGATGGGAGGAGCAGCCATGAGCTCCATGGCAATCTCCCTCCCTTCCTCCCTCCCAAGTGGTCCCTGAGACCGTGTTCACAGGGGTCCGAGGATGAGGGGAGAGACGATGATCTGACTCCATGTTTCAGAAGGATTGATTTATTATTTTATGATATATATTATATTAAAACTATACTAAAAGAATAGAGGAAAGGATTTCATCAGAAGGCTGGCTAAGAATAGAATAGGAAAGAATGATAACAAAGGTTTGTGGCTCGGCTGTCTGTCCGAGCCAGCTGTGATTGGCCATTAATTAGAAACAACCACATGAGACCAATCCCAGATGCACCTGTTGCATTCCACAGCAGCAGATAACCATTGTTTACATTTTGTTCCTGAGGCCTCTCAGCTTCTGTGGGAGGAAAAATCCAAAGGAAAGGATTTTCCATAAAAGATGTCTGTGACAGGCCCCGCTGCTCCTGACCCTCCCCACGGCGGCTTTGGGGTGCAAACCCCACTTTGTGCCTCCTCCCGGCTCGGTCCTCCCGCAGCGAGGCAGATGCGGGAGAGGGGCGCACCTGGGAGAGCCGGATGGAGCCCGATGGAGCCGAGCCCGCTGCTGACAGAGTCACCCCGGGCCTGCAGGGCTGCCCTGGGCACCGGCACGGCAGGCTCAGGGTCCTGCAGCCCTTCCCGGCTCCCGTGGGTGCCGCACAGGGTGGGAGCGGCCGGGCAGGGCTGAGCTGGGCCGGGACAGGAGCGCAGCGGCTCCTTCAGCGGGCGCTGCCTGAGAGAGGGCGCTGCCCAGGGGCGCTGTGGGAGAGCACAGCGTTCCCCCGGCATGACCCAGCTGTGAGCACTCGCTGTCACCCCTCTGGAGCGCCGGGAGAGGGGACACGGTGTGACTCAAGCCCCCGCCCTGGGTTTGCCCTGTACCTGTCCCTGGGAGTCACCCGGCCCTCGGTGCTTGTCACCGCCCGGCCCTGCTTCCCTCCGCCCTCCCCACCCACGCACCCTTCCTGCTGCTGCAGCAGCGCCGAGCAGTAGCGGAGCTGCCATGGAAGCCAACACTTCCCTCTGGCACAGCTACCTCGGGGTGATCCTGTCCCGCGAGAGGCAGCGGATGGAGCATTTCCAGCGGGCCGAGGACATCCTGCTCACCCTGCTGGAGAGTGTCCATGCCAGGGATCCCCGCTTCCTCGTGGACTACGCCAGGAACCTGGAAGCCTTGGAGTTCTCTCTCTGCGCCTCTGAGGACGCTGTCACTCTCGAGGTGCCGCTGCGCATCGATGGTGACGCCGTGCGAGTGCTGGCACGCCGGGGCAGCCCGGAGCAGGGCGGGCATCCTGCCGGGCTCAGCACCTGCTGCCTGGAGCTGCGCTCTCCAGGGGCTGATCTGGAGGACTGGACTGGTGGTGTGGATGGGATGGAGCGCTGCCTGCTCCCAGGCAAAATCCTGCAGTGCCTGAAAGAGCTCCTTGTTTCAGCCATCGTGCGCTGCCAACGCCTCTTCCTGCTCCAGCCAGGTGCGTACGCTGCCAGGGCGCTTCCCAGCCAGGGGCTGCCTCCAGGGCCTGCCCAGCTTCCCAGCTTGGCAGTGATCCCTCTGCAAACGTGCTGGGACCTATGTTCCCGGGCATGTGGCCCACCCAAAAGCTGCAGGGGTGGGTTAGCGAGCACCTTGCTGTGTGCTGGGATGGGCTCTGCCCCCAGCTGAGGAAGGGGAGATGCAAACTGCTCCCTGCCATCCCAGGGCATCAGAGTCATCCTCAGGCATCCTCTCCTAGGGCTGATGGCACCTTCTTGGTGGGTACAGGGTGCACCCAGCCCAGGTAGTGTTTGCTCAAGGACTTGGTGGGCTTGGCTTTCTCTCACCACATTCTCCTCTCGGCCTCCAGGTGCCCCCTGCTCCCTGTTTGGAGAGTGAGCTGGGAGTGCACCAGAGCTGGACCAGGACCCTGGGGCACGGGTCTGACCCTGTGAACACACAGGCCCCAGCTGGCAGCAGCGTCCTTGGAAAGGGACATGGTGGGAGGGGATCCTGGGAAATGCCCATAGCTGTTCCATAAGCTTGTTCATGCATTTCCATCTCCCAGTGTGCTTCTTGAAGGAAAGCTCAGCCAGGGTGAAAGGGTGATGTGGGAGGACCAGAGGGTCTGAAAGTCTCTTAACCCAGTCCCAGCAAGTCCAGCATCCCCTCCTTCCTCCGTGACCTTCACCTTCCTCCACCCCCACAAAGCAATGAACCTTTCCCGATCCATTTTTCTTGGACTGCTTTGCTTTTCTTGGCACTGTTCAGCCCCCCAGAAGCACAGCTCGGTTTGACTGCTTGAGACTTCCTGCTGTGCCTGACCCTGACCCCTGCCATGCCTCTTCCTGTAAAACCACCCCAGCACGGCTGGGAGAGGGATTTTACCCGGGAGCTGCACCCAGGCTGCAGCCCTGGGAAGGGCTGACTCCAGTGGGGTGGGACACGGCCACGAGTGCTCAGCACAGACCTGGTTCAGCCTGCGGGACCGGCTGTGCGAACCTGCTCGCTGCTGCCAAACCCTCTGCATCCATCCAGGTGACATCAGCGCCGAAAAGCTGCGGGAGGATGCCATGGAGCTCTCCCTGCTGATCCGCGGCAGCTGGAAGCCCGTTCGCTTTGACATCGTGCCCGTGCTGAGGAGGCAGCAGGAGCCGCTGCAGCTCCGGAGGCGGCAGAGGGACAGCGGCTTCCCCGCGGGCAGCCTCGGCAGGGCCACGGAGGAGGCTCACTTGGTCCCTGCCTCTCCCCTCTGCTGGAGGTGAGAGGCTCGGCTGCACCCACCGAGGGGTGACCCCGCTCCAGGGATGGCCCCTGGCTGGCAGCACTGCCGGGGGGAGGCAAAAAGAGGTTGGGAAAGGGTGGGGATGTGTCAGCAGGGGTTGAAGTCACCCCTTCGTGATGCCCAAACTCCCTGCCCTGTGTTGGAGAAAAAAAAAAAAAACACCTCAGCCAAGTTTCAGACAGCTCAGGGAAAGAGGGGGAATGCAACTGAAGGAGCCCCCTGAAATGATCCCCTGGAGCTGCACCCCGGCTGTGCAGAGGGGGCTGTGACCGTGGTCACAGTGGTTTTCAGGGTGAAGAGATGAGGATGTTGACTCCATGATCAGAAGGCTTGATTTATTATTTTATGATATATGTTACATTAGGACTATACTAAAAAGACATAGAAAGAGAAAGGCTCCTCAGACAGTTAGCGAAGAATAGAAAAGAATGAACAACAAAGATCTGTCTCAGGCAGAGAGCGAAAGCCAGCCTTGCCATGAGTGCTCAGCAAATCTAAACATCCACACCAGACTAATCAGGGATCCACCTGTTACATTCCACAGCAGCAGATAACTACTGCTTACCTTTTGTTTCTGAGGCCTCAGCTCCTCAGAAGGGAGAAAAATCCCCTAGAAAGGATTTTTAGTGAAAAGATGTCTGCGGCAGGGGGCAGCTCTCAGATCCCTGCTTGGGCTCCAGACACCAGCCTTGGCACCTGGCAGCAGCAGGGCGATGAGCTGCAGGACAAAACAGGGCTGGACTGATGTGTCTTGCCTGCCCCATGCAGGGGCTGAGCAGCCAGTCCATGCCTATTTTGGGAACGAGGTGTTCCAGCTGGATGCCCAGCCTCCCCTCCCCAGTACACACAGGGGAGAACAACCCCACTTCACCCCACTCTTGATCCTCCTGGGGAGGCAGGAGCTGCTCAGCAATGGGGACACTGCTCTCTCCACACATCTCTCTCCACACCTCTGAGGTTCTGCCAGAGGCAAGCACAGGAGGTGGATCCAGGAGGATCTTGCAGATCCAGGGTGCTGCATCGGCTGGGACCCCACGTGTGCCATGGAGAGATCCCCCTGCACGCCAAATCCCTGCAGGCATACTCCCCCCATCCTGGGAACATGCAGCTCTTCCCCTCCCCTGCCAGCAGACCCCACTCTCTTCCTCCAGGTCCTCCACTCACCTTCCCCTGCTGAAGCTGCTGCGAGCAGTGGATTCCCTGCAGGGGCCGCGTCTGGACAGCCTCCGCCTGCTGGACCAGCTCCGGGAGCAGGACTGGGGGGGCCAGCCTGGCACAGCCCCTCTCACCTTCCAGCACCTCAAGGTGGGTTGGCTCTGCTGCCTGGGACTGTGGCTGTCTGGGCAGGCAGGGCCAAGGCTGCCCCCCTGCACAAGCACCCACACAATGGGGTCTGCAGGGTTTGGGGTGTAGCAGCCTGTGGCTGTGGCTGGGGAGGGTTTGTGCTGCTGCCAGCCGTGGGTAGAGGGCTTTGGTCCTTCTTCCTTGGACTCCAGCAGCCTCCAGATGGAGACACGGTGCATTCAGAGCTGGGGCTCTGCAGGGCATCATCCCCTGTGCCACGCTCCCTGTGCCTGCAGGATGGCATCTCTGTGCCACACTGCCAGGCTGCCCCATGCCCTGGTGTGCTGGGACGTGCCTGTACAGGGCTGAGGGTGGTGTTTCTGTTGAGCAAACACCTCCTCTCCCCACCCAGCCTGCTCTCAGCACTCTGGAGCCAGCTGGCCATGCTGGGGACAGCACCTGGTGGCACAATCCAGGCGTGCCCTGCCTTTTTCTGGCTCTCCAAGCCAAGGGTCAGGAAGAATGCAAGGATGTTTTCTCCTTACAGAGTGGCTCCAGCTCCAAGGAACCCAAATCCTGTGTACTTTGCTTTGTGTTTCATTCTTTGATGTTTTTTGGGGTGCTGGTTGTGCTTTTTTTTTTAAGAAAAAGGGCAGATATATTTATATGGCCTTCAGAAAAGTGTCATCTGCTCCAGCCCTTATGGATTCAGCCCCACAGGTGGTTGCAGGGTGGGAAGGGACAGCCTTCCTGGCCTCAGGCCTTGTGCCTGATGCTGTGCTCCTCTCTCCCTGCTCACAGATGGTGCTGCTGTGGAGCACAGAGCTCTTTCCCTCCCCGGAGGACTGGCAGGACCTGGAAGGCTCTGTCTACAGGCTCCTGGTGATCCTCCTCCGCTGCCTGGCCACCCAGCACCTGCCCCACTTCCTGAACCCAGAGGAAAACCTCTTCCAAGGAGCTGCCCCAGACCTTGCCTCCCTCTACCACAAAGTGGAGAGCTTTGCCTGGGACCCCCAGCGCTTCCTCCGCTTCCATTTCGGCCTCCACGGGTTCAGTGGCAGCTGCCAGGCAGACACGGAGACCAGAGCCCTCCTGCAGCTCCCCAGCAAGGACGGCTCCTGCTGGGACACAGCCTACTTTGACATCCTGCTCAGCCAGGTATGGGGCAGCGCCAGGAGCCACCTGGGCCAGGAATGAGCTTGGGATGAGCTGCAATCAGCCCCATGAGCCTGCTGGGGTGCTGCGGAGGCTGTGGGAGGCTGGCAGCGCTGGGCATGGGGCTCAGGCAGAGCGGGGAGCCCTCTCCCCTCACTCCTCACCCTCCTTTAGTTCCAGGTGTACCGGATCCAGGACAGCGCACGCCGCTCTGCAGCATCCCAGCTCCTCGCCAGGATCCGCCAGCAAATCCCACGGCAGAGCTGAGTGGGACCTGCTGCTGCCCCGTTGGGCTGTCTCAGAACTCTGGGGGGGTGAAAGGAGGGCTACAGGGCCGGGGAGCAGCGTGCTGCTGTGTCATTTTATTGAGGAAAGGTGGTACAGGGGAGAGAGAGCACACCTGGTGGAGCTTGGGGGCACACACAGCCCCTGGTGGAGCTGGGGGTGGGCATACACAGCCCGTGGTGGAGCTGGGGGAGGCACACACATCCCCTGGTGGAGCTGGGGGTGGGCATACACAGCCCGTGGTGGAGCTGGGGAGGGGGGCACACACAGGCCCTGGTGGAGCTGGGCACTGTGTGCTCCGTGGCACAGAACCTGCAGGGGATGGCTGGCATTCTGCACTGCAGGCTGGGCTGTTGGTGATGGGAGGGGAAGGGCCCCTGTGGTCAGAGCCGGCATCCAGCCCCCTGCCAGCTTGCTGAGGGTCCCCCATGCCCCGGGGCCAGGGGAAGGGAAAGAACTGAGGGGCCAGGCCATTGGGGGGTGGTGGCAGGAGTGGTTTTGAGCCACGCCTCACATCTGCTGAGCACACCCCTGCTCTCCCAGCTCCTTTCCAGGTGCCTTGGCTCGCTGGATGCGGCTCCTGCCAGCGTCGCAGGGAGGCAGCGCGGTCCCTCTGGTGCCAGGCATGCCAGGCAGTGCCCGGGGCTCACAGCCGGCTGCGGGGGCAGCGCTGCAGGGCGTCCCGCAGGGCTCCCAGCACTCGCTCCACGTTGTCCCTGGTTGAGTTGCAGCCCATGAGGCCGATGCGCAGCACCTGGAGGAGGAGGAGGAGGATGATGATGATGAGTGTCTGCGCCCCGGCAGGATGGAGCGGGGGGACGCACGGCCAGGTGGGAGGGGTTGTGCGCAGCTCCCTCGCTCGTATTTAACGCCCCGTTCCCTATAAAGCGGTGTCACGGCGCTAATTACTAATTAGTGCGTGGTTATTCAGTTAGGGGTGATTGTGCGCGGTTAGGATGCCGTGCGTTGCTGCGGGCCATGGGACGCAGCCAGGGAGGGGCAGGGAAGGCGGGGAGCCGTGCCCAGCCGTGGGCAGCAGCAGCTGCAGGGCAGGGCTGTGCCCACCTTGCCCGCCGTGGGGCCCAGGCCCCCAGCGATCTCCACGCCGTGCTGGTCCATCAGGAAGGCCGTGATGTCCTTCCAGCTGTAGCCCTCGGGCACCCTGACGGTGGTGATGGTGGGCAGTCGGGCCTGCTGAGGGGCAGAGAAACCAGTTCCAGTCCCACGGCCCCTGCTGACCCCAAGAGAGAGCATCACGGGGCGGGGAGACTTTTCTTTGGCATCAAAAGCTGCCCAGGCACGTCTCCAGCTGCTCAGGGCTGTGTCCTCATGCTGCCCCCTCTCCCTGGTGGTGGTGGTTGTGGTGATGGGGTGATGGTGGTGGTGGTGATGGGGTGATGGGGTGATGGTGGTGGTGGTGGTGATGATGGTGATGGGATGATGATGGTGATGGGGTGATGGTGGTGATGGTGATGGTGGTGGTGATGGTGGTGGTGGTAATGATGGTGATGGGGTGATGGTGGTGGTGGTGGTGATGATGGTGATGTGGTGATGGTGATGATGGTGATGATAGTGGTGGTGATGATGATGGTGGTGGTGGTGATGGTGATGGTGGGCTTGCCCTGCACCCACCTCCTCCTCCACAAAGAGCTCCAGCCCCATGTCGAGCAGCCCCTGGCACAGCAGGCTGCAGTTGGCCCGGTGTCGCTGCCAGGAGCTCTCCAGACCCTGCGGGCAGACAGGACAGAGGAGGTCTCTGCTGCTGCTGCTGCTGCTGACAGGCGCCTCCTGGCACCCGGGGTTCCTCCGAGCCCCACTGGGGGTGCCCGGTGCCACTCACCAGTTCTGCCAGCAGGGCCAGCCCCTCCCGCAGGCTGAAGAAGCTGTTGATGGGCGCTGTGTGGTGGTACCTGCAAGGGGCACCCGGAGGGGTTCGGCTCGCCTGCAGCACGGCAGCCCCGTGCTCATGGGGAAACTGAGGCACAGCACCCTCCCTCCTCATCAGCCGGAGCAGCAGCCAGGCAGGGTGGTGGGAGGCAGGGCTGAGCCCTGAAGGGCAGACAGCCCCCGAGCCGGCACAGAGGCTGGTGGGGAGCGCCTGCAGCTGTGTGTAAGGGGAGAGGAGAGCCCGCCCTCACCTCCGCGGCTCCCCGTCACAGCCCCAGTAGTTTGCCAAGCAGCCCATGTCCAGATAGAAGGATGGGGGCTTCGTCTTCCTCCTCAGCAGCTTCTCCCTGGTGAAACGGGGTGCTGGGGAGAGGTGGGACCTTCACCCCGCCAGCTCCAAGGTGGGAGGGAGCACAGACAGCTCCCACCCTACCGTGAGCACAGAGATTGGCTCCAGCTCCCAGTCACTGCCCAGGGATGGGATGGGATGGGATGGGATGGGCTCTATCCACATAGCGCTGCAGAGCAGGACAGAAGCAGGAGAGAGGTGACAGCCTCTCCCAGCGCCATCACCTCCCAGCCAGGCTGCTCTTACCTGGCTCTCTCACTGAACGAGATGGGGGCACTGCCAGGGGGTGCGTTCAGGACTTTCTGGGAGCCCGAGTACAGGACATCGATCTCTGCCCAGAAGGGAAGACAGCTCCTTAGCAATCAGAGGCTCCCAGCTGGAAAATGCTGAGCTCTCTGACCTAGCTGCAAATGATGGGTGGTAAGCGCAAGGATGGCACACAGGGCAGGTCCTGCTCGTGCTCAGGCTGCTTTGGGAGGGCTCCTGGCACTGCTGATGGTCCCCAAGGGGAACAGGCTGGACCAATTTCTAGTGCTGCTAGCCAAAATGCAGGCTGAGGGGCTGATCCCACTGCTCTCTCTCTCTGTCCCAGGCATGAGCCCCTTTGTCCCCTGGTTGCCCACTGTGGCTCTCACCCTGCTGGTCCATGAAGATGGGGGCTCCCCCAAGCGATGCCACGGCGTCCACCAGCAGCAGGCAGCCGTGCCTGTGGGAGGACAGAGCTCAGCCTGCTGCTCCTGCCACCTCCCCTGCCACATCCCTGCCTGCAGCCCTGGCATGCTGCTCCCCACAGGGGCTGCGTGTCTCACTGGCACCAGCTGCTTCCAGCACAACAGAAAGCCCAGCACAGATAAATCCCCAAATCCCTTGGGGTGCCCACCATGCACTGACCGGTGGCAGAGCTCGCCCAGCCCCTCCAGGGGCTGCAGCACCCCTGTGGAGGACTCGCCGTGGGTGATGAAGAGCACCAAAGGTTTGTGCTGCACCAGGCCCTGCAGGACACAGGGGGAAGGTGACCACGCTGGAGCTCAGCTGTGCCCTCTGCATAGCAGCCAGCACTCACCTGCTCAATGTCTTGTGGAGTGAAGTACTTGCCCGGGGGCTTCAGTAGCTCACAGACATTGGCTCCTGGGAGGAATTTTGGGCAGAGGAGAGTGAGGTTTGGGCACGCTTCCCACTGGGCAGTCACCTGCTCCATGGGGGAGCTGTTGACACAGGAACCAGGAGCAGAGGCACCTGCCAGAGTCTGGCCTCATGCAGGTTTGCCCAGTGCCACGAAGCACCGTAAACGGAGTGGCATCATTCTTGGAAATACCTGGAGCTCTCTCTGGTTTGGTAAGCTGTGCCACCGAGCACTGCCAGGACTGGGACAGCAAACCAGGGCCCCCTGCCCTCCAGCCCAGTCCCTGCCACACCACCTGCCTGTGCCAGCATACCCAGCCTCCTGGCAATGTCGGCAGCGCGCTGTCCCCAGATGCCATTGACGGCCACCAGCAGGGTGTCCCCTGGCTCCAGCAGGTTGAAGAGGGCGGCCTCCATGGCGCAGTGGCCGCTGCCGCTGACGGCCAGGCTCAGCCTGTTGTGTGTCTGGAAGGCGTACTGGATGCCTGCCTTGATCTCATCCATCACCTGCGGCGGCAGCACGCTGGCCAGCACTGCCCCTGCTCCTCTCGCCCCAGCAGAGCTGCGCCAGCCCCTCCCGGGGGTGAGGAGGAGGAGGAGGGGAGGGAAGGAAGGCTGGGCTCACCTGCAGCACCTCGGGGTGCATGTGGCCCAGGAGCTGGCGCTCCCCCGCAGCCCGGATGCGGCGGGGCACGTTGCTGGGGCCCGGCCCGAGCAGCAGCCGCTCCGGCACGGCCAGGGGCCGCAGCAGCTCCCCCGGAGGGCACACGCGGAGCAGGCTGGTGGCCATGGCACGCCGTGCTGTGCCCAGGAGCTGAGCCCAGAGAAGGGGAGGGTTGGAGGCTGCCTGAGCAGCTGCCAGCATTGCAGCACGGTGCATCCCGTGCCAGCAGTGTCCAGTGTCCCCATGGACCTTGACCCAGAAATCGGTGCTCCCCCCTGCCAGTCTGGACTCTACCCCTGGCTGCCTCCCCTGCCTGGTTAATGTGTCACCAGTGCTATCCCTGCTGTCTTGGGCCCCTCGTTTTGGGGGATACCAGCACTCTGCAGGTACCCCACCCTCTGGGACTCCCAAGCACCGAGGCAGTTGCTGTCCCCATGGGCCCACAGCACCAGGGCTGATGTCTCCCAGCAGCATCCCAGCAGGTGGGATCCCTGCTCTGGACACCTGGAGCCTGTGCCATGGGATGGTTGTGCTGAGATTGCTCTGACACAGCTGCCCCGTGGTCCTGGCTCCTCCTGCAGCAAAAAGTTCCTGTTGAGCAGAGCTCCCTGCCCAGGGCCCTGCCTTGCAGAGGGACACCTGGCTGGGTGACAGCCTGAGGGAGGCTGCCAGTGGACTGATGTGCACCAGGGCTGTGGTCTGGGACACAGATGCAGTCCTTGCCCCAGCGAGCTGTGCTCTGCAAGCTCAGCCTGGACCACGAGCATCCCAGCGTGTCCTGAGGATGCCACAGGCCCCGCTGGGGTCGCTTTTCTGTGAGCTGCTGAGTGTGCCCACAGCACATTGCCTTGTGCCCCACCTCTGCCACATCCTCTGCCATCCATACCCTGGAAAGCAAACAAGCTGCCTGCTGCCAGCTTTAGCAGAGCCACGAGTGGGTCCCTGCCCAGAGGAGCCCCTCAGTGAGCAAAGCTTTGGCTCGGGATGGCAGCACAGGGGTGGGAATTCCCACTGGGCAGAACTGGCACCAGCGGCCGCTGCTGAAGACGGGGACAGAGGCACAGGGCCAGCAGCAGAGCCAGGTGAGAGCACACCTGCCCAGCAGCCGGGTGGCGACCACTGAGAGGAGCTGGGGGCAGATGAGTGTGATCCGACGTGGCTGATGGAAGCCACAGTCGGCCCGGCGACTGCTGCCCAGCCATCACCCACCGGAGCGATGACGACATTTCAGATGGAGATGTCCCTGTGTTCTAGGGAGATTTGGGGCATGGCTGTGGCGGGGAGGGGACGCGTGGCCGCGGGGCTGCCGTGGGGCGAGGCTCGCCGCAAACAAACAGCTGGCAGCGGAGCAATAATCCGCTTTCTGCGCTGGCTCTCAATTCCGGGCGCAGATGGGCAGGAGCGGCCGTGCCCCGGGCGGCGGCTCGGCGGACGGAGGAGCGAACTGACGGCACCGGGGGCACAGTAAGCCCCGGCCGGGGCCGCTCCTCGGAATTCTGCACCGGGGAGCGGCGGTGGCGGTGTCCGGCGCGGGGGTACCGGGGTACCGGGGTACCGGGGTACCGGGGTACCGGGCCGGTGCCGTTGCCAGGCGACAGCCGCCGAGCCCCGCCCCGCCCCGCCCCTGCGGCGGCTCCGCAGCTCCCGGGGCCGGGGGATGCGCTGACGTCACCGCTCCATCCCCGCGCGCGCCCTCCCGGTGCCCGCGTCCCCCTCCGGGCGGCGGCGGCCGCCAACCAGCGCGCGGGGCGGGGACCGCAGGGGCGGGGCCGCTGCCACCCGCACCGGCACCGGCACCGGCACCGGCACCGGCACCGCACCGCACCGCATCGCACCGCGCGGCTCGGCCCCATGCCGGCGCCCCCCGCCCACGGCTGAGCGCCGCGCCCCTCCGAACCGGCCACGGCCCCGGCCGCGGGCATCACAGGTAGGGAGGGGCGGGCGGCACCGCGCAGCACCGGCAGCCCCGGGGCGCTGGCCGCGGGGGACACCGGGGCTGCTCCGCGGTGGCCGTGCCGCCCCTCGCGGCCCCGGCGGGTGGGAGCGGGGCGCGCATCCCGAGGGTCCGGCGGGGCGGGGGGCTGCGGCCGGGGGCCATTTTGCGGAGCCCCCCCCGGTGCTCGGTGTTGGGGTGCGGGGAAGCCGCCCTCGGGTCCCCAGCGCGGTGACCGCCGGGTGCCGCCCCATCCATCTTCCAGAAGGATCCAGCCGGGGGGCGGCGGGGGGGCTGCCCGCGGACAGGAGACGCCTGTGTCGCCCCGGCCCCGGGCAGGGTGCGAGGGGGAGGATGGCATCCCCGCAGCCCGTGGCGGGGGGCACGGGAGCCGCCCCAGAGGCAGCGCTGCCGTTCCCGGCGGGGCAGATGGCAGTGGCTGTGCAGCTGAGCCATCTTGCGTCATCAGCATCCTGATGCTCCAGAGCCGAGCAGCAGCGCTGCGGGGAGCGCTGGGTGCCCCGCCTGGGGCTCAAGATGCTGCGGTGCTGAGGCTGTTCTTGGTCCCCAAGGACGAGCAGCTGTCGGTGACCTTGCGCGGTGGGGTGGCCGGGCGAGGGCCGCCATGTCACTGCGGTGGCTGCCGGCTGTGCAAGGGGCCGTTCTGGGGTGCGGGGCTGGTGCAGAGCTCCGCGCTTGGTCATCCAGGCTCGCTGGGAGCAGCCCTGCACCTGCCCCATTGTCTCACTCCTCTGCTTCCTTCTCCTCCTCCTCCCCCTCCTCCTCCCCCTCCCCCTCGCGGGGCAGCGACCCCTCCTCTAGACCCTGCAGACCCCCTGTGAGCCGCGCTCCTGCCTGCTCGGGTCCCATGCGACAGCATCAGGGACCAGCCGAGCATCTCCCGTCCCGCCGCAGAGGCAGGCGCAGCCCCGAGCAGCCCCGAGCAGGTGGCTCTGTGGCGCTGGGGACAGGCAGGCAGCAGACCCTCCCCGTCCCCCGGGTACGGCCAGGGGTGTGGTGGCTCTGCCATCTCGGCGTGCTGCCGCTGCTGCCCTCCATTTTGTCTGGGAGGTGGCAGCTGGCGCCGGCAAAGATGCTGCCACCACCAGCCTGCGCCTCCCTGCGTGTGGCAGGAGCTGCAGCCCCTCAAGCCCTGGCTGCTGTGGGGATCTGCTGTGCACCCCCTCCCCGGCTGCCCAGCAATGCCCCCCGAGCTCCCTGCCCTCTCTGTGCAGCCGCTTTGGGCTGGGAGAGAGGATGGAGGGAGCAGGGATGGGGGTGGGGTTACTTTGCAGCAGAGATGGGGAGCAGAGCCCCTCATCCATGTCCTCACATTTGCTGCCTGTAAACTGAATCTGCGTGGGGATTCTCAGGGAGCCGCCAGCTCTGCCCTGGGGCTGTGTCCTCACCGGGGTGGGCAGGAGGTGAGGAGGCACGGGGCAGGGTGCCTGGGGGAGCTGGTGGCTCTGGGGGGCTTTGTCCTTGTCCTGGGGACACCCTGAGCTGCCTGGCTGCCTGCAGGTGCTGCTCTGGAGAAAACTGCACCGTCATGGCCCCCGGCGCTGTGTGGGGCGGGAGGTGGGTGAGAGCCGGCCTGGCGGGCCCGGATGGTGCCATGTCATCCAGCAGCGCCTTCCCTGCTGCCCTGGAGGCCCCACAGCTCCCGCGGGCCCAGTCAGACCCCAGCAGAGGCTGCAGGGGAAGGGCTCAGCACAGCAAAGCCTGGCAGCCGCTGGGAAGGCGCCGGTGCAGCCCAACGGGGCGTCCACCCTCGCCCTGGCTGAGGGGATGTGGGATGGGAGCAGACAAAGGGAAACTCAGCTTGGATTCCCCTGGCTGAGGCAGCTCCTCGTCTGCTGGAGCTGGGGACTGGCAGCACAGCGCGTTCCTGAGCATCCTCTGGGGAAGAGCTTGCTGCTTGGTGGCACTTGGGGACAATGCTCCCTGTCCTGTTGGTCACCTCTCAGCAGCAGAGGCTGCCAGTTGGTATAGCCCCTGGACTTAAGAGTGGTTTCATTAGCTAATCTCTGCCCAATTAATCTTGGCTGATCCAGTTAATCGTGGCTCTCCAGGCCTTTTGCTCCTCACTGGGGGTGCCTGGTGTGTCACAGGGAGGGGCAGAGCCAGCGGGGTGCACGGGAAAGGGGGGGAGAGATGGGAACTGGGGACAGGTCCAGATGTTCCCCCTGGCCCCAGGACTTGGCCATTCCTCTCTGCAGCCTCCCCTGTGAGCAGGGCAGCCCTGGGAGGTGGCAGGGAGGGAGCAGGGCTTTGGTGCTGGCACGCTCCCAGCAGCAAAGGGCTGGCCCTGGCTTATCGAATTTCTCTCGATGGCAGCAGATTAAGCAGGCGGTGGCTGCTCTGGCTGCCCCCAGGCAGAGAGAGCTGGCTAGGCTGGAGCTGCCCACAGGCTGGGGGAGCTGCCCTGCCCTGCCCTGCCCTGCTCCCTGCATCCTGGCCCCTCTCTCCCCAGGATGCCCAGGGATGCCAGGGCTGCCTCCCTGCAGCTGGGTGAGTCAGGGGAAGGAAAGGAGGGGGAGAAGCAGCTGGGTCAGTGTCTGCTGGTGGTCCCCAAGGGCACTGGATGTCCCCTGGGCTCCTTGTGCTGCCGTGGCGGGGATGGAGCTGGAGGAGGGAAGCAGTGCACTGCCCACCAAGGATGCTGAGGGAAACGGATGGAGCAGAAAATGGAACTGGGACCGTGCAGCAGGGAATACTGGCCAGGAGAGGAGCTCACATCACATCACAGCCAGATGGGAATACACTGGGATGTGGCCTGTGGATGGCAGGGAGAGAGAAAACGTCCTGCTGGCCAGGAGGGAGGTTCTCACAGGTGGTGGGGGTATGGGGTGTGGGGCTGAGCGGGCAGAAAAAGGCAAAGAAAGGGAAGCAGCACTAATGGAAGGCACACAGCAGGATGAGGCGCACAGGAAAGCGGTTCAGAGGAGAAAGCAGAGTGTCTTTGTGGGAGGTGATGGGGCTGGAGTGGCTGGGAGGGGATAAGAGCAGGGGCCGAGGTGGCCCAGGCAGGCAGCAGGGCAGGGGCTCCTGGTGGGCTCCCTGATGGGTGTTGCTGTTCTGGGGCTGTGCAGGGACCTGACCCCCCTGTGCAGAGCTGGGGGAAGGGAGCTGCCCTGGCCCTTGGCTCGGGAGGAGAAGGAAAGGTTTGACATGGGCAGGTGTCAGGTGCAGCCTTGGCCCCGGGCTGATTCCATTGTCCTTGAGTGGTGCCACAGGGTGGAGCAGCTCGAGCTCTTGGCCTCGTGAAGATGCAGCCCTTCCCCATGGGAATACATCCAATCGTTTTCATGGGAAAAACAACTCCTCCGTTCCCCTTTGGCAAGCGCTGCTGTTTAATTTTTCCTTCCCCCGGCTGAGCGGGGAGGCGGAGGCCACTGGGAGGCAGCAGCCCCCTTGCTTGCTTAGGGACTCGAGGGGGGTGTTAAACACCTGCTTAAAAAAATCCAAGCTCAAGAAAGCCTGAGAGCAAATGCTTGAACTCTGGGATTTATGGGTGTGATCCCTGGCTGAGCGCAGTGGGAGCTCCGGAGCCATCCCAGCAGGAAGATAAGAGGGGGGCTTGGGAACTCCAACAGAAGCAGCTTTGTCCTCTGCGTGCTGCTGGACATGCCAGCTCACTTATAAAATAGGCAAAGGGTTTCTGGAAGGCAGTGCCAAGCTTGTAACACTTTCTTGATGCAAATTTTTCCGCTGTGTCTATGGTTTCCTCTCACCCCCTTGGAAATCAAACCACAGCTGTCAGACCTCAGGTAGTTTTAAAGCCATCCCCTTCTCTGGGGATACTTTCTGTTCTGTGGATTTGGTTTTTTCTTCCCTCTCCCCCCACTTTTTCCACCTGAATTCTCCTGAATTTTTCATTTCCACCATGGGAAACGACATCTCATGTTCAAGATCCCTCCTTCTGGTCATGGCCCATGTAACCAGAGCTGGTGCTCATTAACAATCTCATTTCTCCCTGATCTCCTTCCTCCCTGAGCAAATATCCTGCTGGCAAAACCCAGGCTGGGAAAGCATTGGGGAATTCACACACAGCCTTGCAGCTGGGATGCCAGAGGAGCAGCTCCTGCCCGTTTTCTGAGGGGTCCTGTGCTCCATTTTCACCAGCAGGCTCAGCCTGGGGAGCCAGGGAGCAGGCAAGGCAGGGAAAGGGATGGATGTTAGAAGGCAGAAAGGGATTTGTGGCAGGTCCAAAAGGATCCCAAAGCAATCAGAGGAAGGATCTCAGTAGAATTTTCTGGGCAGTGCTCATGAGGCTTAGCTGCAGCTGAGGGAAGCTGCAGAGCACCAGTGCTGGGATGCACAGCTGCTCTGGGAGTGCTGACCAGGGGTTCGTTTTGTCTTGGTGAGATTTGCAGTTTAATTTTTTAGCAAAAGGACTGGAAATAGGATGGTAAACTGGGAGCTTCAGCTGAGTGCAGTGGCCACTGGCTTCCCAGGAAGGGCTGCTGGTGCTGATGCTGCAGGTCTGCTTTGTGGGAGCTGAATGGGAGGCGCATGCTCAGCCACCGCCTCCGTTCCCCACGGAATGCCATCGCTTCCCTGCCTCCCTCCCTGCCCTGTCCTGCTGCCCAAGGGCTTGGAGGGGAGGCAGCAGGCTCTGCTAACAGGCAGGGACCTTTCTTGCAGATTGGGGGGTACCTGCTCGGCGCCATTGGCACGCTGGGGTGAAAAAGCCGCTCCTTGGGGTTGTGCTGATGCTGCTGTGGGTGCCCAGGGGGATGGAGGCTCCACTGCTGCCCTGGGGCATCCCCTGGGACTGAGCTGGGGGTCCTGACCTGAGGTGCGACAGGGAGAAGAGGTGAAATGAGGGCAGCAGCGGAGGTGTGAAAGAAAATGTCGTATTTTGGGCAGAGACGAAGCAGCATTCCCGGCAGTTTTCCTCGCAGCACGGGTGCACGGTGCGGCTGGGGCTGCGGGTGTTGCTGACCCCGTTCCCTCCCGTTCCAGGCCAGGCAGCGCTCCCCGGCAGCAGGAGGCAGGCGGGGCCGGAGCCATGGCGGGAGCCTCGGTGAAGGTGGCGGTGCGGGTCCGGCCCTTCAACTCCCGGGAGATGAGCCGCGAGTCCAAGTGCATCATCCAGATGTCAGGAAGCACCACCAGTGAGTGCCTCGGGAAGGGGCAGAAAAAGGGGGGTTTGGGTGCTGCCTGGGGTGGTGTGGCCACAGCAGCAGATCCCGGGGGGATGTGTGAGGATGCCAGAAGCATCTCCAGTGGTTTGGAATGAGGTCAGCTTTCCATGGGGAGATGCAGTTGGAATGGCACTGCTGGGACCTGCAGGGCACCGAGCCCTTGGGTTTTGGTGACAGTGAAAAGGGGCAGTATTCCCCCGTGGGCAAGGAGGGAGGAATCACAGAATCACAGGATGGTTTGTTTGGAAGGGATGTTAAAGATGATCTCGTTCCAACTTCCCACTAGAGATCAGGCTCCTCCACCTCCAGCCTGGCCTTGGGGCTGTGTGTGTGTGGTTTTTGCCTGCCTGGCCAGGTACCACTCACTGCAGCCTGCCAGGACCATCTCTGCTTCTCTGGGGCTCCTGGAGGTGCAGCAGCAGGAGGAGGGAGGGATGGGAGGGGGGATTGCCCAGGGAAACCCTCGGGGCTGTGTGTCCTGTCAGGAGCCTGTCTGGCCTTTGCCCCTCTTTGAACACCAGCTGCTGGCAGTGGGGAGTGGGAATGGCAGTGAAACCCCTCCTGTCTGGCTCTGGAAGGCTCCAGATGGGGCAGTGTCTGAAATAACTCCCTGCCTGCGTCACCGGCGGCGGGTGACACACTGCTGGAGCCACCCCCGCCCTGCAGGCTGCCATGGCAACCCTGCTGCTGCCAGGGGACAGCACCCAAGGGTGCAGGGGGACAGGGGGACCCCGCTGGCCACCCCAGGCCTGGGGGGAAGCTCTGTGGGCAGCCCCTGCTGGTCTCTGCATCCTGTGGGGCTCTCCCTTCATGGCTGGACAGGGATTCTCCACCTGCCTGGGGTGCAGAGCTTCTGCCCTCGTGGTGAGGAAGCCTCCTGTCCATGCAGGAGCTTCCCAGCTGCCCAGGCCAGGCCATGGCAGGGCAGGTGTTCCCCATTCTGGTTCTGGGGGGAACTGTCATACCCCAGTCCCAGCCAAGAGCATCAGGCATCCCCCAGCTCCACCACGGCTGTGTTTGCTCAGAGCTCACCCTGCTCACCCTGGCTGTGCCCCCAGCCCTGCAGCCCCTGCCTCTGCCCCAGGGAGGGCAGCAGGGCTGCAGGCAGGAGCCCTTTGCTGACAGGGAGGATTTTCTCCATGAATGGACAAACCACTGGCTAATCCTCTTGGCCAGGGGGCTGGGGAGCAAGTGTGGGGGGCTCAGGAGCTGCTGCTGCTGCTGTGGCTGGTGGAGGCAGGAGGATGCCTCAATCCCCCCAGCTCCTGGCAGAGAAGCCAAAGATAAACATATCTGAGGGCAGTGAGAGCAAGTTTTCCCCTTCCCAGGATTATTTGCAGAGACCTTTGCCTGTGCAGGTTCTTCTCCTGCCTCCATTGAGCCCCTGGGAGGCAGAGGGGCGCAGGGTGGGAAGGGATCAGCCTTTCTCTGCTGTCCTTTCACCTCCAGGGTGGGAAGGGATCTCAGCCTTCCTCTGCTGTCCTTTCACCTGCAAACCTCCACAGCCACCCCCCTGCCCCCAGCCCTGCTGCTCTGTTCCTGTCCTGCCCTCTGTGGGCGCCATCCTGGCCCCGTCTCCTGATGGCTTCCACCAGGGTGTTGGGGAGGAGACCCCTGGCTTTGATCCCAGTCGTGTTCCCTGTCTGGAGCTGTTGCCTCTGCTGCCTTTAAAACCTGGGGATTGTTTTCTCTGATGTGGCTTTTGGGACTTTCTCCTGCTTTGTGCCTGCCCACTCATGCTGCTGGCTCTTCAGGGCAGGTGAGGGACACTTCCAGAAGTCTCCCTCCCTCCTGCCCACCTTGTTTCTATGTTTGTCTTCACCTCCACACCTCTCTTTGCCTTTTCAATCCCAATGGCCCTGGAGCACGAATCTTTAGCAGCAGCTTTGCCGAAGTCCTATAGGAAAGGAAAGAAACTCCCACCAGCAGCATCCATCTACCTGCAGGCAAATGAAATGGGAATGGCAGGGCTCTCTGGCAAGAGGTGTTTCAGCTCAGGAGAGGAGATGCCTGCCCTTGGGATGCCTCCCCTGTGTCCCAGTCTCTGTGTCCCATGCCAGCTGGGAGCTGCAGCTGGTGGTGCCTGGAGCCACGTGGTGTGCCATCACCTGGCTGGCCTCCCTGCCCTGTGCCCAGCATGGGCTGGGCACTGGGATGCAGAACAGGCTCCTTGTGCTAGCTCCATCCCTGCTCCCAGCTCATCTTTGCTCCTGTTTTGCTCGGTCAGATGCCACCTCTGCAGGGCAGAGCCAGCCCTGGTGGCCAGGTGGAGCTGAGCACCAGGAGCCGCCAGAGATGCTCCATCCCACTTCTTGCACGACCTCTACTCCTGCTTCTCTCATCACAATGCCCCTCAGCACCACATCCAGGCACTGGCAGGGGTCAGGATGGGCAGCCACCATGGCTCCCTGCCTGCTGCTGCAGGATTCCCAGTTGCTCCTTGCCAGCCCCGTTTCAAGCCTGCCTGCACATGTGGGGCAGGTGCCCAGAAGCAGTGGGGGCCAGGCTGCCTGCAGCAGGGGGCAGGCAGGGAGCCCGTGCCAGCCCCTCTTGGTGCCAGAGCTGGGCTTCTCTCCATGCCAGAGGGAGCATCTCAGCAGCACCCACGCTGTGGTTTTGTGGCTGGGGCTGGGTCCTGACCCCACTTGCCCAGTCCTGTCTGCTGCTGCTGGGCTGTTCTCAGGTCACAGGAGGGTGGATCCCTTCCCGTGGGAGTAGCAGGTGTAGATCCACTGTGGTGTTGGAGGAGAGGGTTCAGAGCAGAAAAGCATCTCTGTGTGTGACACTGCACATCTGGAAGCACATCTGGCTGTCAGAGACCCAGCAGTGAGCTGCCCCATGCCTGGGGCTGCCCAGGAATGCCCAGCTGGAGTCAGGAATGGTTTGAGCCCTGGCTGCATGGAAGGGCAGAGCAGGCTGGCATGGAGAAAGCTCAGGGTTTGTGGCTTCTCCATCCTTGGTGTGGTGGCAGGGAGCAGCTGGGGCCAGTGGGGGACAGGAGCTGTGCTGTGCAGAGCCTCAATGTCACCTCATTGTCACCTAACGTGGCTGGTGGCTGCACCTCGTGACTGCCCGCTGGCTTGGGCTCCTTTCTGATGCATCTGTTGTTTCAGAAATAAAACCACATGGTAAATGCTCTACAGGAGGGAAAAAAAAAAACCCAACCCATGGCCATGAGGAGAAGAGCAGTGATGCAGTCTCCAATTTCCATGGCAACGTCCCTTTTCATCAGGGGATGACCAAAAGCAGACTCTTGTTTCCGCCGCTGGTGTGACACGAGGCAGTTAATCACTTGCTGGGATGCTGGGCACCTGCAGGGAAGGAGCCAGAGGGGCTCTGGGGGAGCCCTGGCAGGGGTTGCAGCTGCTCCCACCCCACGGGTGCCACCGTGGGAGACGCGTGGGGACAGGGAGGCTGTGTACCCTGCTGGGGTTCCCGGTGGGCCGGTGCCGCAGCAGGAGGGACCCTGGGGGGAAGGAGTCCTGTCCCCCTCTCTGTGTCCAGCAGAGGTTTGGGCAAGGCTGTGCCCTGCTCCCTGAGCTCTGCTGGCCTGGCACCCGCCTCCTCTGCCGCCAGAGCTGGGGGCTGGGGGTTCTGCACCCACCTGCAGAGCCTGGTGAGGTTCCCAGCCCACCTGCTGTGACCGTGTTCACAGGAGTTTGTCAGATGAGGGAAGAGATGAGGATCTGACTCCATGTTTCAGAAGGCTTGATATATTATTTTATGATAGATCTTTACATTATATTTTATTATATATTACATTAAAACTATACTAAAAGAATAGAATAAAATGTTTTCTCATCTCAAAAAGCTAGCTAAGCTAAGAATAGAAAAGAATGAATCTACAAAAGTTTGTGGCTCAGACACTGTGTCCAAGCCGAGCTGGGCTGTGAGTTGGCCATTAATTCCAAACATCCACATGAGACCAATCACAGACCTGCCTGTTGCATTCCACAGCAGCAGATAACCATTGTTCACATTTTGTCCCTGAGGCCTCTCAGCTTCTCAAGAAGAAAAAAATCCTAAGAGAAGGGTTTTACATGAAAAAGATGGTCTGCGACAGCCTTCCAGGACTGTTTTGGACTGAAAACCCATCACCCTGCCATCCCTCCCACATGGAGGGGGGAGAGGGGCGTGGGGCAGGGCTACCATGGGTGGCTGGTGGCCTCATGTTCCCCATCTGTTTGTCCCTAGCTATCCTGAACCCAAAACAGCCCAAAGAGACACCAAAAAGCTTCAGCTTTGACTATTCCTACTGGTCCCACACTACTGTAGCACTGGGAGGCCTGAGCCCGCCTCGAAGGCTGGGCTGGGGAGAGGTAGGAGGGCCTCCTTGCCAAATTTCTCCATGTCTTCCCTTCTCTGTGCAGCCTGCAGACATCAACTATGCATCCCAAGAAGCAAGTGTACCGGGAACATTGGTCGAGGAGATGCTGCAGCATGCCTTTGAAGGCTACAACGTCTGCATCTTTGACCTACGGGCAGACTGGAGCTGGGAAATCCTACACCATGATGGGCAAGCCGGAGAAGGACCAGCAAGGCATCATCCCCCAGGTATGCCTGGGGAAAAACTGGCCTGTCCCCCTCCTCCCAAAGGGGTGCCCAAAGGAAAAGCAGGGCTGGGAGGAAAGAGGGCTGTGACCGTGCTCACAGGGGTCTCAGGATGAGGGGAGAGACGAGGATCTGACTCCATGTTTCAGAAGGATTGATTTATTATTTTATGATATATATTACATTAAAACTATGCTAAAAGAATAGAAGAAAAGGATTCATCAGAAGGCTGGCTAAGAATAGAAATAGGAAAGAATGATAACAAAGGTTTGTGGCTCGGCTCTCTGTCACAAGCCAGCTGGGCTGTGATTGGCCATTAATTACAAGCATCCAACATGAGACCAATCCAGATGCACCTGTTGCATTCCACAGCAGCAAAATACCATTGGTTTACAATTTTTTTCCTGAGGCCTCTCAGGTTCTGAGGAGGGAAAAATCCTAAAGAAAGGATTTTTCCATAAAAGATGTCTGCGACAGAGGGCAGCAGGGTGAGAGTGAGGCTTTGCCAAGGTCTAATGTAGCACTGCTGTGACAGTGAGCTGGCATGGCTCTACCAGGAGGGGGTCAGGGAGGGTCATCCAGGCTTCTCCAAGGCTGGAAGCACTATGGTCTGGCCAACACAAGGCCACTGGATGTGAGCAACAGTGCCCAAGAGCTGAGCTGCTGACCAAGAGACTGGCCCAGCCAGGACACAGCAGGGCTCTGGGGATGCTGTGTTCTCCATGTCAGCTTGGGAGGGCTCTGCCAGCTCCCCAGGAGCCATCCCAGCACTCACTGGCTGGATCTTTGGGGTTGAAAAGGCAGAACCCCCCTGTGTCTGGGCCCCCCAGGCTGGAGCACTGGGGACATGAGCGTGGCTCTTGTGTCCGCAGCTGTGCGAGGATCTCTTCTCCCGCATCAATGGACACCAACCACTGACAACATGTCCTACTCTGTGGAGGTAGGCAACCCTCCCTCTGCCTGCCCAGCCCCTTCTGGCCCCCCAGCTGGCTCCACAGGTTGTGCCAGTGTGCAGAGCCCTCTTTGGGGCCATCTGCTAGCTGTGCCCGTGCCCTCTGCTCTAGGTGAGCTACATGGAGATCTACTTGTGAACGCGGTGAGTGGACCTGCTGAACCCCAAGAACAAGGGCAACCTGCGGGTGTGAGGGAGCATCCCTGATGGGTCCATATGTTTGAGGACCTTTCCAAGCTGCTGTGACCTCCTACAATGACATATCCAGGCCTTATGGACCTCTGGAAACAAAGCCCCGGTGAGTTGGAGAAGGGCGGGAGATGGGCAGGGTTTGGGAAGCTTGCAGTCACTTCTGGAAGGTCCTGTCTTCACTACCCCCTGACTTTGCCAGTCCAGCTGCTCTGGAAGTGGCAGTTCCTTCCTCGCTGAGTGTTGGGTACCCCCACTTTCCCTCTCTTTCCTCCTGCAGGTTCCATAGGACACTGGAGACAGCATGGAAAAAGCCTGAACCTGTGTCACATCTATCTCCCAGAGCCCTCTCTTGTCCTCTATTCTGTGCCTTCCCCCCATGTGCCCTGTCCAGGCCCTGTCACCAGCCCTGCAGTGTGCCTCACAGGGTGTCACACCTCCCTGTCCTTGCTCTCCCTGCAGCACAGTGGCTGCCACCACATGAATGAGACCAGCAGCCGCTCCCACCGCGTCTTCAACATCATCTTCACGCAGAAGCGGCACGACGCCGAGACAGACATCACCACTGAGAAAGGTAAGAGCAGGGCTGGGGACTCAGGGCAGCCCTCATGGGTCCAGAAAGGACTTTTGTGTGCATTTAATCAGCATTTGGGGCATGGTGGTGCAGCAGCCTGGTGGAGGGTTGGAGCAGGAGGGAGATGAGTGCCAAGGCAACATTCTAGGCTGGTGGTCCCCTGGAGGGACTGGCCCGCTTGCACAGGATATTTGGTCAGCTTCAGCCCTGTCTGCAAGGGTGTTAGCCCTGCTCCTGAGCAGCTCCTGCAGAGCCACTGCTGCCCTCAGAGCAGTGCCATCCTGCACGGGGTTTTTGGCTCTTTGTGCTGGGTTTGCTGTGCCCACAGGGCTGACAGGCTCCCCTCTGCCTGCAGGTCAGCAAAATCAGCTTGGTGGACCTGGCTGGGAGTGAGAGAGCTGATTCCACAGGTGCCAAGGGCACAAGGCTAAAAGGTGAGAGCTGACCTGAGGTCCCACTTCTGCTGGTGGGACACCGTGGCCTCCTCCCTCACCCCCAAAACATCTCCTTCCCTTGCCTGGTTCTTTTGCACACGTGCTTTGCCAAAATCCTTGATGGGATTGTGTTTGAAAGGCTGCCCAGTGTGCCAGTTTCACCATCAGTCCCCAGCTGGGGGGTGCTGGTTACCCAGCAGGACCAGCTGCTCTTTGCCCACACCATGCCTGATATTCTCACTTTCTCCTGGGCTTTAATGTGGCTCTGAATGGGGCCTGAGCATTTTCCTCTTCTAACCAGGAAGGAGCAAACATCAACAAGTCTCGTTGACCACTCTGAGGGAAAGTCATCTCTGCCCTGGCAGAAATGGTAGGTGGCTGGAGAGCAGACAAACATTGTCACTGGGGGGAATTGGGCTTGGGCCAGCAGGGCTGGGCTCAGCTTTGAGGGATGGAGCATCCCAGCTCCATGGGATGGAGCATCCCAGGCTCCAAGGGCTGGGCAGACACATCCCAAGCTGTCCCTGCAGCTGGGACAAGCTGGGCAGGTGGAGATGCCATCTGCAATGGTGGCACCTGTGGCACTCTCTACTGAGGGCCAGGGGATCTGTGGTGGTGGCCAAGGGAAAAAAGCAGCTCCCCTAAACAGTGTGGTCTCCCTTTCCTTTGCAGGATTCAGGGCCCAACAAAGGTGGGTGCCCAGGCTATGGATGGGGAGGGGGAGGCATTGGTTTTGAGCACAGTGGGATGTGGTTTGCAGTGGTGGTTTTGGGTATGTTTGTAAACTGTGCTGGGACTCATCATTCTCCTCATTCCTCCTCCATCCTCCCCCGGGGGGCTCTCAGCAGCCAGCCTTAAGCAACCCTCCCAGCTCAGGGCATTTCACAGGCAGGACCTGTAGGGACCTGGGCTAAAGAGTGCCCAAGGTTTCCATCGCTGTGCCAAGTCCCCATGGCTGGGGACCCTCTTGTCACTTCCCTTCGAGGAGCAGCAGGCAGCCTGACAGCCCCGTTCCCTTTTGCTCTCCCAGAACAAAAAAGAAGAAGAAGACAGATTTCATCCCCTACCGAGACTCGGAGTGCTGACCTGGCTGCTGCGGGAGAACCTGGGTGAGGACAGCTGGGGGGTGTGCTCTGCCAAGGCTGCCAGCAGCAAGGGTCGGGGCAGGGGGCACAGGGACCAAGCATCTCCCTCATGGCTCTGGTCTCACTGGGCAGGAGGCAACTCCAGAACTGCCAATGGTGGGCTGTGCTCTCAGTCCTGCCGACATCAACTACGACGAGACCCTCGCACCCTCAGGTAGGGAAGAAGTGCCCTTGTCCTCCCTGCAGTGAGCAGGAAACAGGTGGAGGCTGAAGGCCAGGCACTGCCACAAGCTCTCCCCACCTCTGTGGTGTCCCCTGCCTGGGAGGTGTACTCTGGAGGGAGCTGCAAACCAGACAAGAGGCCCAGCGCGTGTTGTTCTGGCACTGGATCCTCCTTGTGGCTGGAGTGTCTCTGCAACACTCTTGCTTGTCCAAGCAGCTGGGATTCTTTGCCCTGTTCTTGTGCTGTTCAAGACCCTGCCCCTGTTTTT
>CM077472.1:22029477-22031977 GCA_039654755.1 Calcarius lapponicus
CCCTTACTCCTTGGGACTGCCTCTGATTAACATCAGGTTGTCTGAGTCCTGTTAGCTGCCCACGGGGTGGGTGCTGCTGGTGGTTACCAAATGTGGCTGGGTGGGTGTCCCTTCCTGAGGCTGCTGGAGCAGGGGAGCAGCACGTGCAGGATTCATCCTTCTGCTTCCACCGCTCCTCTTCCTCTGTCTCCACAGTGATAGTGACCCTGGAGCCCTGTGAAGGTGCTGACACCTAACGTGAACGGCAAAAAGGTGACAGAGCCCAGCATCCTGCGCTCAGGTGGGTCCTGGGGCTGGCAGCCAGAGCTGCTCCAGCCCCCCTTCCTCCCTGCCCTGGGGGCCCTGCACTTGGTCCCACACTGAACCCACACCTTTTCCCCGTGCCCGTGGCTGCAGGAAACCGCATCATCATGGGCAAGAGCCACGTGTTCCGCTTCAACCACCCCGAGCAGGCTCGGCAGGAGCGCGAGCGGACCCCGTGCGCCGAGACCCCCCGCGGAGCCCGTGGACTGGGCCTTTGCCCAGAGAGAGCTGCTGGAGAAGCAAGGCATCGACATGAAACAGGAGATGGAGCAGCGGTGAGAGCACGGCCTGAGGTGCTGTGGAGCTGGGGTTCACTTCCAGCTTGGTTCACTTCCCCATTTCCACCTAGGCTCCAGGAACTGGAGGACCAGTACCGGAGGGAGAGGGAAGAGGCAAATTACCTTCTGGAGCAGCAGAGGCTGGTAGGTGGCCGGGACATGGCTCCTTCTCAGGCCACAACTGAAATCCTGGCAGATGTTTGTGTGGGGTGGGTCTGTGTTCTAAAAATAAGGGTAAATGTGTTGTTCCCGGAGTTGTCACCACGAGCACTGATCCAGAGGAGGAAGGAGGCTGTGTTCCTGCAGGGAAGAGGAGTGTGATGTGGCAGCGTGGAGGAAGGTCACACCAATGGGTTGCATCACCTCTCTTCCTGTTTCCCCCAGGGACTATGAGAGCAAACTGGAGGCATTACAGAAGCAGATGGATTCTAGGTATTACCCTGAGGCAAATGAGGAGGAGGAAGAGCCTGAGGATGAAGGTGAGGGCTGAGAGCTGCCAGGAGGTTTTGATGCTTTCTGTGGCAGCATGAGGAGTGAACTGTGGGTCGATGTCCTGGTAGTGTGGTGACTGTCCCTCCATGTCCCCACAGTGCAGTGGACGGAGCGGGAATTCGAGCTCGCCCTCTGGGCCTTTAGGAAGTGGAAGTGGTACCAGTTCACCTCCCTCCGTGACCTGCTCTGGGGCAACCTATCTTCCTCAAGGAAGCCAATGCCATCAGCGTGGAGCTGAAAAAGAAGGGTGGGTGCTGAGACAGAGTGAACTAACAGCAAATGTCACACTAAATCCATAAAAATGAATATGTATGAACCTAGTGTGAAACTGTATGCATATGTATTTGGAAAAGGGGATAAAAAGGGATCTCAGAGGTACGCATGCCTTTTGAAGAGAGTAATCTCCGCATGCGTCCAGTGCTGCAGTAAACATACCAGCTTTACAACTTTAACAAAGTTGTAGAGTTCTCTTTCTTTTCTCTGCAAAACAGTGCCTGGGCTCCTTCCTGCCTGGCTGCAGCACCCACAGCAGAGGCAGCCAAGAGGTGCTGAGTAGAGGTCTCCAGAGGCAGCACATGAACCTCCTGCCCTCCCAGGTGTCTCACACCAGCCCTCTGCCCCTCTCCAGGTCCAGTTCCAGTTTGTGCTCCTCACGGACACGCTGTACTCGCCTCTGCCTCCCGACCTGCTGCCTCCCGATGCTGCCAAGGACCGGGAGAAGGCGGCCGTTCCCCCGCACCATCGTGGCCGTGGAGGTGCAGGACCAGAAGAACGGGGGCAACGCATTACTGGACCCTGGAGAAGCTGAGGTGGGTGGGCGATGGCTGTGCCAGGAGGGTTTGGCTGCCCACAGCCCCGTGTCTCACCACCACCACGGGCGTCCCCTGTGCCCGCAGGCAGCGCCTGGACCTGATGCGCGAGATGTATGACCGAGCAGCAGAAGTGCCTTCCAGCGTCATCGAGGACTGTGACAATGTGGTGACTGGCGGAGACCCTTTCTACGACCGCTTTCCCTGGTTCAGGCTGGTCGGCAGGTGAGCGCTTTGGCTCCTTCCAGGCGTGGCTGGCACCCACAGAAGGTCCTGCAGGAGGACACGCTGCCAGCGCCACCCACCACGTGCGGGGCGCTCGCCGCCCGTGTGACAGCTCCGGTGTCACGGCTCTCCTGCCAGCGCCCCGAGGGGCACACGAGCTGCTGGCAGCGCTGCTGCTGCCTGCCCCACCCAGTGCTGAGAGCCACGGGCTCCGGCTGGGGGGTGTGGGGGCTGTGGCTGTCCAGCAGGCAGGCAGCCTGTGCCGTGGTGGGCTCCACGCGGTGGGCATGCATCCCTGTGCACGCGCCGGTGTCTGAGCGTCCGTCTGTCTGTGCAGTCTGTGCCGCGTGTCCCCTGCGCTTCCTGCACTGGATGGAGGGTGCAGGGGCCAGC